>JABWTJ010000104.1:0-600000 GCA_016801875.1 Solanum sitiens | reverse complement strand
ATTCATATCACCCAATGATTTAACTATCTCATTTACAACTAGTGTGTCAATAATGCAATATTCATGTACATACATGTATTATAATGAAGAAAGAACAAACATACATAACACACTATGAAATCACAACCCCAACCCCTAAGAAACTTGATTCTTCCCTTTTCGAATCCATTTTGGTTGTTCTTCATCTACAAATAATTAAATAGCATGTGAATGAATAAACAATAACTAATTACCTGGATTAACAATAATTTTATCTACCCTAGATCAAACCCATTATCCCAATGCCTCAATTAAATCTTTTCCCACCATAGTTCCAAGATCAAAACCCTCCCCCATCAGTAATTACCCACTAGATTATATTTTGCGGATCAAAAAATTGATTCGGGGAGCTAAAACGTTAACTTTAGCCTTAAGAATTGTTAAAAACCGTCAATATATCAACTGGGGTTGTCTCCTCGCTCATAAAGTTGAAAATGCAAACTAAAACATTTTTGGGTTTTATTTTCGACTTAAGTCACGAGTATTTTTCTATGATGACACTCCCCACACTATAGCGGCCCCAACGTCAGCGACTTGCACGAAAATAGTGAGCTAAATAAAGAATTCCAAAAACCCCCATTTCACAACACACCTTCAACCAATGACACTCAAAACTACATGTTCATTCTAAGATCACTTTCAGGAGTTCTACTCGCCCGAATTCAATTCCATAAAGTCGTACTTGCACTTTAACGCCTTATCTATCTACACATTTGATCAGAATCACAATTACATCCTCCCATTATTACCACATTACCCTAGACCTTACTGATTCTGATTTCATCAAAATGTGGACTAGGTTGGGAATTTCCAAGCTACTAAGAAAAAGTTTTCCAGACCAAAATGTTTCCCCGTTGGATTTTCCATAACAAAGGGAACATGTAGCTACAATAGATAACAATTTACCAATCACTCATCCCTGAGTGAAAAGCTTAGGGTAAATAGGGTAAAGAAAAAATTAAGTAGTACCTGAATCAACGCACAACTTGAGATACTTGTATCACATGTCCTTCTCAATTTGCCAAGTATCTTCCTCCAATGGACGGTGCTTCCATTGAACTTTCACGGAATTAATATCCTTTGTCCTCAGCTTTAGGATATCATGGTCAAGAATTGCAATCGCTTTCTTCTCATACTTAAGGTTTTTGTCTAACTCAACTAAGTCCCATTTTATGATGTAATCCTCGTCACCATGATATTCTTTAATATTGACACATGAAATACCAGATGAACTCCCAATAGATTAGAAGGTTAATACAATCTATATTCCACAGGTCCTACACAATCAAGAATCTGAAATGGACCAATGTATCTATGACTAAGTTTGCCCTTGTTGCCGAATCTCATCACCCTTTCATTGGTGATACTTTTAGAAGATCAATCTCACCATGAAATTCCATGTTTCTTACCTTATCGTCTGTATACTTCTTCCATCTACTCTAAGCTTCTAAGAGTTTTGCTAGAATACTCCACACCTTATCTTGAGCATCATTAAATAAATCAACCCCTAAGTGTTTCACATCTCCAACCTCGAACAATCCTATGGGTTATCTACATCTACTTCATAAAGTGCCTCAAACGTTGCCATATCTTTGCTGGAGTGATATCTATTATTATAGGAGAACTCACACAAAGATAAGAATTTATCCCAATGCGCTCCAAAATCAATCACAGATGCCCTCAACATCTCTTCGAACACTTTAATAGTCCTCTCTCAATGCACATCCATCTATGGATGGAATGCGGTACTAAAAGTGAGTTGTATGCCTAATTCATCATGTAATTTACTCCAATACTTGGTGGTAAGCTTCTTACCACAGTCGAAAATGATAGAAAGGGGAACCCATGCAACCTCACTAACTATTCACATACACCTTAGCCAATTGTTCAATATTATAATCTATCCATACCATAATAAAAAGAGCTGACATAGTCAATGTTTCAACCAATACCCAAATAAAATCAAACTTCCCCAAAGTTTTGGGAAGACCATCCACAAAATAAATGGCGATCATTTTGCTATCATTTCTCACATCCATTCAAGAATTGACATTCTGTGAAGCAAACATGCAGGTGGTTGATGTCCATACTTACTTGTTTGCAATTTGGACACTTATCCTTAAACTCCACAATGTCCTTCTTCATGCCCGACTACCAATAAATTCTCTTTAAATCGCAGTACTTCTTTGTCACACCTGGATGAATGGAATATCACGACCATGAGATTCTGTCAACACTTTCTGAATCAAGTTATTTATTCTAGGAACAAAAATCCTTCGTTTAACATTGAGCACACCATCTTCATAAAGAGTGGTCTTTTGTGTCTTACAAATTACGGTCTTATTTCTAAGATCATTCAAATTTTCATCCTCAAATCGTTTGGGATTGATCTCCTCAGTAAATGTTGCCCTTACTTCAATGCTAGCTAACACCCTACCTTTCTCTAATATGCCTAACTGCTCGAACTTAAATTTCAAGGTCTGAATTTCTTTAGCAAAACGTCGCTTGGATACAATCAAGCAAGCTAGACTACCCATACTCACCGCCTTTCGAATCAAAGCGTCTGCCACTATATTATTCTTACTAGGATGGTATGTAATGGTTACATCATAATCATTGAGTAAACATCCATTTTTGGTGTCTCAAAATCACATAATTTAGTTTGAATACATTCTGCAAACTACGATAATTAGTAAATACCTCATACTTGACACCATACAGGTAATTTCGGCAGTTCTTAAGAGTAAACACTACCACTGGCAACTCCAAATAATGTGTAGGGTAATTCCTCTCATGCACTTTCAATTGTCGTGATGCATAGTCTATAACATTTTTATCAAGCATTAACACATCACCGAAACTCAAATGGAAAGCATCACAATAACAAAAACATCCTTACCTTCCAAAAGTAGTGCTAGGATAGGTGTTGTGGTAAAGAGAGTCTTGATATTTTAAAGCTCTCCTCACCTTTTTATCCCATTCAAAGGGTACCTTATTTTTGGTCAAATTTGTCAAATGAGTGACAATTGAAGCAAAGTTCTTCAAAAATCAACAATAGTAACTAGTGAGTCCCACTAAACTCTGAACTTCTGTCACAGATCTAGGCGGAACCTAATTCTTAACTACTTTATCTTTTGAGTATCTAAAATTACACTTTCTTTTAAAAGAATATGCCCCAAAACTACCACTCAAGTAAACAAAACTTCACACATAAGAAAATTTAGCATACACCTTTTGTTTCTCGAGAACACTCAGATCAATAGGAAGATGGTTGCCATGTAATTACTCACTTTTTAAATAGAGCAAAATGTCATCAATAAAGACTATAATAAATAAATAAAGAAAATGATTGAAATCACCTTTCATCAAACTCATAAAAGTTGCGTGTGCACATCATTAGGCCTAATATTTAACTAATGGTAACTAGATCTTTGATCAGTCTTACAGAAAATATATTCATCTTCAAATTTGTCAAAAAATTATTTATATGAGGCCATGGATACTTATTCTGAATGGTGACCCTATTCTATAACAACCCTAAAAATGAACTAGGTTAAACTAAAACCTATCATGCGTGTTATAATTTAATAAGGTGCTAATGTGAAGAATAATAGATTTAGAAGTCAGTTTGAAGAGTTTAGAAGTCAAACGTCAAAAAACGGCCAAGACATTCGGAAACTAGTCTTGTGTGTGCTAGTGCGTACTTGTTTGTTTTGCATGTTTTAAGGTGTTTTTTGGAGTTTTAAATCAGTGGGGATGACCTTAACACCTAGAGGGATATGTTTAGGGTAAAAATGTCCGGGCACGACTTCTCAAGGACCAACCAAAGGGTCCTTGAGGAGGACCCAAGTTGTGCCAAGAAGGATGAAAATGCACCGACCAGGCAACGTTGTTTAAAAGCTGACTGCGCGTCGCGCAGCCTACACCTAAAGCGAAAAATGTTACCCTACGACTCAGTATTATCACGAACCACTGTGCCTCAAAATCAATTCCAGAACTAAGATGTATAGGTGTCCCCGCGACACACATTCATTTCTCATATTTGGTCACGTCATTTTTCAGTCAAATGACATGGTTAAAAGGTCCAAAGAGTGTAGGGGTCTTCTGGGAACTTTTGGGATTATTTATAAATGGTTATTTAGTCACTTTAACCCCAAAATTCACCAATAAAATAAAACCCTCAAGAAATAACTAAAACTATCCATTCCTTCTCTCCAAAACCTCTATTGATGAAGCTTTGAAGCTCAAAAGAAGAAGGTCAAATTCTCCATGTTTTTCAACCCAATTTTGTGGGCTTTCTACAAATAAGGTTAGGTTATTTGGCCTTGATTCTTCTTCCATTCAATTAGCCAATTCTAAAGGCTTTTCAAAGATCTTTTGTCACGACCGAAATCTAGACCCCAGACGAGACCGGCATCGTTGACCTCTCAGAGGTCGCAGACAAGCCTACTTACATCATTCTTACTTCATCTAGGTTAATTTTAGCGAAAAATTTGAACTTTTTGTTTTCTTATTTCATGATAAACATTTTAAACTTAACATCATGTCCGTTCATAAATCAACCATCTAATATAGAGATAATCAAATGAAAGAAATAGTGCAATACTGTAATAAATGTATAATTGCCAAAATGGCAGCAATACAGTGTCTGAAATAAAAACGGAAAGAAACACTAGTGGGACATGATCCACTAGCTAAAGCCTATATCTAAGCTAGATAGTAACGGTAGACATCCTCGAAAGCATGAGGGCCTACAAAGTCTGGATGAAAGCTCCACGTCCTGATAGCTGCAACGTCAACCTGTACGCTCTAACGTCCACTTGTGCCTGCACCTAAAATTGTAGAGTTGTATAGGATTAGTACACACTTGTACTAAGTATAGTTATATGCAAGCACACACCCAGGACATGAATGAGAAAGGATAGCTCTTTCCTAACAACATGATTACGGAAAGTCAAGTCAGTGGACTTGCCAAATTGGGATTAGGAAAGTTAGTGAACTTTCCAAATTGATTAGGAAAGTCAGTGAGCTTTCCAAATTTGGATTCGGAAAGTCATGCCATGAGAGTAACATGCATCATCATACTTATCATATTGCACACAACACATAACATCTTACACATAGCACATATCATATAGCATATAACACATAACATCTTTTATAACATTCATTCATATGCCATGAGACCTTGGAATCATGGACTTGGCATTAAGACTTTCCAAAATGAGGGCTCAACATATGGGACCTCAACTAGGGAGTCTTCATTAACAAACAAAGAGTCTGCTTTATTCATTCATACGTACTTTATTTCATTTCGTTCATAGGCTAGTGTGAACACCAGCTATACCTAGGATGTAGTTTAAGACTTTCATCGGGTTTGCTGTGAAATGATCAAGAATAACCTATTGTCATTATTTGAGTCTAGCTCACCTATTGATTATCCTAACCCAACACCTTTGGTATCATTCATTTCATGATGTGCATCATTTGAGGCTGGCCTCATTCATTCATTGGGAACATTAACTTTAATCGACATAGATCATGTGAGCATCATGAAATCTAGTGTCTCCCCCACACCGAAAAGAGGTGGAATCACCGGCCAAGGTGACCCAAAACATGCTAGAGTACATGGGAATTTAACCCCGCCAGATCTCTATATTGGCAGTATAGGTTCGAAGACCAGGAGATATAAGGAGACCCATACCCGGCAAGCCAGACAGTCTCATCTCATGAGAGTTACGTGAACCTCCGCCCTTCCCGAAAGAAGGCATCACCTCTCATAGCTAGTCTATTGGTGCTCAGTATAAAGTTCCATTACATTCAAGATATACATCATGGAAGGTGGCTTCTAGTATGAGGACATCATAGATCAATAGATGATTTCTCATCTCATCATTAGTATTAAGTGTGTTAATCTCAATCCTTTAATTAGAGTGTTCATAGAGACTGGTCTCTTCATTAACTTTACACTCTCATGGGTGAGTACATTTTGGTAACAATTACTTAGGCTCATTTGAGATTATTCTCATCTTTTACATTAGCCTCATATCATGTTGTCACCAAATTCATTAACATTAGCATAATTGCTCTTCATAATTACTCACCCCATTTTACGTGAATGTTCATTTCATCATATGCCAATGCACTTGGACATTTGTGTGTTTCACACTCTTACTTAACCCTTCTAGGGTTTTATCATTTTACTACATAATAATCATTTCATCGTATGTCAATGCACTTGGCCATTTAGTGTGTTTTATACTCGTACTTAACCCTTCTAGGGTTACTTCATTTCATTAATACATCTTAGGTTCACTTATTTTTAAACGTATGCTAGACTTATGGGTCTATAGATACAAGTCATGAGGCTTCATTCATAGTTCGTTAAATGACTCATATCTTCCTAAGATTATGTAGTACAAGACTTATGTATCTTGTATATATGCCAAGATCTTGATTTCGATCTAAGTAGGTGGCATTATTCTTGAACATTTAATTCACATATGACTTATGTATCAATACGGAAATTTGGGCAAGGGAACCCAAGTTCGAACCACTTGGACAATACTTACATTTTTCGTTGACTTTATTTTTAGTCTTCATGACATTGGGACCCTAGATCGAGCCCCAACGTCAACATTCTATCTTTATTTTTCTCCTTGGATTTTCCCTTTATTTAGCCGAAGGGTTGTGGGATCGAACCCCCACAACCCCTTTTATTTTTCATTTAAAACCTTGTTGTCCCATTTCGCCTAGACCAAGAGATTGTGGGATCAAACCCCCACATCCTCTTTCTTATTTTAGTCTTTATTTTGCTGGAATTGGGAGGTTGTGGGTTCGAACCCCCACAGCCTCCTTATTTTATTTTTAATTTTGCTAGGGGCTGTGAGGTTGTGGGTTCGAACCCCCACAACCTCCTTATTTTTATTTATAATTAAAATTGACTTACTAGGCGTTTGGCAGTGAGTTTGTGGGATCTAGCCCCCATAGCCTCACTTTATTTTCTTATTTATTTCGCCCTTATCCTTTCCAGCCTTGAGATCATGGGTTCGATTCCCACGCCTCCCATTTTATTTAATTAAGTTATTGATGTCTCCTTATTCGCCTGCACCCACATATCGAATCCCCCCAACCCCTTTTCTTTTTATTCTTGATAAATTAAGGTGTTATACGGGTGAGGTCACAGGTTCGAACCCTGGTGGCCTCACCCCTTTAAAAAACAATTAATTTCCAGATTTCCCTCTACACTTTAGCCTAGACGAAACTTGTAGTTGTTGCTGGAAACTAGTCATTTTTATTAGCTTATATTCACCAATATTTCCACATGAAAACTTAGGAAAACTCATGGATCATTTAACACCTTTTTGGGGTGTATTTCATGGATTCGTTTAACACATTCTTAGGTGTAGTTTCATTGTTGTTTTGGCTGAAACTTTCCACTAAAAATCAGTCACATACACCTCATATTAACATCACGAATTACACATTTTATGCACGTTAATTTCAGCCATCAAACTAACCACTTTAAGACTTCAAAATGGATAGCAACAACAACAAACATTTACATATTGGACTACATCATTTTCGGTGACATCATTGAACATGCTTGCTATTTCTACACACAAAATCACAAAGAACATCATATTTGACACTTAGCTACCATCAACCATACCAACAACATGATTTCAATATAGATTGAAATCGGAAGGAGACTAGCGACAAGGAGTTCAACATTCAAGGGGACAGCCCTAGATTCATACGTTGACTTTTGTAGAAAGAAATTTCTCTTGGAGAAAGGATTCCAAGAGAGAAAACCCATACCTTCTATTGGTGTTGTTCAACACTCAAAGTTGCTGCCCAGAATCACCACCAAAATCACGTCCAAATCCCCTCCACTTCAACACCAATTAGACGGAATAATCCTCCCTCTTGCGTAACGTTTTTGATTAGTTGATTGTTTGTAATTTTCGTTGTGAGTTCTTCAAGTGTGAAGAACTTTGGTTGTGTTTTCAGTTCTTAAGCTTTTGTTAGGCAAGAAAACGTGAAAAGGAAAAGAGAGAGAGTCAGATCGTGAAAGTGAACCAAATGTGAAGAAGAGAGAGGTTCCTTAGGATTAGGATTCTAGTTGAGACTTAGTCAAAATAAGATATCTTAATTAATAAATAATTAATAATAAAAATCTGATTTTCCTTTTTCTTAAATCAGCTAATAAGTATTAATTAATTTAATTAATTTATCAATTTAAATAAAAACAATTTAAATCATTGCTTCCACCTATGTTCGAACCCGGGTGGAGCAAGACTTCACTTCAAGAGCTCAATTTCGGCTCTCTCTCCCCAAATTGCCCCTCCACTTTATTCATTAAATAATTATATATATATTTAGGGTAATTACGATGTCACCCTTAGCCTGGTAAAATACCATTTTACCCCTAGACCCTCAAAACATAAGATTTTCTCTTTTTAAGTCCGGTAAAGACTCCTCCGAGTAAATCTTAGTACTCGAGAGCCCTACATGGTTGGTCCCAAACTTTCAAAGCTCAACTAACTCCCCAAGTTAGTTGGCTTGGCTGTAGCAAGGGTTCCGAGGTCTGGTTCTACGCGCATCAATCTGTGTGAACCTTGGTCTAATCATAGGCATTCTTGACACATTAAGCATTTCTTAACTTATCAATTTTTAGGGTTGTTACATCTTTCAAAACCTTGAAATCCTATTTTTAATTCTAAGCATCGATTTTTGAATGAAAAGGTTTAAAATGATGTTTTATGGATTGACCAATGTTAATTGAATGTTTTAAGATAAAAAACTCTATGAACCCATGTATTACATAAATTCCTAATTTTTTTCCCTATAATGTGGGTGAATTGATCAATGCTTAATTATGTTGAATTCATGTGTAGATTTTATTGGGCTATTGAATTATGTATTGATTAATGTTATAATTGTTCATAGCTACATTATAATGTTGATATCTGTATTGATTATCGATGGATCGTTGATATGGATTAATTTTTGGCTTATTCTTATGTATATTGTTATTGTAAAGATCTCTTATTATGTGAATTTGTTGAAAAGGCTAAGGAATGGTGATTGTGGCTATTGGAAGGTGGTGAATTGACCTAATTCATTTTTATATCACAGAATTGATATTGAATTCTTATTGATTTGTATGGTCCACTTATGGTAGCAGTGTTTAATTGTTATATATGTTATGAACATGGCTTTGTCAGCATTATTATGTGACTTATGGTATGCTCATGATATGATATATGTGAAGCTATATAAGGAGGTACTCATGATTTATGTATGATCTTGTATGTGTACTATAATTAAATGATTCAATATGCTTAATCTCTAGTTGTTGATAGATTATGGTGAAGGACTAGGGAGAGCCTTTAGAGAATGATGTTGTATCTTGTGTGCTAGACTAATTGTCCCTACTTGGTACTTCAATGGTATTGAATGAATGAAAAAATTGAAGTCTAGGATCGGTACACCTAAATTGGTGCCCTTCCTTGTTTGACTAAATGAGGTATTCTATAGTATGTCATGAACCGGTAGACCTAATCATTGTGTCCCTTCTTGATAAGTCTAGAACCCTAAGTGAATGTGAAACCTAGTATAATTTAAAGAAGGTTTATGATAACGCTTATATATGTGGCCTAAGGCGCCCTTCCAAGAGTAGTCAAGTGAGCTATAGTAATAGACCTTGGTTGGACGCCCTAGTGGACCCATCCTTGGATGAAAGGGTATTATGAGTTGGTAGGACTTAGAGATGGTACCTTTTCAAATACTAATACGTGAATGAATTACTCTAGGAGAAACAAGGCAAAGCGCCGAGAGGATATGCTTGGGGTAGTATCTCTACTTCAGTAGGATACTAGAGTACAAAGAAGCCCTTGATATCCCTTAACCATGTGCCAACATGGGATAATTACTAGTTCAACCTTTGGTAAGTAGAACACCTTCCACAGTGTGGGGTCCTTATGACATAAGATTCCATACCTAGCTCGTATGGTTAATTTCGGTTAGTGCCAATTTTCATCATGTGAAATGTACACTCTAGTATTGGATAGGTGCTATAACGTGTTGGTAGTGGAATGGGACGCTATCTACACATGGCACGAGTAGGCCTTGAAGATTCTAGAATGAGTTCCCTAGGTCCTCTAAGACGATTATGTGAATTCCCCTAATTGATTGATTGCCTTTTAAATGACCGTAATGTATAAGGTTCTGTTAGTAAAGAATGTCTAATTAAAAGGTTCTTATCTAGGGTAGCTTTGAGGATCACTTAAGTGTGCTTGAAGAGGGTGTATGGGCGGTCTCTTCATGTCTTACTCAAGTGAGTCGTCTAGTAACATTAGGTAGAAGGTCTAAAGTGATGAAAAGGCTTATTTGGTTAATGGTTAATATCTTTTATATGTGATTGTTGAATTGTATATATGTTGTAAACTCGTATGACGAAGATTTCTATAAAAATAACATGAATGTATATCTTAAAGTAAATGTCCCATTTTTCATTGTTTTCCTGCATGTTCACCATACTAAGTTCATTCAATTTTCTAATTCCATATGTTTATCTATTTCGACAAGTGTAGGTGGCAAGTGAGGATTCTCTTAGAATTTGAATCTTGGGAAGTAGCATTCTCTCAAGATTGGTATGTCCTAATATCTTCGAGGACATTGCTTATTTTTTAGTTTCCTTTTTGAAAAGATTTTGTAATTGACTATTAGTTCCTTTCAAATTTATATAACGGTTGTGACCCAATGATATTATATGTGTCTAATATGGCTTATGAAGAGACTTAGTTCTTTGTTATATTCTATAAAGAATTTGACTATTGTGATGAAAAGTTTTAATTCTGCACTACTTTTCAGATATATTCAATGAATGATGTCTAAGGGCTTGTATAAGACCTTGAAGAGGTCGAGTACGCTGTGTGATGAGTTGGGGGGGTGCTCTTGGATCATTACAAACTTTGTATTAGAGCATAAGGTTATGAAGTAGTCTTTAGGATTCAAAGTCTCATAAATTCCACGTCTAGTAGAGTCTGGTTAATCGGTGATGAGTCGCGACACATCTATGAGTGAGAGGCTATAGGCCGATAGAAGTTTCACCTTCTTGATTACTCTTGTGTCGTGCCACAGAGTTGAGGTTACTAGTGTCTTTTCCTAATATCTTCTCTTGTGTTTATATGATATGAATACAAGAAGGATGCCCATAAGGAGAATGTATGAGGTAGTGGTGAATGCGAGAGTTCATCTCTGAGATGAACAAGTTCAAGAAGGTGTTCAATTCCTCAAGTTTCACAACTCCCTATAGCTAATCAAGAGAATTAGGTTTTGGTGGTTACCCCAAAAATGACTAATGAGGAGGTTAGATGAGCTCTTGGTGCCCTATCGCGATCCATGACAGCTCAAACAAATCAAGATTTAGGGCTTAGAATGAATGATATTTAGAGTACCGTGACATCTAGATTGAGAGACTTTGTGAGGATGAATCCTCCTACCTTTCTTGGATCTAATGTGGGAGATGATCCCTAAGCCTTCTTGGATGAGGTGTATAATGTAGTGCATGCTATGGGGGTAACTTCTTAGGAGAAGGTGGAGTTGGTTTCATACCAACTAAAAGGGGTTTCTAAAGTGTGGTAAACACAATGGAATGGTATAAGGCCGGTTGAATCGGGTACTCTTTCCATTCTATAGTACCCAATTCAGCTGGACTACTACCATTCCATTGTGTGTACCATACTTTAGAAACGCCTTTTAATTGGTATGAAACCAATTCCACCTTCTCCCTAGAAGACACCCCCATAGCATGCACTACGCATTTTTAGAAAGATACTCTCCCTGTGAGAAGAGAGAGGTTAAAGTTGAGGAGTTTATAAACATTTGGCAACGTAACATGTGTGGAGGAGTATTCCTTGAAATTTACCCTATTGTCTAAGTATACTCCATATTTGTTGTCTAACCCTAGAGATGAGATGAGTAGGTTATTGATGGGTGTATCCGACCTTGTTAACGAAGAGTGTCGTACGACAATCCTTCATGGTGACATGACTCTATCTAGATCTAGGCTCATGGTGTATGCTCAATCTATTGAAGAGTCTAAGCTTGGGAGGAGAAGTAGATATGCTAAGAGGTGATGAACCGATGACACATGTCAACCTAGGTTTAAGAAGAGGGCTCCAAGTAAAGATGTTCCTAGTGCTCCTAAGGCTAACGATGAGAGAGGTGTTTGTTACAAAATTTATAAGCCTACTTTCTCAAATTGTGGAAATAAGCATTTTGGGAAGTGTCTAGCCGGTACTAGTGGGTGTTATTGTTGTGGAAAGAATGACCACAAGGTGAGATATCGCCCTACCTTGGTGGCTAGAGGAAGTGAGGCCAAGCAAGATCCTTATAGTGGGTTGGATGTTGGCAAACCAAAGAGGAATCACTTTTATTGTCTCCAAGCTAACAAGGAAGAAAATCCGGATGAATGTACCGCTTGGTTATAGTTGTTCCGTTTGTGTGTTGATGGGTTTCTTCTAAGTGGGGGAGTATGGTGAATAGTTAGGTTGACGTTTTTTGTCTCTTCTATTCTATTCTATTCAAGATTGAGTGTTAGCACTTTCTAGTAGCATGTTGCATGTGTTTAGGAGTCTAAGTGAAAACGAATTTCATTGATCTCCATGAATTCTGCATATTTTCATGAGGTTATGTTTATATGGTTAAATGAGCTTAAATGATTTCGTCTCTCATGTTGATGTGCATTTCTGATGAATTGCCTAATGTTGCATGACTTCACTTATAAGAATCCCTAACAGTGATCATTTTAAAGAATGTTGCCTAATTGTGTTACATGAGAAATGGGCATAATGTGCTTATAAGTAATGTCATGAGCATGATAATATTTGGAGAAGAAAGTTCCTCCTATGTGAAAAGCGAATGAAGAGTCTTGTTGCATGATAACTCGTAGATTTTGTTCCTACTTCCTTGTTGTGTTCTTTGAGTCTCTTTATTATGTAGAGTTGATGTTCCCCCAAAATGTTTTTATTGTGTATGATGTGGTATGGCTATGATCTTCTAGTCTTGAGTCTTTATCTCTTGAAAGTGTTGAAAGTGTTTTAGTGTCATTCGAGGACAAATGTTTTCTATGTGGGGGAGAATGTAACAACCCTAAATATGAACTAGGTTAAACAAGTGCCTATAATATGTGTTATGAGTTAATAAGGTGTTAAAATGATGAATAATTAGAAGACAGTTTGAAGAGTTTGGAAGTCAAACGTTAAAGGTTGACCAAGACGTTCGAAAACTAGTCTTGTGTGTGTGCTAGTGTATCCTTGTTTTGTACATGTATTAAGGTGTTGTTTGGAGTCTTAAATCAGTGTGGATGAACCTAAAACCTAGAGGAACATGTTTAGGGTCTAAACAACTGGGCATGACTACCCATGGACCACCAAAGGGTCCTTGAGGATGACCCAAGGTGTGGCAAGAAGGCTGCCAAGGCAGCGACCAGGCAGCATGTTTTTGATAGTGTCTGCGCATCGCGAAGCGTACACTTAAAGGGTAAAAATATTTCCCTGTACCGAAGGCTTGTTATTAACCATTCTTCCTCAAAATTAATTCGAGAACCAAGATGTGGAGGTGTCCCCGCGACGCGCAACCATGTCATATATTTGGTCGCGTCGTGTTTAACTCAATTAGACTTGGGTAAAACGTCCAATAAGTGTAGGGGTCTTCTTGGAACTTTGGGGATTATTTAAAAATGGTTATTTAGTCACTTTAACCCCAAAATTCACGAATAAAACCAAAGCCTCAAGACAAAACAAAAACTCTCTGTTCCTTCTCTCCAAAACCTCCATTGATGAAGCTTTGAAGCTCCAAGGAAGAAGGTCAAATTCTCCAAGTTTTTCAACCCAATATTTTGGGATTTATCTAAATAATGTATGGTGATTCATCCTTGATGCTTCTTCCATTCAAGGAGCCAATTTCAAGTCTTTTCACAGATCTTTCAAAACCTTGAAATCATATTTTAAATTCTAAGCATGGGTTCTTGCATGAAAAGTTTTAAAGTGATGTTTCATGGATTGATCAATGTTAATTAAATGTTTTAAGATTAAAAAATCTATAAACCCATATATTCCTAGAATTCCTAATTTTTGCACTAATGTGAGTGAATTGATCATGGCTTAATTATGTTGAATTCACATGTAGATTATATTGGACTATTGAATTATGTATTGATTAATGTTAGAATTGTTTAAATTTGCCTCATAATATTGATATCTATATTGAGTATTGATAGATCGTTGATATAGATGAATTGTTGGTGTAGACTTATGTATATATTTATTGTAAAGATATCTTATTATGTTTTTGTTTTCAAGGCTAAGGAATGGTTATTGTGGCTATTGGAAGGTGGTGAATTAACATCATTCCTTTGTATATCATAGAATTGATATTGAATTGTTATTCAATGTTATGGTCCACTTATGGTGGCGGTGTTTAATTTTTATATATGTTATGAACATGGCCTTGTAGGCATTATTATGTGAATTATGGTTTGATCATGATATGATATATGTGAAGGTATAAAAGGAAGGTACTCATGTGATGTCCATATGATCTTGTATGGGTAGTATAATTATATGATTGAATGTTCTTCTTCTCTAATTGTTGATAGATGATAGTGAAGGACTAGGGAGAGCCTTTAGAGAATGATGTTGTATCTTGTGTGGTAGACTAGTTGTCCCTACTTCGTACTTGAATGGTATTGAATGAATGAAAGAATGTAAGTCTAGGATCGGTAGACCTAAATTGGCGCCCTTTCTTGATTGACTAAATGAGGTATTCTAGGGTATGTCTTGAACCGGTAGACCAAAGCATTCTTTCCCTTATTGATAAGTCTAGAACCCTAAGTGCATGTGAAACCTTGAATAATGTAAAGAAGGTTATTGATAATGCTTGGATAGGTAGGCCTAAGGCACCCTTCCAAGAGTAGTCAAGTCAGCTATACTAATAGACCTTTGTTGGCAGCCCTAGTGGACCCATCCTTGGAAGAAAAAGTATTAAGAGTTGGTAGGACATAGAGATGACACCTTCTCAAATACTAATACGTAAATGGATTACTCTATAAGAAACAAGGCAAAGCACTCAGAAGATATGTTTGTGATAGTAGCTCTACCTGAGTAGAAGACTAGAGTACAAAAAAACCATTGATATTCCTTAATCATGTGCCAACATGGGATGATTACTACTTCTACCCTTGGAAAGTAGAACACCTTCCACGGTGTGCGGTCCTTATGACACCAGATTCCACACCTAGCTTGTATGGTTTATGTTAGTTAGTCCCTATTCTCATCATGTGGGATGTACACTCTAGCATTATATAGATTCTACAATGTGTAGGTAGTGGAATGACAAGCTATCTACACATGGCACGAGTAGGACTTGAAGATGCTAGAATAAGTTCCCGAGGTCCTCCAAGACCATTATGTGATGTCCCCTAATTGATTTCTTGTCTTTTAAATTATGTAATATATAAGGTTCTCTTAGTAAAGAATGTCTAATTGAAAGGTTCTTATCTAGGGTAGCTTTGAGGATCAATTAAGTGTGCTTGAAGAGGGTGTATGGGCGGTCTCTTCATGTCTTACTCAAGTGACTCTTAGAGTAACTATAGTTAGAGGGTCTAAATTGATGAAAAGGTTTATTTGGTGAATAATGAATATCTCTTATATGTAATTGTTTAATTTTATATGTATTTTAAACTGTTATGACAAAGATTTCTATCAAAATAGCATTATAGTATATCTTAGAGTGAATGTCCCTTTTTTCATTATTTTCTTTCATGTTCACCATACTTAGTGCATTCAATGTGCTAATTTCATATGTTTATCTATTTATACAAGTGGAGGTGGCAAGTGAGGATTCACTTAGAAGTTGAACCTTGAGAAGTAGCATTCTTGCAAGATTGGTATGTCCTCATATGTTCACGGACATGGCTTATGTTTTAGTTTCCTTTTGTCATAGACTTTGTAATAGACTAATAGATCCTTTCTAATTAATGCAAGGGTTGTGACCTATGATATTATATGTGTCTAAGATTTCTTATGAAGAGACTTAGTTCATTCTTATATTTTGTAAAGAGTTTGACTATTATGATGAAATGTTATAATTCCGCACTACTTTTCATATATATGTTATAATGATGTTTAAGGGCTTGTATAGGACCTATGTGAGGTCGAGTACGCCGTGTGCCAACTTGGGGTTGCCCTCGGGTCGTTAAATATCAATTGCCGATTATCTATAGAAATCCTCATACTAGCATTTTTTTCTCAACAAACTAGACAGGAGCACCCTACGGGGAAGCACTAGGACAGAGGAATCCTTTATAAAGAAGTTCTTGTATTTGAGTCTTATCACTCTCAATTCTATCAAAGCCATGGAATATGGTGGGATTGAAATAGGAAGAGTATCAGGTTCTAAATCAATGTCGAAATATATATCTCTATCCAGAGGCATAACAGGCTAGTCATTAGGAAACACTTCTCTAAATTCTAAGACCACATGAACAAAATCAATAGATGGAAACTCACGTACAACTTCTCTAATATGAGCAAAATAATCCAAATAACCCTGCCCTGCCAGTTTTGTAGCTTGAATGGAGGTTATGATCTAAGCTTGCTTAGGCTTGTACATCCCTTCCCACTCTAATTTTCCCTTCCCGGGAGATCTATAGTCACATACTTAGTATTACGAGTAAGCACAACATAATAGGGGGATAACCAAGTCATGCCTAAGATTATGTCAAATTCAGTCATATCAAAAACCATAAAATCAGCCCAAGTCTGATAACCCATAAATATAGGACAAGTAGGATATATATGTGTGACTATAATAGAGTCTCCAACTAGGGCAGAAATATGGATGGAGGAATCAACTATATCAAAATTCATATCAAACTCTAAAGAAAATGGCACGGATACATAAGAATAAATAGAACTTGGATCAAATAACACATTAGCCATCCAGTCACAAAAAATAATAGTACTTATGATCACTAACTCATACGCTTCTACCTCATTCTTTACCCAAAGGCGTAACACTGAGGCCTATCATCATGATGGGTGACTTACCTTCGTGGCTGCACTATACCTTTGCCCGCGTTACCATTTCCCCTACTTACATGAATCACTAGTTTCCCCCACGCCCCCCTTGTGGACACCATCAACGATTGCTACCATTTCCCGCGGGTACCATAGTTGAAGTATGTTGGTGCACGGAATCCCTCACGCGTAGTTGGGGACATTTTCTTCTCATTTTCAGAGTTTCTCCACTGTTATAGCAAGTATGATCGAAGGATGGCCTGCTACCCATAAAAGGTGCGACTACGTGTCTATATTTAATATAGTTATGTGGTAGAGTTTCCCAGTAATTACATGTACAAGCAGGCATAGCGGACTGAATTGGCCGGGCTACAAGTGTTGGCCTCCCTGATCCTCTCGAGTAAGAACCTTGAAAGCTACCCCAGTTCTTGGCCCTCTTAGCCAATACTTTAGACTGACGATCTCGCCCTACCCCCTCCACTTTCTTCACAAATTCTATTACCTCATTAAAATTTCTACCTACACAGCTTACATGAACAAACAATACCTGCAACTCAGAATTTAGTCCCTTAATAAATAAATGGATCCTTTATTCCTAAGTAGTCACCAATTGCATAGCATATCTCGGAAAAGCATGGAATATAGCCTCATAAGCAGCCACAAAAATACAACCTTGCTCCACAACCATATAACCTTGACTTCTTATGATCCATCAAAGTCCGAGGAACATACTTCTCTAAAACCAGGGCATGAAACTAGGTGCAAGTATGTGGGGGTAAAACTAAAGATCTGACTTCCACATAAGCTCTCCAGCACTGCTTAACCTCACCTCGAGGGTGAAAAGTCACAAACTCTACCCCATGCTGATGGACAATTCCCACTTACGAAGCCTGTCATAATAATATATGATGAACTGATATTCATCCTCACTCTCGGAATAATGGAACAAATGAGTTTTCAACTTCAAGAGATTAATCAATATCTCATGCTCATTACCAGTCATAAAAGGACACAACAAAGAATAGAAGAAGGCATCAGTACCGACAGTTCAACAAACTTTAGGAATAGTGATAGAAATAGGGGGATTGATGGGAAATTAAGTTGCTTGAACAGGTGGAAGCACTCTAGGACAAACAAATCCTTTAAAAAATGACATGATTTGTTGAGATAGCATTGGGTCTAATGGAGGAATGTATGTAGTCTGAGCCTTCACCTCTTATTCTTTTAAAAAATCCTAACAATTCTCAGCCTCAACATTCTCCTGTATCTCTTCATGATGTAAAGGAGGATCTTTATTTCGAAGAACATTCTCAAATGACGTTCAATCTTTACCAGTCACGAACAATTGGATCATGCCAAAGTTTGTATCAGAGCCCTAGATTCATTGATCTCGGTGTACCAAAATGAGTATACTCGAGTCTTGTAGAATAGTACAGAGATGTATGTACGTTTCTTAAACAGGCTATAAGACTTTAGAAGATCTCTCTTTTTTTCTCTTGTCTCCTTTCGAGCTATAACTTGATTCCAATTGGTATTTGGTTATCCAAAATGGTAACTACTATCATTCACTTTTAAGTGCAAAGATGGTTAACACTCACTTTAAAAGTATATAGCTCCTGTCAATGAGCCCGCGGAGGAGTCCGCAGCAAAAGGAATCTATCAAGGCCAGGGTAGAGGAAGAGCAAGAGGTAGAGGCCGAGATAGAGTAGAGCCCGCTAGGGGTGGAGCTGTGGTTGAAAATGTTCCTAACAATGAGAACCCTCATGAGCATCATGAAGAGATAGAGAACAATTTGGAGGATAAGAATGAGGAGGATGTTGGACAAGAGGAAGAGGTGTAGGTTGAGACTAGAGGTATTACTCAATTAGACTTAGTGTTATCTCAAAATATTATGTTGTTCCTTAAAGGATTGGTTGGTCCTTGAGTTCTTCCCATAGTTCAAGCAACTCAAGCACCCACTAATTCCCCTATTTGTATAATTTTCTGGATGGTGGGTTGAAATATATGTACTGATGCTTTCTTAATGATAGATAATTAACACGAAATGTTGACCAATATTCTAAAATGAAGCCTTCGATACTCCATGGTTTTGAGAGTCAGGACGCCTATGAGTAAATCTTAGATTTTTATCTGAGGCTTCATAATTTGGGTATTGTCCGTTAGTATGGAGTAGAATATTTAAATTTTTATCTTCAAGGTGAGGCAAAGCAGTGGTTGAAAGCTTATCTCAAATACATATCATCAGCTGTACCCCCACTCATTTGGACCTAGTATCATGCTTTGATTCTGGAGAAGTATGTGCCACGGATATTTTGAGATCATAAGAAGGATAAGTTCATGGCTTTTGAGCAAAGTTGTATGTATGCGGCTGCTTAAGAGGCTAGGTTTCATTCTTTGTCTTGATATGCTACACAATTGGTGAATATTGAGAATAAAGGATTTGTCTATTCTTCAAGGGGCAAAACACTTAGTTACATGCATTGTATATTCACATTACTTCATTAGGGAAAAGTTTTAATGAGGTAGTGAATTTTGTGAAAAAAGTATATGGGGTGAGGCGCGATGGGTAGGCTAAGGTGTTTGCTAAGAAATCTAATAGCACATGTAACATTCAAGGTTACCACTGCAGAGGTTCATAGTGGTCAATATTTGAAATCCGACCAAATCAGTCCACCATGTTGGCTTCTAGAAGTAATTACTCGAGAACCCCAACTCAAATTATTATTCAGTATAACATGGGAGTTGCGTTTTGGACTAGCGGAAGGAAATCTTTTGATAGTACTTTCTACAGTTATGGGAAGCTTGGGCCCATGAGGAGATATTTTCCACAACCACGCATGTTGGAATTTGCGCATCAACAGACTAGAGTAGTGGTACCTGTGGTAAATGGTTTTAATGGTCGAGGACTTTCACTAGATGGGCGAGGAGGAAATCAGCGAGGCCATGGAGGTCGTGTAAATTGTAATACATGCAGATGTACAATGTCACAAGGAAACGAAGTTGCGTGTCATGATGTTAAGGCTCAGTATTATGCCTTTTTGGGAAAGACCGAGGTGAAGACTTCTGATACAGTGATCACATGTACTATTCTTGTCTTTGATCGGATTGTTAATGTTTAATATTTTCTGGGTTCTACATATATTTATGTGTCCATTAAGATTGCATTGGGATTTTATATGATTTGTGCTATGCTTGATTCCCCCATCCATATTTGTACCCTAGGTGCAGAGTCTGTCATAGTCACTGATGTCTATCGTGCTTGTCCAATCTGGTTTATGTGTTTTCACACTGTGGCTGATTTTGTGATTTTCGATATTAATGACTTTGATATAATATTAAGCATTACTTGGTTGTCCCTTATTATTATTTATGTAATTGTAACACTAATTATGTGACTCTAGAGATCCCTGGTAGGAAAAAAGTAGAGTGGGAAAGGGCGTACAAGCCTAAACAAGCTAAGGTAATATCCCCTATTCGGTTTAGGAAACTTGTGGGGCAAGGTTGTTTGGCATATTTGGCTCATATTTGAGATATTAAGATTGAGTCTCCCTCTATTGATTCCATTCTAATGGTATAATATTTTAGAGAAGTGTTCTCTACTATTTTGTCTGGTATGCCTTCTACATAGATATATATATAGTAATTAATTTGGACACTGGTACCCACCGCATTTTCATCCCTCTGTATTTTATGGCCCGAGTAGAGTTGAGAGAGCTTAAAAATCAAATCCAAGAACTTGTTGATAATGGTTTCATCCATCCTAGTGCATCCACGTGGAATGCTCAAGTCGTGTTTGTTAAGAAAAAGAACGGTAGTACATGGATGTGCATAGATTACTCCCAATTGAATAGGGTCACAATTCGAACAAGTACCAATTGTGTTGGATAGATAATCTTATCGACCAATTATAAGGAAGATCAATTTTATATAAGGTTGATCTAAGGCCTGGGTATCATCAGTTAAAGATTAGGGTTGAAAATATAAGCTAGACAACATTTTGGACTAGCTTTGGGAAGTATGAATTATTAGTGATATCGTTTGGGTTGACAAAAGCTCTTATAGCTTCCATGAGTTTGATAAATGGTGTGCTCAAACAATTTCATGATTCTTTTATGAAAGTATTTATTGCTGACATTTTTGTTTATTCGAAAAGTGAGGAAGAGTATGTCTACCATCTTCGTATTGTGATAGGCGTTCTTGGGAAACAAAAGTTGTATGCAAAATTTTCTAAGTTTGATTTTTGTTGAGTTCAGTTGCGTTTTTGGGTTATGTAGTTTCATGGTAAGGGGTAATGGTAGATCCCCAAAAGATTGAATCGGTTAAGAATTAGGTTTGGCGAAGCTCTGTGACTGAAGTTAGGAGTTTTGTGAGGAACTCTATGTACTCTCGTCAAATCTTAAAGAACTTTGCTTCTATTGCCACACATCTTAGTAGGTTAACAAAAAAGTTGGTACATTTCGAATTAACCAAACAATGTGATGAAATATTCAAAAGCTCAAGTTTCTTTTGACAACAACACCTATTCTAGGAGTATCAGTGGAAGGTAAAGATTTTAATGTTTGTTTTTATGCTTTCCATCGGGTTTGGGTGTTGTGTTAATGCATGATAAGAATGTTATAGATTATGCATTGTGGAATGGTGAAAGTTAATGAGAAGAATTACCCAACACATGATTTAGAGTTGGCAGCGGTAGTGTTTTGTCTTAAAACCTTGCGCCATTACCTCTATGGTGTCAAGTGTAGTAGTATTTGGTCTTAAGATGTGGTAGCATTACCTCTATGGTGTCAAGTGTAATTTTTTATTGCCCATCGCAATCAACAACATGTCTTTACTCAAAAGAATCTAAATTTGAGACAATGAAGGTTGACAGAGTTACACAAGGATTATGATGTGAGCATCCAATTTAATTCAGGTAAGGCTATATAGTAGCAGACACACTAAGTTAGAAGGGAGTGAGTATGGGTAGTATAGCTTGCTTGAGTGTTTGTAAGCGTCCTTTGTCTAAGGAAATTCAATCTTTTGAGCTTTAATTCATGTAGTTGGGCATCTCATAGAATGGTGGGTGTTACAAAGGATTGAGATTAGGGCCACATTAATTGAGGAGATCAATGCCAAAAAGTGTTAGGATAAGAATTTTTATGAGCTCAAATAGAAGACATTGTCTAGTTACACACAAGATGCGACTTCAGATTGCGGGGGTGTGCTCAGGTTTAAATGAAGTAGTTGTGTTCCTAGAGTAGATGGCTTGATTTAGAAATTATTGAAAAAATATCATGGTTCTCGATATCCTATTCATCCGGGTGTGACAATGATGTACCGAGATTTGAAGTGACTTTATTGGTTGCCTGACATGAAGAAAGACATAGCTAAGTTTATGTCTAAGTGCCAAAACTGTCATCAAATAAAGTTTGAACATTAAAGGCCTTCAGGTTTGCCTCAGATAATGCCTATACACGAATGGAAGTAGAAAAGGATAGCTATGTGTTTGTGGTTGGTCTCCCCAAGACTTAGGGGAAGTTTGATTATATTTTTGTAGTGGTCGATAAATTGACTTATTCATCCCACTTTATTTTGGTTAGAATAGTTATAATGCTCAGCAGTTGGCTAAGGTTTATGTTAAAGAGGTAGTGAGGTTTCACGGGATTCCCCTTTCTATAATCTCAGACCCTGGTACCAAGTTCAAATACAAGCTTCGGAGGAAATTTTAGTACAACTTTTCATCAAAAGATAGACGGGCAGTCAGAGAGAACTATCCATGTGTTAGAGGAAGTGTTGAGGGAATGTGTGATTGACTTTATAGGATATTGGGATACGTTCCTAACTTTGTGTTATTTCTCCTATCATAACAATTACCACTCCAACATTAATATGGCACCGTTCGAGGCACTTATGTGAGAGTATTTAAATCACCCACATGATTGTTTGAGGTTGGAGATGTGAAACATTTTGTGGTTGATTTAGTGAAGGATGCCCAAGATAAAGTGAGGAGCATTAAAGCTAAGCTTTTAGCAGCCAAGAGTAGAAAGAAGAAGTTTGTGAACCATAACGTAAGAGACAAGTTATTTAATACCGGTGAGAAATTTCTTCTTAAAGTATCACCCATGAAAGGTTGATGAGATTTATCAAGATGGTAAGCATAGTCCTCGATACATTGGTCCAGTTAAGATTCTTGACTGTGTAGGACCAATAGCGTATATATTACCTCCTAACCTATAAGGAGTTTATCTGGTATTTGATGTTTCCATGTTGAAGAGATATCACGGTATCAGGGATGACATCATAAATGGGACTTAATGTTATTATACAAACACCTCCAATATGAGGAGGAACTGGTTGGAAATCTTTATCATGAAGTGCGGAAGCTGAGGAACATGGAGATTAAGTCCGTCAATGTTAAATGGAAGCATCGTCCAGTTGAGAGAGTTACTTGGGAAAGCGAGAAGGATATGCGAGAAAAGTATCCCTAGTTTTTTGACGATTCAACTACTACTTCACACTTACATCGGCCTGGTTTTTCTAAGTTTGTCACTCGGGGATGAGTGATATGTAAATTGGTATTTCTTGTAATGACGTATTCCATTTTTTTATTGAAAAACCATCGAGGAAAAGCTTTAGGCATGATTTTTTTTATAGTAACATGGAATTTCCTTGCCTAGTCTAGATTTTGACGAAATCAAAGTTAGTGAGGCCTAGGGAAATCTTGTAACAAATTTGATATCTAATAATGAATTTGATCGAGTGAGTGGATAGCTAAGACGTTACGGAACCCGTACAACTTTATCAAATTTAATTCGGACGAGTAGAACTCCCAAAACTGATCTTAGTGAGGACGGGTAGTTTCTGTGTTATGGGTTAAAGGCGTTTTGTGAAACGGGGGACTTAAACTCTAAATTAAGCTCTTTCTTTCCATAAAAGTCGTTAGGGCGAGATGTGGGCTACCATAATGAGTTAGTCACGACTTAAGTCGAAAAATAAACCAATAAAATGTCATTATTCTGCAACATTCAATCTTGAGAGCTAGTAAAATGAACCCGGGAAATTTCGTGCAAATATTCCACTACTTTTGGTGCAAAGGTTAAGGAATCTACTACTCTAATACATCTTTTGATACATAGAACTTGAAATCTTGATCATAAATTATTTGGGAGGGTTTTGAACTGATTGGATGGTAGAAAAGCCCTAGTTGCACCTTAGGGTCATACTGTGGGTGTTGGGCTATTGAGTTTGTCATTAGTTGGGTAAATTAGAACTTAAGTATTGATACGTGTATTGAATTATTTGTTTGTAGACCTAGAATAAATGGAAATAATGGAGAAAGGGAACAGTCTAGCCTATAAGGAGGATTCAATCTTGTTTTAAAGGGATGTGATGGTTTGATTCAATGTTTTTGTAATGTATGTGAGTATTTTATTCATTATAATTCATATATGCGTGTGAATGCTACACTATTGATCATCAAATGCGAATGAGTATAAACAAATGGTTTTATGCCATTAATCAACATTCGGATGTATGATTATGTAAATGTACATTGTGATTGTGATTATAGCTTGTTGAATGGATCAAGTGTATGTTCCAAATCAATAACTTGGATCAGGTGGCATGTTTTTGCGCATGTATGGGAACGGGCATCAGGTCTGGCACACTAATTGGGATCGGGTTCCATGTTGTTGTACACTAACACTTTGTGTGTGAGTTCCATGAGAGGAACATTGAATTTTCATATATGCATAACTATTTGATATTTAAAATATGATTTAGTACATTTATCCTCAATAATAATCGATGTTGTGTATGTTCGGTCATTGCATGTTTAGTATATTTTGATTGCTTGTATATGTGTCATTTACTAGGATAGCTATGTGATCATACTAGCATAATGTGTTTGTGTACTGATATTGCACTTGCTCTTTCCTGGTAAAGTACAAGTCAACTTCAGGAGGATTCTTACAGACTTCATCTACGAGATTAGTTATCGAATAGAATTCAACGGTGAGTCATTTCTTCCAGGCTACCCTGAGTTCTTTATGTTTTAGTACACTCTTTCAGACTCAGGATTTCTTGTTACATATTTGTATGTTTATTTGAATTGCACCCATTTCTATAGACTTTTTGAACTTTAGATTTTTGTACATTGACTTTTAGGTTTTAGGGGTTGTTCTTCCGCATTAGTTGGTTAAATTTATTTGAACCTTTGAAGTTAATGAGAAATCGACTTGATTCTTGCATTTGAACCTTCTTACATATCTTTAAATATTTAGTCTTGAGTTAGCTTATTAGGATAAATGGTTCTTCCACCAGAGAGTTAATTTGGGTGCCAATACAATGGTCTAGGTCGTGAAAATATAACATTAACGGGAGGTACTTTAGTCAGTACAACAACAAAAGGAAAGATGAAATAATAACGATACAAAAGCTAACGCCTTTTTCGGCAATAGCCATTTAATTTATTCGACAAAACAACCAAGGGAAATATCAAATAACATCAATAATAATTCTTCTTAATCTTTGTCCCATCGATAAATATATGGTTTAAAGGTTTTTCTACATAACCTCAATAAGCTTGTTCGACAAATTAAGCTTAATTTAGAAGATCATCATGAGAAAGAGAAACTATGTCCACTTTATCTTTCTTCTTACATGAGTCTAAAAGTCCTTCAATCTGCTTTCCATTTGGTCCTTCACCTCTTGTGAAAACAATAGTTATATGGTTGAGAATGATGTTTTTGATCATTCCTTAAGCAATATAATTCCCTGAATACACAAGTTATTTATGTTCAACAAAAAATGATTTAACATCGAGAACTTAAGGAAAAAAAATTTATTTCGTACTTGATTTTTGATACAAATTAAAGTTTACTTAATATATGAATCAATTCAAAAAAAATTTATAACTTGAGTAGGTGGTTGTTGGGTTTCAACTTCAGCTAAAGTTGAAGAAATACTTCATTGCAATCCACCTAAAAAAATCAATGAATATTTTTCATTAGTTATTCACAAAAAATGATTCATTTTTTTCCTCTGAACATGAAAGTTAACATTCAATGAAAGTCCTTAATTCAGCTCCATATTTTCATTCTCTAATGGTGGAATTCCGATGTTTTCCTCAAATTCCTCAATGTTAGAAAAATATAACATACGAGAAAGCTAATGAATTTTAAACTAAAAAAAATATCAAATGCAAATATAAAAAATCAATGAATGTTTCAGTACGGATAAACCATTAGGCTATTTGGGAGCTTATTGGTGGGAATGTAGAAAAAACGTGAAGAGGTATTTCATTTCCATGGGTTTACTAAAATGACAAATAGCGCTTGCACAGGGACACATGGTTGTTTTAGGAATAGCGTGACACGTATAACTTTATAATTTTTTGACCACTTTAAAAAGAGGAAAAGGTTTAATGTATTTTCTACTAAATTTTATTTTTCAAACTTATTAACTGTTATATTATCCCATGAATTTTAGTTTCAAATTTTTTCAATGTAATAGGGTAAACAATAACAATCTTTTTTTTGTTTATGGCCTAATATGTAAATTTTCATGAGTTTTTCAAATTATGATCGTTCCAAATTTTGGTCATCAGATGCATGTATCTGACCTATCTAGTTTTAAATTATATAAAAGAAAAACTATAATTTTATTTTAAAAGGAGTTAAAAGGAAAGTAGGTGTGAGGAATTGAAACGAGGATGTAAAGCATTTCCATATATTTAAGAAGTAAATTATTACGTCAATGATGATTTTAGCATGACACCAATAACCTATTCAAGATAAAAAATCAAGTAATAACCATTAGTGACATAATTATCTTTAATGTGTTGTAACGACTTGTTATATGGGAGAAACAAAAATTTGGGAAAATCTGGGCTATTGTCCCGCTAACGAGGGCCAAATACCGCTAGGGTGGCGATTCCACAGTGGGGTAAGCTAACGTAAGGGCAGGATAGCTGAGGCTGAATGTAAATAAAAAGAAATCCTATTTTCTCCATCTTCGTAAAATACCTAAATAAGTCGTAAAATACTCTAGAAACTCAGAAAAGCTTCTCTAATCTTTGGAAGGAATGAGAAGAATATTTTTAGCGAGAGAATGGTCATATCTTGCGTATTCATGGTAAGCTTCACCGTCATAAAACCCGAAAAATGAGAATTTAGGTTACAAAAAAAATTTATGCAACTGCTTGGCGCCTAGGTAGGATAGATTTTTATGAATTGAGTAGTTTAAATTTATGCTCACTGCGTAATATATGTAATCAATGGTAGGAATTATGCATAGACCTTTGTGTACAGAATGATATATGATTTAAACCCTAGAAAGAAACCTTAGACATTGAATTAGGGCTTCGTATGGTCGAATTAAGGTTGCATGATGTGTGTTGATGAATAATCCAATTCGAGGAGGGTAATTCTATGAATTAGAGATACATGTTGTTCTTCCTTCATCGTGATATATGTAGGTATACAAATGTGACATTGTTGATCACACTGGTTGTAAATGAGTATATATGAATGACAAACGCTATGCATCAGGAATTTTGTTATATGACTATGAGGATATATGGTAATTGGGATAATGGTTTGATGAATGTATCAGTTTCCACGTTCTAGCATAACAAACATGGATTGGTTGCCACATTCCGGCAGAACAAACTTGAATCGGTTTCCATATTCCAACATAACTATGGATTGATTCTCACGTTCTGGCATAACTATTGCATTGGACACCACATTCCGGTATGATGCCTGTTTGGGTTTGGATTACATAAGAGGACCAATGGCTTATATAATTGTGAAGCTTGATGAATGTGAAATGAGTTGTTGTTCTTCGTGTTGATGACATGGATGTGTTCTATATATGGATGTGATTATGTTATTGTATTTATTTATATATGTTATACTTAGTAGGTATAGACTACGAAGACTTATATCTGATTATTCTTGGTGTGGAGTGAACTTTTGCGTATAAGGGAAGGAAAAGTGTTCAAGGGGCGAGTAACTGATAGCAAGGGTTGTTCGTGTGTTGTAATGTGACGCGAAAGCAAGGTATGACGTGAGCAGATAGTTGGAATGAATCTTGTTTTATTCGGGAAACTTATTCTATGTGTTTGAATGGTTAGGCAACGACCTAGTACCTAGTAAGTAGGTAGATCGAGAAGGGTATTAGTAATGAGTGTACTAGTGTAAATTTGAGGTATTTGAAAAGAGGGGAAAAAGGGTAGAGAAGCGATGTTTGATTTTTTTTTGTGCTAGTTAATTTCTTAGGTTAGCGAATTAGCATTTACGGTTCTTTGACAGGAGAGTTAATATGGATAACAATACGATGGTCTGGGTCATGACAATATAACATTAACGGGAGGAACATTAGTCAGTACAACAACAGAAGGAAAGATGAAATAATAACCATACAAAAGCTAATGCCTTTTTTGGTAATAGCCATTTAATTTATTCTATAAAACAACAAAGGGAATATAAAATAACATTAATAATAATGCCTGCTAATTAGTTCCCATCGATAAATATATGGTTTAAAGGGAATTCTACATAAGCTCGACCAACTTGTTCGACAAATTAAGTTGCATTTAGGAGATTACCAAGACAAAGAGAAACTATGTCCACATTATCTTTCTTCTTACATGAGTATAAAAGCCCTTCAATCTTCTTTCCATTTGGTCCTCCACCTCTTGTGAAAACAATAGTCATATTATTGAGAATGAAGTTTTTGATCTTTCCTTTAGCAATATAATTCCCTGAATACACAAGTGATTTGTTTTGAACAAAAGATGATTTAACATCAAGAAGTTAAGGGAAAATATTATTTCCTACTTTGATTTTGATACAAATTCAAGTTTTTGAATCAATTCAAAAAAATTTGATCACTTAAGTAGTAGGCGGTTGTTGGGATTCAACCTCACCTACAGTTGAAGAAACACTTCATTTTGCAATCCACTTTAAAAAAACAAAGAATATTTTTCGTTAGTTATTCACAAAAAATAATTAATTTTTTTCGTCTGAACATGAAAATTAACATTCAATGAAAGCACTAAATTCAGCTTCACATTTTCGTTCTCTACAGTTTTAATTCCTATTTTTTCCTGAGATTTCTCAATGTTAGCAAAATATAACATACAAAAAAGCTATGAAATTTTAAACTAAAAAAAATATCGAATGCAAAAATAAAAACTCAATGAATGTTTCAGTACGGTAAACCATTAGGCCATTTGGGAACTTATAGGTGGGAAGGTAGAAAGAACGTGAAAAGGTATTTCATTCCATGGGTTTAGTAAAATGACAAAATAGCGCTTGGACAGCGACACATGGTTGTTCTAGGAATAGCCTAACCACATGGTTTAACAAAGACTTTGGAAATTGAACCCAAGAGGTAACTGCTTCAGAGTGACACATATAACATTATAATTTTTTGACCACTTTAAAAAGAGGAAAAGGTTTAATGTATTTTTCTACTGTATTTTATTGGTCAAATTTATTAAATGTTATATTAACCCCTGAATTTTTACAATAACAATCTTTTTTTGTTTAGGGCCTAATACGTACATTTTTATGTGTTTTCCAAATTATTATTGCTCCAAATTTTGGTCATTAGATTCATGTATCTGACATTTCTAGTTTTATATTATATAAAAGAAAAATAATATTTATATTTTAAATGTAGTTAAAAGGAAAGTAAGTGTGAGGAATTGAAACGAGGATATATAGCTTTTCTATATATTTAAGAAGTAAATTATTACGTCAATGATGATTTTAGCATGACATCAACAACCTATTTAATATTTTAAAAAATCAAGTAATAACCATTAATGACATAATTATCTTTAATGTGTTGTAATGACTCGCTATTTGGGAAAAACAAAAATCTCGAAAAATCTAGGCCATTGTCCCGCTATAGCTGGGCAACTACCGCTAGGGCGGCGACGCCACAGAGGAGTAAGCTAATGTAAGGGCGGGACAAGTGAGGCAGAACATAAACTAAAAGAAATCCTACGTTCTCTATCTTCCTAAAATACCTAAATAAGTCATAAAACACTATAGAAACATCAGAAAAGCTTCTCTAAGCTTTGGAAGGAAGGAGAAGAAAATTTCTAGCGAGAGAATTATGATATCTTGGGGATTCTTTGCCAAATTCACCATCACAAAGCCCGAAAAAAGGAATCCAGGTAAAAAAACTCTATGCAAGATCTTAGCGCCTTGGTAGACTAGGTTTTTATGAATTGAGTACTTTAAATTTATGCTCACTCCATAATATATGTAATAAACTGTAGGAATTATGTGTAGACCTTCGTGTACCAAATAATTTATGATTTAAACCATAGAAAGAAGCCTTAGACATTGAATTAGGGCTGAGTATGGTCAAATTGAGGTTGCATGATGCGCGTTGATGAATAATCTAATTTGAGGAGGGTAATTCTATGATTTATAGATGTATGTTGTTCTTGCTTAATTGTGATATGTGTAGGTATACAAATGTTGCATTGTCGATAACACTTGTTTTAAATAAGTATATATGAATGACAAACGCTTTGAATAATGAATTTTGTTATATGACTATGAGGTTATATGGTAATTGTGATAATGATTTGATGAATGGATCAGTATCCACGTTCTAGCATAAGAAACATGGATCAGTTGCAACATTCCGGTAGAACAAAGTTGAATCGGTTTCCATATTCAGGCATAACTATGGATTGGTTGCCACATTCCTGCTTAACTATTGGATTGTGTACCACATTCCGTTATGCTTACCTGTTTGGCTTTAGATTACATAAGAGAACCAATGCCTTACATAATTGTGAAGCATGAGGAATGTGAAATTCATTGTTGTTCTTCGTGTTGATGACATGGTATGTGCTCTATATATGGATGTGATTATGCTGTTGCATTGATTTATATGTGTTGTACTTAGTAGGTATAGAGTATTAAGAGTTATTTTTTATTGTTCCTGGAGTGGAGTGAACTTTTGCATATAAGGGAAGGTCAAAGTGTTCAGTGGGCGAATAAGTGATAGCAAGGGTTGTTCGTGTGTTTTAATGTGACGCAAAATCAAGGGTATAATGTGAGATCATAGTTGTAATGTCTGTTCTTGTATTCGGGAAATTCATTCTATGTGTTAGATGTGTTAGGCAACAAAATAGTACCTCGTAAGTAGGTAGATCAAGAAGGCAGTTAGGAATGAGAGTACTAGTGTAAATTTGAGGTGTTTGAAAGAGGGGAAAAAGGGTGGAAAAGAGATAGTTGATTGTATATTTCTGATAGTTAATTTCTTTTTTATGCGGTTGGAGTTAGGTTGATCAATGATGCCTACTAGTATGTGTGTTTCTACTAATACTACTCTTGCTATGACTTTTCCTAATAGACTGGATGCATGATTGGTTATATTTTATAAGGTGAAGACGGAGAATTCTCCAAAAGCTTCTACTTTTCGTTCCGCATGGGGAGAGTTGTGTCATATTACTCTGTTTAGAGCTCTTGTACCTATTTATACTAGGTCCATGAGAGTTGTTAAATTACTTTACATGTTTTAACTAATAGAGTATCTAAAGAAAGTGTTTATAAAATCATATTATTATAACCATCTCGGTTTTCTTTAAATCATCCGCATGTTTAAATATTGGAGTATGAGGGTTCTCCTAGTTAGGTGTTAGGGTGGGTGCCCACACGACTCGTTGGGTTTGGTTCGCACAAATTGGTATCAGAGCCTAGGTTACTGGTCTCCCTTACAAGAGCAAAACATGGACTAGACTCCTGTGGATTGGTGTGTTGACATCTACATCTAATCTATAGGAGGCTAGGAAGCATTCTATGCAATTTTTCAACTTAGTCTCTCCTTGAGTGCGAGTGTTGCTTGTGGTCTGAGTTTAGTCCAGTTGGTATCGCTCGATTCCAATTCCTATCTCAACGAAGTGAACTAGCTGTCGTTGATATTAGTGATGGAACACCAACAAGTCAATTCGAACTGGGAAGGTTCCAATTGATATGTAGCCTTAGAGGCTGCAAAAGTCCTAGATGACCAGTAGTGGTCATCTATTGGAGGAACTAACTAATTAATTGAAATTGTTTGTGCATTGTATCTGCGAACTGTGAATGTGTGATTCTTGTTGATTGAATTAACTTTATATGTAAAGTTGAACTTGTTGAATCCTATGATGCAATTTTGTTCATTAGAAACGTCTCTCTAAACCTTATTATGTGCAACGTGTTGGTTAATTGGTTTAAAATATGAGAATTGTAAATGTCGGGGTGTATCATGTGAATCTATGAGTTGTGGTGCTGAATTAACGAGAATGAGATGACTTGCATAACATGGGATTGACTGGAGGGTTGACCATGATAGTCCTAGTTATGAGAATTACTTTTGAATATATTCTAGGGTCAAGATAAGGACTTTTGGGAAATTTTTGAAAAGCAAAGAGACCCTGAAAAATAATAGGAGAGGTTCTGCTTCCGTTTTTGCCGCAAGGGTGGAATTAAGAGAAGCGTCACCTCAGCCTGTTTTTCCCTATTTATCCCTTTCACAATTTTAGACCCCCAATGGTGTCCTAACTCACCCCTACCAGTCAAACAATGTTCATAAAAATAAGTAATGGATCATAACCCCGTAACCTTTAAATATAAGTTGCATCAGATAGCTAAATCTAGTATCCATGCTCTTACAAAAACGTAGGAAAGCCTAAGATAAAACAAAGTGTCGTAAAAATTTACAAGCCTAAGAGGGGATAAGAAAGCAATTCAAGAACCCTGCGATCGAGAGATGTCGGTGTCGGAATCTAACTCTTGTGAGGGCACCAGGACGGTCACGACCCACTCCAGTGCCAAAAACTTAACATAATAATGCTTCTCTATTACGGGGTTCTGCTTCCCGAGAGCGATGCACATAAACTTGATATTCACTTTCTTCTAGACCTGAATAATCAGATGGTCCTTCACTAGGTTCTTCCACCTCTCCTGGCGCAACTCACGTTAGAGCATCTTAAGATCTAGGGAAGACCTATGGGTAACCGGAACGGTTGGAGTAATAGGGCATCCCATTTTCGTCTTCATAGCTTCCAAGTCATCCTCTACCTGTGACATTGAAATTGGTGCATGAGTTTCATCGCCTCCCTCCTTGTCCAACCTTGGGTACACCTAACTACTACTAGCTCTGCCAGTCCTCGTCCTCTTTCTCCTAGAAGTAGAACATTCTCTAACAAAAATAGGGTGAAGGGGGGATCCATAGGAAGTACCTAGTCGGCGTCCATGAGTGATACTCCTGGATGCTTGTACAAAGCATTAAAAAGACCAAGAAGAAAGAACGCTACTTGTTACCCAAGAAGAAAATTATCGGCTAAGAGATAAATTTGCGCCTCAGAATTCAACTCCAAACTCTATATGGAACACACAACTAACAAGGCACGGGGAAAGGTCATGTATATATGTTTTCCTGACGGACGGATCCTCTTTGTTACGAAGTGTAACAACTTCTTGGCATCAAGTGACTAGTCTGTTCTAGTAATCCCCTCAAAAGTAGCCCAATTTACCTGATCCTGACGCTCAGTCTCAAATAGAGATTCTCTCAGCAACTCGAGATATATCTCTCTCAACTTCCCATCGTACACAACGTTCGAGACCTCTAGTACCTCTAGAGCCATATTGATGACAATTGTGTTCAAGGGAATGTCAACTCCTCTAATACGGATGACAGGGTCAGAGTCGTTCTATCACACAATAGGTAGGATGGCGTAAAACTCCCTCACTTAAGTAGAGTGTGAGTCTAGGGGATCCTTAGTAAGTGGAGCCCATCCAAATTCCGTCAGGCGAGTATAAAAAGTAGGCACCTTCTTCTTTAGCTTGAGTAGCAAAAAATCCCTCTTGTAGTAGAATCCCGTGTGATGTCATGATGCCTTTCCCAACTCGCGATATCATGGAACCAGATGAAGGGTAAGTTTTCTTCATTATGACCTGCCATTAGAAAACCATGCAAAAGTGATGAAAATTATTAAGTTAGAACACAATGGAATAGATATTACAAAGGTCAAATAAGAAGAAAGGAAATTCTGGGTTAGGGGATGCAGGCCATTAGTCCGGCATTTCCCGCCACACACACACACACATATATTCAACTTTTTAAGTGTTTTATTCTAATATATTACTACTTATATTAAATTTTGACAATAAAATTTATATTGAAAATTTAGTCAAGATGTGTAACTATAGCCTACTTTTACATTAAGATAACTTAAAAAAACACTCGATGTATTTGAATAATTAATCGGCATGCAAATGTGTTAACAAAGTATGGATGTAAAATGTGTAATTATAGCCTACATATACTTTAAGATAACTACAAAAAAACTGGTTGTATTCGAATAGTTAGTCGGCATGCAAATACGTTAATAAAGTATGGAAGTACAGTGTGTAAGAAGCAAGAATATTACCTTAGTTTAGACGTTTGGATGAGGGTGATAGAGAGGATTTTTGGGGAGTTTTTGGAGTTTAAGGGAGAAATGAGTGAAATGTTTCTCTTTTACCACTTTTCTGGTTCGTGATCTCCTATCTTAGCGGGACATCCTTACCACAACGGCCTTGCCTCAGCAGGAAGGTTGCCGCCCCAACAGCCACGCTAGGTTATATTAAGCATGCTCGTTTCCTTCATGTGTTGCCTCAAATTTTCTTCTGGTCGTTAAGAATAGTACTTTAATTTTATCAACTAGTTAAAAGTAACCACTGTACAAAACTCAGAAAAGCTTCTCTAAGCTTGTGAATTAAGGAAGGAGAAAGATGATTTTTAGCGAGAGAATGATGATATCTTGTGGATTCTTAGCCAAATTGTCCGTCACGAAGCTCGAAAAATTAGAATTGAGGTAAAATCTCTATTAAACTTCTTGACGCCCTTATAGGCTAGGTGTTTATGAATTGAGTAGCTTAAATTTGTGCTCACTACGTAATATATGTAATCAATGGTAAGAATTATGTGTAGGCCTTCTTGTAACCAATGATTTATGATTAAAACCCTAGTAAAAAGTCTTACTCAATTAATTAGTGTTGAGTATGGTCGAATTAAGGTTGCATGATGTGCGTTGATGAATATTGCAGAGGTGGTCATTCTATGATTTAGTTATGTATGTTGTTCTTCCTTTATTACGATATGTGTAGGTACACAAATGTTGCATTGTTGATCACAACTGTTCTAAATAAGGATGTGTGAGTGACAAATGGAACGAATCATCAATTCTGTTATATTACTATGTGTATATATTGTAATTCTTATTATGGTTTGATGAATGTATCCGTTTCCACGTTTTGGAATACCTAATTTTGATCGATTGTCATGTTGCGACATAACTAATATGGATCGGTTACCATGTTCAGCATAACTATGTATCGGGTGCCACACTTCGGCATAGAGTACCACATTTCGGTATGCTAACTGTTTGAGTTTGGATTCCATGAGAGGGCCAGAGATTTTCATAATTGTGAAGCTTGAGGAATGTGAAACGCATTGTTCTTCTTCGTGTTGATGAGATAGCATGTTTTCTATATACGAATGTGATTATGTCATTGTATTGATTTATATCTATTGTATTTAGTGGGTATAGAGTATGCATACTTATATTTTATTGTTCCTAGTGTGGAGTGAACTTGTGCGTATCAGAGAAGGGCAAAGTATTCAAGGTGGCAGTAAGTGATAGCAAGGTTTGTTCATGTGTTGTAATGTTATGCAAAAGTAAGGCTATGACGTCAATGGATAGTTTGAACGAGTGTAGTTGTATTTAGGAAACTCATTCTATGTATTAGAATCGTTAGGCGATGATCTATAACCTGGTAATTAGGTATATCAAGATGTCAGTTAGTAGTAAGAGTACTGGTTTAAATTTGAGGTGTTTCAAAAGAAAGGAAAAAGGTGGAGAAGCAATGGCCTATTGTATATTTCTTCTAGTTGATTTCTTATTTATGTGGTGGACGTAGGTTGACCGATGACGTCTATCAATTCATGTGTTTGTACTGATACTCTTCTTGATATGCTTTATTATCATATTGTGGATGCAGGATTGGTGACGTTTCATAAGGTGAAGATGAAGAATTCTCCAACACTTTCTACTTTTCATTCCACATGGGGTAGCTGCGTATTATTATTCTATCCAATTTTTACTCTTAATAGCTCTTGTGCCTTTTTAGACTAGGTCCATGAGGGTTGTTAAATTAATTTACATGTTTTAACTAAAAGAGTATATAATGATATTGTTTATAAAATTATATTATTATAATCATGTCGGTTTTCTTTAATTTTTCCGCATGTTTAACTATTGGGGTATGAGGGTTCGCCTACTTAGGTGTTAGCACGGTGCGGTGGGTTGGGTCGTGACATGTCTAGATCTAATTAGTTAATTTATTTACATATATATATATTTTTTTGTTGAAAAGAAAAGTGTGACAAGAAATAGAAAAAATTAAATGGTCAACTCCATGGCAACTATATTAAGTGGTGAGGCATTAACTCTTTCATAAAAATATACATACAAAAAAAATCAAGATTTAGAAATGATGACCAAATTCTAGCTACCTTCTGTATGTATCTTTTACCTTTTCATTTATTAAGTTTTGTTTTGAATTTTGATAAATAATTAAGTTTACATAAAATACCTTATTTCTCTTTTTTATTGTTTGAAAATTGTTTAAAACCGCCGCAAATTGTAAAAATATACTATTACATGAAATAATTTTAGTAGCACTGACTACTAAATTTTCACTTTATTGGTGAGATCATTTGTTTTCTTACTTTAATTGTAATCTCCTCATTCATTTCTCCCTTTCCAACCCCTACTTCTATAAAAACAAAAATATACTAAAAATATCATATATTGTCACATTAACAAACAATATCATCTGATATAACATTGTTAGTTGGACATTAATGAAAGAATAAACAAAAATAATACAAATTGTCTATAGCAACTATAGTTACAAGTAAACTAATTCTAAGTATTTATGTCTACAAACCCCCCCCCCTTCTCCGCCATTCTTAGACCTGTCTTGTTCTTCAACAAAATTGAAGTAGCTTTTATTAAAATATGTGATTTTTTTTGTAGAATTGTGACTTTTCTAAAGATCAGAAAGGTTGTGACTATTTCAAAGGATGTTTATATTTCCAATGTCACACCTCTTATTTTTAAACAACATATTTACAGTTGAAAGGTTTGTTGATATTGTGATTTCAGGTAGCAATAGAAATACAATTTTAACAACATGAGCAACCTATACAAAATCTCTGGAAACTCCGAAAGTCTGCTTATTAAAAACACACCTCAGGAAAAAACCGAACATTGATATAGAATGTGAAGAAGTTAATAGGATAAGTCAACTACCTGGCACTCTTATTGTTCAAATTCTATCTCGATAGTCCAATACAGATGTGTTCAGAACAACTATTCTCTATAAACATTTGAAAAACTTCTAGACATGTATCAACAACATTGTTTATGAAGAGGAATATGGTCGTTGAGATAGCTCGACTTTGCACAAATTCATTTAGTTAACGGATAATGTAATACCTCTCCTTAGATTCTCTATCATTATAAAGTTTAGTCTAAACTTTGTGTTCAAATATGATAATGGTCTGACTTATTTTATCAAAATTGACAAGTGGCTTGAATTTTCTGTGAATGAGAAAGTTGAGGATTTACACCTTAATATATGGTATAATGTTAATCCGATGGAGCATGATCAACCCTAAAGCTTACTAGATGTTCTATATGTAGTAGTTGATCGATTCTAAAACTCAACAGTGAGAATTCAAGAATATTAGAAATCTCTGAAGAGTTTAATGCTTGACGATTTGTTTGTCCGGCATGAACACATAAAACAAATAATGTCATATTGTCCTTAATTGGAATGTTTGAAGTTACATGAATTTTGTGGTTTTAATCATTTGCACATGACATCTCAAAAATATAGGGGACTGGAGGGATCCATCAGGATCAACCTCACAGGGATATGGATTCATTCGAAGGTGATACATGTTTCTTTGAAATAGGTGCTCCATATGTTGAACATTTAAGGATTTCTGTTTTTTTTAATGATACGAGGATTAAGTAGAGGGACTTTTGATCTTTGAACTATGCCAATCTTGATTGTATTGTGATGAAAATATAGTAAAAGATATTTTGGTACGCGTATGTAGTGCTAATGTGCAAATAATGTCATCATGTTTGATAAATGTTAGTATTAGTCCCAAATGTTTCCGGTCTTTGTATATTGATTGTGAATAGGGATCCTGCTATATATTCTGATTTCTTCTTTTGTTTAGGTTATTTTCTATTTTATATTGGAAGAGGGAGGCATCTCCTTATCGTTGTTGGAATAGAGATGGTTGACAATAAGTTCTTATATTTCAAACTTTCGTTCCCCCTACTACAAAACCTCTTAAGGTCGACTACTATGTTGGAAAATTGGATGATATTGACGGTATTTTTTCTATTCATTTATTTATGTAAAATGTATATGGATCCTCTACAGCTTCAAAGACGCACCTGATTTTCCTTCTTTGGTATCTACAATATGAAGACAAAGACATTAATTTGTTGGAAGACGAAGTACCATTCCATAGAAGGAAACATATTCAAAGTTTCCTCAAAGAATGTGAAGAATTTAAGGTTATGTCATTATGTAGTGGTATGACATACATCTGAGGCAACAATGGTCGATCAATTCTTGAACTTCTTACTTGTGCATGCAATAAATATGGAGAAACTGGTTATAGTGTAAGAACATATGTAATGCAAAACTTTTTCTATTTATCCCTCAAATCTGAATAAGAATTTGTTAGCTTTTCTAACAACTGCAATTATTTCCTTAGGACCAGTTAGTCACAATATTTTCTATGAGTTGTTCGTAAATCTATAACGACACATAATAATGTATTTCAGGTATTGCCTGGTTTGTTTTCTAGTCATGTGATATCATTTCACTTTTGAATGCAGAAATATCATTTGATGAAGTTACAGGTTATATTAAGGAGGTGATGTACAAGTCATAGATTTAATATTTTATCCAAATGATGCGGTTGAAAACATAAACATGTAGCTTCCATTAATCGAAGTAATTAAAACTTAATTATGTGCAATCCATTAATTAGCGTAAAATAATAAGATGCTCATCCCTTAACCAAAGAATTGTGATCGTATAAAGGTGAGCTTGTTGGCACCCCATACATCTAAGAATTGTTATTATATAAAGGAGAGTTTGTTGGCATATCCACCTACTAGGATGGCTTCGGGTTTTATCTGTTACCACACAATTGTTTAAGGCATTTCAACTCGATATAGAAAATTATTTCATTTGAGAATGGAGAGTTACGCCCCCCCCCCCGAAATGCTCCCCTACCTGAGGCAAAGAATTAGTTTGATTCCAAGGTAGATGTCAAACACCTTAAATATGGGGAGTCTATTTTAGTACCAAAAACATTTATAAAATTAGCTAATGTTATGACCTAAGACTACCTCTAGTCGTAGCATGATGCTTAGAGTCACAAGTGACCCTAAACAAACTGTTGATACTGGTATAGTCATGAGCAACTAACTATGAACGTGTAATAGAATTATAATGATTGAGTGTAGGCATAATTATTGAATACACGTTCAATATATATATATATATATATATTTTTTTTGTATATAAAAATTGTAATTTAAAAATATTCTGAAATAGATCACTACAAAAAACACCTATCTGTGGAGGTTTAATTGTGTGGTTACAATCAACCTCTGCATATCGTATCAAATTGACGGGATTTCAGTACCCTTCACTAAATTTATTTTATTTTCAAGGAATTAAGGGGGTTTCTACACTCTTCTTTTATTTTATTAAATTTACAGTCATTAAAACCTCTGCTAAAATTTTAAAATAATATAAATTATCAACAAAAATTAGAAAAATGCCAAAATAGATATTTTTAAGAGGCGGTGTCTCACGACCCGAGACTACACCGTGGATTTGGCCGGCAACCAATGACCATTGCTAATCTTGATAGAGCCCTTGTCTAGAATACTTAACTCAGCGAAAGTCTTAACTTAATCATAATGAAAGAAAGATTCTCATAAAATAACTTAAATTAATGCCTTAGCCAAAATGCAACTTAAGTCTCAAAAATAGAACATCTGAAATACAAGATAAAGAGAGACTCACAACTGAATTATCTGACTTACTATCTTTCTATGAAGCCTCTATAATACTCAGATGAATGTTGGACAAACCTCACAACATTCTATAAATAGAAAAGACTGAAAAGCAATAAAAGAATCGTTCGGTGCAAGGAGGCGCAGACCTAACTCTAAGTGCTAAACTGGATCAACGAGGCGCTGGATGCTGATCCTTGTTACCTGCGTCGGCATCATAAAACGATGCAGGCAAACTGGCATAAGAACATTGAATGTATGAGTATGCGAGTTGAAATGTTAAACAACAACTTAAGCTTGAAAAGAATAAGAAGAAACACTTACCTTTGATCTGCTCAACACATAAAAGATTGAACTTAATATAAACCAATAAGGACACATGCAGTATATATAAAGCTCGTAGAGCAGTGTAACCACTTAGTTCGTTAAATAAAATACAATAAAAACTAAACTTTACTTATATATGAAAGCAATGATGTTTCTATGTGAGATTCTCTAAATGACAACCACCAATATGAGCCTTAATTGGTGATACAATGTCTCTCCCACGCTGCGAAAACTATCCTATACTTTGTCGTCACATAGAACTCCTAAACTTAGTGGATCCACTAGCTTAACTTACGTGATCATCTAAAAAGTACGACCCGTTAATACCCATAATGTCTACATGGTTTACATGGATACTTTAGTTAATATGAACTATCATCCCCACATCGGTGCTCAATAGTACTCCCAAAATATACTTTAGCTCATACTCTTAAAATAACTTCCTTTCATTGGTTTGAGATTATTTGCTCAACTCTTTAGCTTTAAAAAGCTCTCTTGGGATCAATATTCACTTTTTCTTCTTCAAAACTCTTTTGGAAATCATGGTTTCCTCTTTAACTTAAATGTTAAAACATTAATAGACTTTTAGGGAGTAGTTAGTCCCCTCATAACTTTTGAGAAATGATCTCAACTCTCTACTCTTTTCTTAACTTGAAAACTTGAGTCTTAATCAACTCTTAGGGAATACTTAGTTCCCTTATATTTCTTTGAAGAGAAGACTTCAAATTTTACTCTTCACTTTAACTTGAAAATGGATTTTAAAAACAAATTTAAAATGATTAATAAAGACTCTTGTAACCTTTAAGACTTTTCTTGACTTACTTTATAACTTTAGACTTTACTCTTAACTTCTTATACGTTGACCTTGACTTTCCTTGAATTTGATTATGGATTCAAGCTTATGATTTGCATTCTTTAGTTATTTCTAGGTGTTTAGAAATCATTTGAAATGACTAGAATCATTACAAGGTATTAATATACCTTAGAACGACTTAAAAGGCCTAAACTATGAATTGTAGGGGAAAAACACCGATCTGGGTGCATTTAGGGAGAGCTGCACAAGCCTCATTTAACTGAGGCTTGTTATTGGCGCACTGGTGGCGCGCCACACCAGGCCTCAGTGTCAGAGGTCAATTTCTGACGCACTGTAGGCGCGACGTACATGGTCTTGCCAAGGTGCATCTCACGAATTTTTCAACTCGGTTTTCATCCCCAAACCTCCTTAGTTCTTTCACCGAACACTTGGGACTATTGGTACCCACAATAACCAATCTATTGAACTTAAAAATAACCCAGAGAAACAAGAATCAACCAACAATAGGCAGCCCACAATTCAATCAATGAGAATTCAACATTTTTGTTCAAGAACATCAACTTTTAACATGTAAACAACTCATAAATTGCTGAATTAAACAAATTGGTGTGTGGTTGGACTAACCCAACATGAAAAGATCTCAGATACCTTGTTATGTATCACGCCCGACGAAATTCAATCGATGTTTTTGGCATTCTTGGCGAAACCTTGATCTTTCTCCCTTCTCCTTCTTCTCTTCTCTTTTCTCCTAAGCCCTGAGTGTGAATGTGATTTTCAAAACTGAATTAAGACATATTTTTATCCCAATTAAACCCTTCAAATGAATTAGGAACTAATTGGGTTAAAAGACTAGTTTTCCCTTATTTAAATTTGGTATTGGACTTTTCTCACATCGAAAGCCCAAATTCTGATAGGTATATCTCCCTCATACAATATCAAAAATGTGCAAAATTAGCGATGTTGGAAAGATATCTCCATGGGCTTTCCAACAATATCAAAAACTAACTCTAACTTTTCCTGATCTAGAAGTTATAGCCATTTGAAAATAACTAAAACTCACATCTTAAACTTAGAATTGTTTTCTAGATTTTCCCCTTCTTTCCAAAAGTGATTATTTTTACTTTCTTAGCTAATTCTTAGTTACTTCGAGTTAAGAGATGTTACAATATCTCCCCCTTTGAAGCATTTGTCCTCGAACGTGATTTATTTTAAAAAGTTGAAAATAATAACCTCAAGCTTAACACTCAACGATCAAAAGCGAGTAATAACATGCTTACTCGTAGATTATAAAGTAACAAGAAGAGAATTAGTAGCTTCATTAGCATTCTCTACGGATTCAAAGAGCTATGGATATCTCTTCTTGATATATTCTTCAGCTTCCTAAGTCGCTTCTTCAACAAATTGGTTCCTCCAAAGGACCTTGACTGACGCCACTTCCTTTGTTCTCAACTTGCAAACTTGGAAATCTAAAATCTGAACTGAAATCTTCATAGGATAAGTTATCCTTAATACCAACATTTTCAGTTGGTTTAATCAATGACGGATCACCCATGCATATCTTCAACATGGAGATATGAAATACTGGATGAACCGCTCCTAACTCTTGTGGTAGCTCCAATTTGTAAGCTATATTGCCAACTCTCTTGGATAATCTATAAGGACAAATATACTGCGGACTATGTTTCCCATTATTAGCGAACCTCATAACACCTTTCATGGGTGAAACTTTCAAATATACCCCATAATCAACTACAAAGTCCAACAGCCTTCTCCTAACATCTGTGTAGGACTTTTGGCAACTCTGTGCCGTTTTCAATCTCTCTTGAATAACCTTCACCTTCTCCATGTACTGGTGAACTATATGTGTTCATGTAAATCCTCCTTCACCAACTTTGAACCACCAAATATGAGATCAACATCTTCTTCCATAAAGAGCATCATATGGAGTCATTTGGATGCTCGAATGGTAGCTATTATTGTAAGCAAACTCAATGAAATGTTGGTGATCATCCCAATTTCCCTTGAAATCAATCAGACAAGCCCTTAAAATATCTTCTAAGGTGTGGATATATAGTACACTCTTCTTGCCCATCTGTCTGAAGATGAAAAGCAGTGCTTAAGTTCACCTTCAAACCCAAGCCTTTCCTCAAAGATTTCTAGAACTGAGCATTAAATTATTAACCTCTATATGAAATTATCGACACTTGGAATCCATGAAGTATCACCACCTCCTTAATGTATATCTTCGCATAAACCTTTACGGAATAAGTAGTCTTTACCGGCTAGAAGTGGAAACAGTTTGTCATTCTATCGACAATTACCCAAATTGAATCATGTTGTCTGCCTGTGATGAAGTCCATATTAATCATCTCCCACTTCCATTCTAGAAGTTCTACATTCTGAGCCAACCCTCTATGCATTTGGTTCTCTACATTCACTTGTTGGTAATTCGTACACTTTGAAATGATCTTAACAATGTCCTTCTTCATACCTTCCCACAAATATAGTCCTCTCAAATCTTGGTACATCTTTGCGGAACCCGAATAAATGGAATATCTTGAGCTATGAGTCGCCTCCATTATCCTCTCTTGGAGTCCATCCATCGAAGGTACGCACAATCTACCCTGATACTTTAGCACACAATCTCCCCCTTGTTCAAAAGCCAATACTCCTTTCTTATGAAAGTTCACCTTTACATCAAGCAAAATGGGGTCTTGGTCTTCCTTCTTTTTAACTTCTAACACTAATGATGACTCAGCCCCATTTTTCACCACTATCCCTCCTTCTGTGGAAACCATAAGTCTGACTCCTAGGCATGCTAGTATGTGCACATCTTTGGCTAACTACCTTTTTTCTTCCTCAACATGGGCGGTAATCCCCATGGATAACCTTTTTAAAGCATCAACAACCACATTATCCTTACCTGGGTGGTAAAGAATACTTAAGTCATAATCCTTGAGCAATTCTAACCACCTTCTATGTCTAAGATTTAGCTCCTTCTAGATGAACACATATTGTAGGCTCTTGTGATCACTAAATATGTCAACATGAACATCATACAAGTAATGATGCCATATCTTCAAAGTGAAAACTACAACAACCAACTCTAAGTCATGGGTTGGATAATTCTTCCAATGAACCTTAATCTTTATTGAGGCGTAAGCTATAACCTTGCCATTCTGCATTAAAAAGCAACCCAAACCGACTCTAGGTGCATCACAGTACACGAAAAAACCTTGAGTACTTTATGGTAAGGTCAACACTAGGGAAGTAGTCAATCTTTTCTTCAACTCCTGAAAGGTTTTCTCACAAGATTTAGACCATTGAAACTTAACTGTCTTTTGAGTTAACTTTGTCAAAGGAGATGAAATATAGTAAAACCTCTCAACAAACCTTCTATAGTAGCCAAACAAACCCAAGAAACTCCTTATATCAGTTAGAGACGTGGGTCTAGGCCAACTCTGAACTACTTCTACCTTTTGGGTGTCAACTCTAATCCTATCGCCGAAAACTATGTGGCCCAAGAATGCCACAAATATAAGACAAAACTCACACTTGGAGAACTTGCTATACAAATCCTTATCTTTCAAGGTCTAACGGATTATCCTGAGATGACTAGCATGATCTTCTTCGTTACTTGAACAGATTAGTATGTCATCAATGAAGACGATAACAAACATATCTAAATAAGGCTTGAACACTCTGTTCATAAGATCCATGAACGTTGCTGGTGCATTGGTCAACAAAAAAGACATAACCAAAAACTCATAATGTCCATATCTGGTTCTAAAGGATGTTTTTGGAATGTCACATTCCCTAACCCTTAGTTTATAGAAGCAAAATCTAAGATCAATTTTCGAGAAAAATGTGGCACCCTGAAGTTGATCGAAAAGATCATCTATCCTTGGAGAGGATAAATATTCTTGATGGTAACCTTATTCAATTGGAGGTAGTCTATAGACATCCTAAGGGAACCATATTTCTTTCTTACAAACATGACTGGAGCGCCACAGGGTAAGACACTTGGTCGAATGAAGCCCTTATCTAACAGAACTTTAAGTTGTTCATTCAACTCTTTTAACTTTGCTGGTGCGATTACATATGGCGGAATAGAGATATGAGGAGTATCTAGAATGATGCCTACAGCGAAGTCTATTTCTCTCTCAGGAGGGAACCCAAGTAGATCACCAGGAAATACTTCTGGAAACTCATTTACTATAGAATCTTACTAAAGGGAAGGTACCTGAGCACTTGAGTCATTAACTCAGACTAAGTGATAGATAAGCCAACTTTGATACTAACTTTCTCGCCTTAAAGTACGAAATGAAACGACCATTGCGCACTGCTGAACTACTAATCCACTCTATGACTGGCTCATTAGGAATCTGAAACTTGACAACAGGAGTTCTAAAATCTCTTAACGGCTAACAGGCATGGAGCCATTCCATACCTAGAATGACATCAAAATCTACCATGTCTAACTCCACTAGGTCAACCATAGTGTTCTTGTGATTGATAGAAATAGGAGAATCACGGTAGACTTTTTTCGCTAGAATACACTCCCAAAAAGTGGTAGAAACACCAAAAGGTTCACAAAGTTTCTCAGGAAGAATCTCAAATTTATTTGCAACATAAGGATCTGTAAAATATAAACTTTCTCCTGGGTCTAGTAAAGCATAAAAATCAAAAGTAAAGACTTTGATCATACCTATGACAATATTTGGATATTTCTCTTGCTCTAGGCTGCTAGTGATTGCGTAGATGTGGTTTTCCCCTCCGCCAGTACCAGAAGTGGCTCCTCTAGGTGCAACCTATTTTGTGGAGCAACTATTATGATTGGTCTCTATTGCTCGTATTTCCACTACCCTGCATGTTTTTCGGGCACTCTCTCAGAAAGTGACCCTCTTGACCACACTTGAATAAAAATGTATGTTCACGATTACCTAGGTGGTTTCTACCACACTTAGCACATATAGGAACCTAACTACCTTCTTGTGCCACACTACCTTGATACTCTGCTGGTCTAGCTCTGAAGTTCTACGAGTTCTGGCCATGATTTTCGACTTTGTTTCTGGGTGCAAGAGAACTAGCAGATGATGGTACTGGTCCCTTTTGCTTCTAAAATTGTGGCCTATTCGAACCACCCTTTTGTTTCCCAGACTTATTCCCTGACTTTGCTTTCTTGTTCCTATACTATTCTTTGTCTCTCAGCATCTTCTCTTCAACCTGTTGCACATAGACCATCAACCTTGATATGTTCGTGTTGCCTATCAGCATTGCAGCCCTGCGCACTTTGCTTGAAGCAAGACCCAAGCCAGCGAAAAACAAGCTCATTCTGTTCCTCATGTCTTTAACCATTCAAAGAGCATAGCGGGACAACAGGGTGAACTTCAACCCATATTAATGTACACTCAATGAGTCCTTTTTCAGTTTAAGGAAATCCCGAACCTTATCTTCATTCACTTCTCGGGGGAAAAAATGCCCCAAGAAAGCTTCTTCAAAGAAAGCCCAACTGGTGCATCCTCATCTCACCCTTCCTTCCACTGATCAAACCAAGTCCTAGCCACATTCTTCAGTTTGTATGCAACTAACTCGACTCTTTCAACATCATAAAAATCCATCACATCAAAAACCTTCTTCAAGTCTTCCACAATGTTTTCTGGATCCTCAATAGTAATCGAACCAGTGAAACTGGGAGGATTCTTTCTAAGAATTCAGGAAACTTTGAGGTGTTAGAATTTTCCTGTCGAGCAACTCTTTGTTACCCAAATTGTTTAGTCACCGCTTGGATTAACATTCGGATAGCCTAACAGAACTCAACATTGGTGAATTCTCCTTGAGGTTGCACATTTGGTGCATTAGGTATCTCTGGTTCCTCAATATTCCTTCTTGCTGGATGACCTCTTGTTGCTCTTGATTGAGGGATGAGGATATTAAACATGCGCAAACACAAATTACACAGAAACATTTTAGAGATAAACTATAACGCACAAAAAGGAATATGAAAGAAGTGAGGTGTAATGCCCTAAAATGAACTAAGGTGAACTAGAGCTTTGTGAATGTTTCTTGAGTTAATTTTAATTTAAAATGAGTTATGTTTAAATACTTAGGGAGTATGTGAAGTTTGGTTAAGTTTGGAGGTTAAACGACCAAGAACATCCATGACGTTTGGAAGGTATGCCTTAGATAGTGTTCTTGTGTCTTGAGGTGTTTGTGTGTTTCGTTTTAATAAAAATTGATGTGGTATGTTCTGAATAACTAGACAAATATGTTTAGTGGTTTAACATTTGGGTACGACCCCACCTAGGACCCATGAGGGGCCCTAGAAGAGGACTCCACCTCTTGGCAAGAGACTGCCAAACAGTGACCAAACGACGACCCAAGGGATGGTCCGTTGGTCAACCAACGGTCCGTCGACCATGGAGGTCGATTGCAAATGCATGTAAGGATGAAATTATCATGATTGAGGCCAAGTCTCAACTAACGAGACCCCACCAACGGGCCGTTGGTTGATCCGTCCGTGAGACTGCCCCAAAAAGTTGTCCTTTCCTATGAAGGCTTAGGGTGTTTGGTATATTCACCCCAAGTCTTTCATGAAACTATGAAGTTATTTTTAGGGTTATTTAGATATATTACAGTGTTTTAAACCCTAAGACCTAATTTTAGACTCCTCTTCCTAAAACCCAAAACTCCTCCCTCTTAGAAGACTCTCTCAAATTTCTTTGGAAGCTAGAAGTCAAGAAGAGCTAGGAGGGTTGCTGGTGGCCATGTTATTCATCAAAATAATTGAGATTTATCTTATCTAAGGTATGGTATCCATCCTTGAACTCTGTTCCGTTCAAGGAGTCCCTTCTAATGGATTTTCAAAAAGGGTTTTGAACCCTAGTTTCTTCTATCTTCAACTCTAAATATGGGTGTTACATGAAAACATTTAAAATGATTAATATATGATGTTTATAATGTTAGTTAGTTATTTTAATGCTAAAACTTCAATGAACACATGTTAAAGCATTATGTTAAATTTTGTCTTAAGGAATGGGTTAAATGAGCATGAATTTGTAGTCTTTAAGCTTTGGTGTCTTTGAGTTCATATTGTTGTTTAGCTACTTCTTTAAGCTCTATATTATGATGAAATGTTGAGAAAAATGTTATAGGTGATGAAAGCTTGGATTAAAGGGTAAGTTGGTTGTGTTGTTTAGCTTTAATTTTGAAATGCTCTTGAGTGGTATGGTCCACCTTCTTGGTGGCGGTGTTTACTTGAATTGTATGAATGTAAAGTTACTAGTTTATTGTGAATGAGGCCATGAAGGCTTGTTATGTGAAGTAAGATGATAATAATGTTAGTATTATTTAATGTGCCTTATGAAGCTATTATGTGAAGTAGGATAGACAGTATGCTTAAAAGAAGTTATTCTTGTTAATTGTTTTATGAAGCTTGTTATGAGAAGTATGTGATGGATTATGCTAAATGAATTATATGATTATGTGAAGCATGTAAAGTTTGTGATGTGATGAATGGAGGTTTAATCTTGTATAGAAGTTAAATGTAAATGACATGATGTTTATGTGCAAGGTGTGCTCACATGTACACACACTCACACTTGAATGAATGAATGAAGATAAGTTAAGTCAAAAGAGGAGTTTTGGGGTGAACACTCTTCGTGAGTTGAGATGAAGTGTTTAGTCGCAACCCCACTACAACCTAAGAGCTTTCTAAGATAGGTTGGAGGATTAATGCCCTTCGTGAGTTGAGATGTAGTGTTCACTAGTTATCCTTAACCTATAGTTTATAATGTTGAGAATCTGTGGGAAGTTATTCCTAGCACGGAGAGGATATGAGAAAAGAGGTGGTTACACTTCGTGAGTTGAGATGTTGTATTCCAATGTACCTCGTAGATGAGTACTCCTCGTTAGTAGAGAATGAGTTACTTAGTAGAAATCTCTTTATCCCTTAACTATGCGCCCGCATAGGTGTAGCTTTTGGGCAAGACATGTAAAAGCTAAGAGAATGACCTCACTCTACGCAAGTGAGGATCCCTCATTCGGTAGGGGTTAATATCGGGATTCCATGTCTAGATCTCATGGTCTATGTTAGTTAAGCTAACTCTCACAAAAGTAATGAATATGCTAAGTCTTCTAAAAGAGTGTGCTACTTAGGGTAGGTAGTGTAATGGGACGCTATTTATCCATTGCACTAGGTAGGCATTCTGAAAGGGAAGTTTTGGTAAGTCTTATTTTAATTGAAGGAACTAAGTCTCCTAAAAGAATGTACTACTTAGGGTAGGTGGTGGTATGGGACTCTATCTATCCATTGCACTAGGTAGGACCTTTCTAAAGGGGAGTCTTGGTGCCAAGCCTTCTAAAAGAGTGTACTACTTAGGGTAGGTGGTGGTATGGGATGCCATCTACTCATTGCACTAAGTAGGCATTCCAAAAGGGAAGTCTTGGTGTGTTGTTTGGGTGTTCTTCTATTGTATTTCCATTGAGCGGGGACTTGTTCTCCCGAGGTGAGTATGCCAAAAAGGGGGTAGTCTTGAGGATCGCTTTGGTGTGTATTGAAGGAGGAATATGCGTACTTCCTTCATGTATTACCTTAGTGAGCTTAGGATGACCTTAGTTAGAGAAACTCCGACGAAAATCAGTTCACTTACTCATTCGAAATACCTTGGAAGTCCGCTACTTTGGAGTCAGTTTAGTTCACTGTAATGTTAAAGGAAATTCACTGCAAATGCTAGCTAGTTCACTGTAAAGCTTGGAAAGGTTACTGTAAAGTGCTTCCTTTTGTTAAAATTATGGAAATCCTTTTATAAGTGTTAAATGATGTTTCTTATGTTGTTTTACTTCTAAATTTTATGAATGTTTTATTTATTTGGCATGAAACGTTATTTTACTAAAATGTCCCTTTTTGCATATGTCATACTTAGTAAATTACTTCTACTAACCCCATACTTTTATATACTCTATAAATATAGGTTTTGTAAGCAAGGTTGAAGTCTAGAAGGCAAAGCTTGGGAAAGTTCCTCTCAAGACAAAGTGTGCCCTCATATATCCGATGGCATAATTCATATCTTCTTAGTTTCCTTATGTTAAGATTTATTTTGTATTTCTTTAAATGTAAAGGGCGTGTACTAAATATGTCATGCCCCGAGACTAAACCCTAGATGTGTCCAACACCCAATGACCATTGTTGATCTTGAGAGAACGCTTGGCATGACTTACTTAACTCAGTGGAAGACTTAACTTAATCATGAGGCGATAAAGATTCTCAAAAAATTACTTAAATAAATGTCTTAGCCAAAATGGTACTTAAGTCTCAACAATAGAACATCTGAAATTAAAGATAAAAAGAGACTCACAATTTAATTATCTTACTGACTATCTGTCTATAAATCCTCTATAGTACTAAGAACAATGTTGGGACAAACCCCACAAGATTCTATACATAGAAAATACAGAAAAACAATAAACAAAAATCCTTTAAAATGCAAGGAGGTTCAAAACTGACTCTGAGAGCTCAAACTGGATCAACGAGATGCTAGATGCTGATCCTGGTTACATGCGTCTATATCATATGACGATCCAAGCCAAATGACATCAGTATATTGAATGTATGAGTATGTGAGTTAGAATGCCTAACAATAACTTAAGCCCGAAAAGAATAAGAAGAAACACTTACCTTGGCTCTGCTCAACTCATAACATACTGAACTTAATATAAAGTAATAAGGACACATGCAATATATATAAAGCTCGTAAAGAAGTGTATCAACTCAGTTCTTTAAAGAAAATACAATAACAACTCAATTTTACATATATATGAAAGTAATGTAGTTTCTATGAGAGATTCTCTAACCAACAACCACAATTATGAGCCTAAGTGGTGATACAATGTCTTGCCCACACTCCCAAAACTGTCCTATATTTTGCCATCGCATAGAACTCTTCAACTTAGTGGAGCCACTATCTTAACAAACGTGATCATCTAAAAAGTATGACCCATAAATACCATGATGTCTACATGATATACATGGAGACTTTAGATAATATGAACTCTCATCCCTAGATTGGTGCTCAATACTACTCCCAAAATATACTTTAGCTCATGCTTTTAAAATAACATCATTTGTTTGGGTTGAGATAATTTTCTCAACACTTTATCTTTAAAATGATCTCTTGGGATCAATGTCCCCTTTTTCTTGTTCAAAACTCTTTTGGAAATCTTGGTTTCCTCTATTTACTTAAATGTTCATACATTTATAAACTTTTAGGGAGTACTTAGTATCCTCATAACTTTTGAGAAATGAACTCAACTCTATACTCTTTGCTTAACTTGAAAACTTGAGTCTTAATCAACTCTTAGGGAATGCTTAATTCCCTTATATTTCTTTGGAAAAAAAAATACAACTTTTACTCTTAGCTTTAACTTTAAACTAGAGGCGTAAAACGAAGTCAAAACATTTAATTAAGACTCTTGAAAACCTTTAAGAACGTTGCTTGACTTACTTTTTAGTTTTAAACTTGACTCTTAACTTCTTAAACTTTAATATTAACTTTTCTTGAATTGGATTATGCATTCAAGGTTATGATTTGTGTTGTTTAGAGAGAACTAGGTATTTAGAAATCATTTGATGTGATTAGAATCATTGGAAGATGTTAATATACCTTAAAAGGTCTAAACTACAAAAATTGGGTGAAAAATGCTGATCTGGGATCTTTTGGGGGGCGCCGCGGCAGCCTTATTTGACTGAGGCTTAGGTCTATCGTACTAGTGACGCACCGTGAGAGGCCAATTTATGGCGCACTGAAGGCGCGATGGGCCTGGTCTTGCCCAGGTGCGTCTGATAGATTTTTCAACTCATTTTTTCACAGAACACTTTGAACTATTGGTACCCTCAATACCCACTCGATTCAACTCAGAAACAACCAAGAGAAACAACAATCAACCAACAATAGGCAAGCCACAATTCAATCAACGAGAATTTGACATTTTTCTTCAAGAACTTCAACTTTTAACATGTAAACAACCTAAATTGCTGAATTGAAATAAATTGGTGTGTGGGTGGATTAACTCAAAAAAAAATATCTCACATACCTTGTTAGGGATCACCCCTAATTCACTCAAACTCTTGGGCGTGCTTGGTGAAACCTTGATCTATCTCCCTTCTCCGTCTTCTCTTCTCTTTTATCCCAAGCCCTAAGTGTGGATGTGGTTTTCCAAAACAGACTTAAGACTTATTTTTAGCCCAATTAATCTCCTAAAACTAATTAGGAAATAACTGGGTGAAAATACTAGTTTTCCCTTACTTAAATCCGGAATTGGACTTTTTTCACTTCGATAACCCAACTTCTGATAGGCATTTCTCCCTCATAAAATATACAAAATGTGCAAACTCAGTGGCATTGGAAAGATATCTCCAAGGTATTTCCAACAATATTAAAAAATAACTCTAACTTCTCCTGAGCTAGAAGTTATGGTCATTTGAAAATGACTAAAACTCACTCCTTAAACATAGAAAAATTTACAAGATTTTCTCGTTTCGTTCAAAAAGTGATTATTTTTAATTCTTAGTTATTTCGAGATATGAGATGTTACACGGTGCTTTTTATCTAAGAGAAATAAAAGAAAACAAAACTCTATTTCTCCTTGTTTTACGTTTTTCGAAAAAAATAGTTTTATAAGTTTTTGAGACTTTTTAGAGTCTCCACTTAATTTTTGAAGAAAAATCAAGAAAACTATTCTTCCAATTGACTAAAACAGGAAATCAATTTGAAATATTTTTAAGGGGTTTGGGGATTCATATTTATATTTTAGGAAGGTGTTTACGGCAACTAACATATTCACTAACTCGTGATTATCCGGTAACTAACTTTGTTTGGCTAAATTGGTTTAACTTAAATTTGAGATAAATATATTCAGAGTTTGAAAGTGAAATATTAGTTTTATCATCTAAATGAGATTTTTAAAAGTTATTTTAGTTTGCTTGATTTATTTAGTCGATACGTTAAAACCTAATAGCTCCTTGTGGGGATTTGGATTCTTTAACCTTAAGACTAACAACAAATAATAACAGATAAATAAATGCCAAGTTAAACGAGAGGGAGAGAGAGATTTGGGCCCAAATCCGGCTTCTGTATGCCTGGACCGGTATTTGGACCCATTTTGCTTTGGGTTTTTTAACTCATTTGAATTGTACCTTTCCTAAACTAAACAAGATAATAAATAATAACACAAAATGACAAGGGCTTAGGGCCAAAATAACAAAATACAAAAAAATTTAAGAAATAAATTTGGGCCCTTTTGGCCCCATCTCTTCCACTTCTTCTACTTTGGTTTACTTCAATTCGAGACCTGTTCATCGGTTTTCTAGGTTTGACTCGTTAGGAGGAATTTTGAGGCCTCTGTGGCCCAACTTGGAATATTGGAGAAGGATGCATTGTGGATGAACTCCTGCGAGTTTTTTCATGCAAAGTGACAGACAAAGTATAACATTAGTACAATGGATAAAGGGATACAATACAAAAATAAAGTAAAAAAAAAGACACTAAAAAAAAAGGAAAAAGATGAACTAAACTAACAATCAATAATGCGTGTTCATCAAATCGCTAACAACACAAACTAGATCAATGATAAAAAAAATGCAAATCAAGAACATGTACTCTTTCAAGAAGGTCAGCAATATAACTAAACAGAGAAAAACATATTCACATAATCCTGTACTACTAGTCAAACATGATAATGATGCTTAAATAATTATTCGAGCAATATTAAAGAAAAGGGATACATGACCCATTAGAGTACAGACCAAGAATTAAGCAACTAAACAAAACTAAACAAATCCCGGGGTGCGAAATGCAGCAAACGATCAACTAGCCAGTCGACGTTATTAGAGAACAATCCAAGCATAACTATATCAAAATAGTTCGAATCTTGCGAAGAAGCAACCAAAACAACAAATCACAATTAACAACCTGGTCCTTAAGCCAATCAATATCCTGAAATCATTCATTTGGACAGACCAATCATATTGATAAATTGTATTTCTCTTACTGAATCAGTACTTTTAACAGCATACTAACCACTCACAATTTGGGTATATTTTATTTAAAGCTTTATGGAGATGGGGTGTATTTGGGGAAAATGACTCAAACTTTGTTGAAAATAAAAGCAGGACAAAGATAAGAGGAGCGCATGTCGAAGGAGCTCATGCTCAAAACAAGGAATAACGGATATTTTGATTAAAACTTAAATGGGCACGATGACGTGATGTAACTCAAACAAATAGGGTTTTAGAGAGAACATAAACAGAGACACACAAGAGAGATAAAATCGGATGTCGAGGATGCGACTACACATATTTAACAATACTTAAGGAAAACAAGACAAACGATCATGCTAACTAAAATTGAAGAGCCTTAAAAATAACAATATGACTAACTCAAGAGAACAATTAAGAGTATGTACTTCATATGTAAACTTCATCAGTTAAACAACACAAGTAATTAGCCGACGACCAGCATTATCGATTTTTGGCACCATCAGAAGAAACAGAGAAAGGAACGGAGAGGAGAAGCTAGCGGAGGGAATGTTACCTCTTTACGGGCATCGAGTGAAACTAGACGAGCGGAGAAGTGACTGGCCTTACCGCAAGAAGCTCGAACGCGAACGATAATCAAAGAAAACCAAACTGTAAATTGAAAAAACGCTCTATTCGAAAGTGCATCTTGAGTATATTTGTATTAGCTCTTAAAAAAAATCTGTATCTGCTAAAATTTACAAACCCAAAAGATCCACTAAATTTTTTCCCCTCTCTTTACAGAGAAAAACCTAGAGAATATATATTGGAAAGAAATTAGGGTTTCTTTTTTATTTGTTTGGGGAGGGGGGAGAACGAATTCGGGTTTAAATCCCATAACAAGATTCAAAATCCCAAAAAAAATCACCATTTTAGGAGGAGCAACCTTTTATCTGAAGCTTTCAATTCGTTCCCAAAGAAGAAAGGGGGATCAACGATCTAGATTAATTCTATGTCCTTGGCGGAGTCACGTGTATCAATCCCGAACAAAGAGGAAGAAACGCATGCCTCTCTTTTGTTGCAAATCGTACCAGCTGAAGGAGGAGATGTTGGAGAGGGGGGAAGGCGACAAGAAACCACAGACGAACCGATTCACGCGTCCAAGGTGTTAACTTGTTGAGCACTCTCTGTTACCGCGAAGCGCGGTGTCTCGAGCTGCTGCTGGGTTTCACGCGTGAAAAAGAACGAGAGAAAAGTGGGGGGGGGGGGTCGCTGGTACGCGCTGCTGGGTTTTCTTTTTGTGGGAAAAGAGGGATTTGGGTCGGATCAAAGGTATGGGAGTTTGGGCTGGATCAGTTCAATTTCTTTTGGGAAATAAATTGGTTTAAGGGGTGAAAGAATTGGAGGATGGGAGAATATGTTGGCTGGACGGATATTAAAAGTGGGCGGCTCAAATTTTTTATAGAAAGGCCCACAACTTGGTCCTTTGATAGCTAAATAAAATAATAATTTAGCCAATTTGAAATTAATCCACCAAAATTTGAATAGGCGGACTAACACAAGTAATTTACGAGCTTCTCAAATCTTAACGACATGATGTAATTAACTTAATTATAAAATAATGATTCAAAATATAACTATAATTTATACCAAATTAATTTAAAAACCTTACCAAAATTAAGCTCTTTTGAGATGATTTTTTGGCTATTTATAAATTAAATTAATTACGTACAAAATGATACAAAAAACGTATTACCTAAAATTACGAAAAGTTACAAAGCTCATTTAAAGTATCTTGCAAATTTTCTCTCTCTCTCTCTCTCTCTCTCTCTCTCTCTCTATATATATATATATATATATATATATATATATATATATATATATATAAATGATAAAAGTAATTATTTTAAATCGTTTGGAATCGAAGAAGTTCGATAATTAATCTTTACCGGGGAGGGTCAAAATTGAGTGTCAACAATTGTCCCTCATTTTACTTGGATTGATGCGAGAAATCTGAGGAAAATGAAATTGACCAAGCCAATTTTGACCGACCACATCTTCATCTCTTGGAAAAAGTAATTTGTTACGAACTTCAGGAATTATGTCCGAACTCTAAAAATTGGCTTCCTACATATCTCAGGCTATATAAGAATTCAGGCCACTTGTAGTTCAACACGCTTGACTTAACGCACGATTTTGAAAGAATTCAAAAGTCATCTCAATACCGAATTATGAAGGGAATGAAATGCTTGAGAATAAGATTTGAGCAAATGTTGGAATACAGCCGAGTTCTTGACATTGATCCCGCCTACATATCCTTAAACCTTGGGAATCAGGCTGTTTGTAGTTTGACTCGATCGGTTGAAAATAAAATCTATTATGTTAGATAATCTTTCGTTCTGGAGTAGTGACAAATTAAATCGAGTATGAAATAGAGGCTTACAACTTCTTAGCATTGAATGTCGTTCACTTCACACCCATAATTAAGAACTTACACCGATAGAATTTCCAAAGCTCTTGGTGCACTGTCACTCAGATTGGTAACTAGCTTCCAGCATCTACCAAACTTTCCAGATGCAAAACTGAAACTAACAAACCTAACGAAAAAGCCACATGCCTTCTGATAGGGGTGTGGTTTGATTGTGGTGGAAGTCACTCCTCTTCTCGCGTCCTAAGAGTTTGACACTTCTCTTTGGACTATGTCCCAGTTCATTGCTAAGAAAAAGTTCCACGTTGTGCTGCATCCTTTTTGATGTTGTCCGCACCTGTGGTTTTGTCTGGAGAATTCATCCTTCTGGATGCTCTCAACAGAGACTGAGATAAACTCATTAGTATAAAAATGCAATTCAAATGGAAGATAGTGTCTTTTACCGTGTTGACACTTGGTTGCTATCCTTCAACATTTGACGTCAACTCGATCGGTTTGACGTAAAACAAATAAATCTTATGTCTTATGTTTGCAATATAATCTTCGATGTACTCTTCATTTGATGTCAAACAAATAAAGTTGATGCAGTGTTCTGATGTTTCTTTTGATGTCGTCTTTGATGATTGTCTTGGTGTCTACTCTTGCCAAATAAAAGATTCAGTTGATGTTAATGAGATACACAATTTCTTTCTCCCTTATCTCGCTATGCATGAATTCTTTTCCGCGATGCATGAATTTTTTCTCTTGTAATGCATGACTTTTTCTCACGATGCATGACTTTCCACGATACATGAATATCAACTTGCGATACATGATTTTCTGCGATGCATGAATATCTTCTCGCGATGTATGATTTTCCGCGGTGCATGAATATTAACTCGCGATGCGTGAAGATCTTAACACAATGCATTATTTTCCGTGATATATAAATATTCACTCGGGATGCATGACATTTCACGAAGTATGAATATTAACTCGCGATGCATGATTTTCCACGATACATGAATATTTAACTCGCGATGCATGATTTTCTGTGGGGCATGAATATCTGCCCACGATGGCTGGTTTTCTGCGGGACATGAATATCTTCCAGCGATGCATAATTTTCTGTGGGGCATGAATATCTTCCCGCGATGCACGATTTTCTGTGGAGCATGAATATCTTCCTGCGATGAATGATTTTCTGCGGGGCATGAATATCTTCCGGTGATGCATAATTTTCTGCGAGGTATGAATATCTTCCCACGATGCATGATTTTCTGCTGGGCATGAATATCTTCCCGCGATGCATGATTTTATGCGAGGCATGAATATCTTCCCGCAATGCATAATTTCCTGCGAGGTATCAATATCTTCCGCGATGCATGAATATCTTGTCGTGATGCATGATATTTTTCTGGGTGTCTTCTGGATAATGATATCATCTCAATTGACAATACTAGTAGAGTGACCCTCCAGGTAGTGCATCGTCTCAGTTGACAATACAAAAATAATGGCCTTCTAGGTGGTAATACTATCGTATCTGATAATATGATGCAGATGACGTTCTTGAAGAAAAACCGTAAACTGTCTTTCTTAAGATTTTAATTTGATTAACCTTTGAACACAATTATATCTTCATTATAGACTTCAAGTTTTTGGGAATTAGATGAAACAATAATGCTCACATTGCCGATCCTTTGATATTAGCAATATAAAATAATTCATGCGTCCACAGAAAAATTGTTAGTTTTAAACGAACTGAATTGTGTCGATTTCTTCAATGGTCTGCTCCTTGTCCTGCTATCTCCTATTGATTTTCTGATCTCCCGACTCTTGATAGAAAAGACAAAATATTTTATGCCAAAACAAATGAACCATAAAGGGAAAATTTTAAGAAAAATAAATTTTTGAAAGGTAGTCTTTTGAAAAAGGGTTACTTCGAAGTATCATGTCACGTAAGGCTTAGAGAACATCTTTTATTTTGATGCTTGGAGGTCTATTTGATTATTTGCTGGGGAGTATTTAGAGTCGCTTTAAACTGTCAATAAACCCATGTTGAAATTTTGAGGTCATCCTCAAAATTTCTGTCCTAGTTAACTATCTTGGCTTATTCTTAACTATCGGTGAGTAAATCACTGAATTTTCGAGATAATTTTTGAAGTCATCTTGAAAATTCTGTCCCAGTTTCTAATCTCAAAGTAACTACAGTCTCGACTTGTTGAGGAAAAGTCTTCTTCTTAAGAATTTTTGAGTCACTCTCAAAAACTCTATCCTAGTTTCTATTGTAAAGAGGAATAGAAATCTTATAGGAAATATGACCGAGCCCTTGTGTCTTCTACGTATCTTGTTGAGGCAGGAATCAGGTCAAACGTAGTTCGCCCTCAAGGTTAACAACCATAAGAAATTTTAGAAAGAAATCAACCAAGGCCGACATAGGCTGCCTACGTATCTCATTCTTGAGAATTCAGGTCAAACGTAGTTCAAATACAAAGAAATATTAAAAAGGGATAAATGGGGTGGCAGAGGCCGACATAGGCCACCTACGTATCTCATTCTTGAGAATTTGGGTCAGACGTAGTTCATTATAAAGAAATATTTAAAAAGGATAAATGGGGTGACCGTGGCTTACATAGGCCGCCTACGTATCTCATTCTTGAGAATTCAGGTCAGACGTAGTTCATTACAAATAGGATAAAACATCAAACAAAACAATTACAAGCAAAAACATAACGAATACAAGCAAATGACAGAAATACAAACTATGTTTTACACGTAGTATCTCTTGACATCGTCTTTGCCATCCATATCCGACAGGACCAAAGCACCTCCAGATAGTACCTTGCAAACCATGTAAGGTCCTTGCCAATTTGGTGCGAATTTTCATTTGTACTCATCCTGATGAGGAAAAATGCGTTTAAGGACCAACTAACCGACTTCAAAATTTCTGGCTATGACTATCTTGTGGAAAGAGCGAATCATTCTTTGTCGATATAGTTGACCATGACAAACGACAATCATTCTCTTCACGTCAATCACTGTCAATTGATCTATCCGCTTGCTCACCCATTCAACATTACTCATATCAGTTTCTTGAATGATTCTTAAGGACGGTATCTCCACTTCAGCAGGTATGACTGCTTCTGTTCCTTATACTAGCAAGTATGGAGTGGCTCCAATCGACGTTCTGACAGTCATTCGATAACCCAACAAAGCATATGGCAACATATCATACCAACCTCAGTGATTCTCAATCATCTTTCTAAAAAACTTCTTGATATTCTCATTGGCAGCCTCTACAACTCTGTTCATTTGAGGACGATAAGCGGTTGAGTTTCGGTGAGTAATCTTAAATTGTTCATACATATTTCTCATCAGGTGACTATTGATATTCCCACCATTATCAGTAATGATGGACTCTGGTACTCCGAACCTGCATATCAGATTGTTGCAAACAAAATCAGCTACAACCTTCTTGGTAACCGATTTGTAAGAAGATGCTTCCACCAACTTGGTGAAGTAGTCAATGGCAACTAAAATAAATATGTGTCCATTAGAACCGTAGGGCTCTATCGGACCGATGACATCCATGCCCCAAGCTACAAATGGCCAAGGTGAACTCGTAGCATTGAGTTCATGAGGCGGCACTCGGATCAAATCACCATGTACTTGACATTTGTGACATCTCTGCACAAACTTGCAACAATCATGCTCTATGGTCATCCAGAAATAACCGGCTTAAAGGATCTTCCTTGCCAAAGTTAGTCCATTCATGTGTGTGCCACTAATTCCAGCATGTATCTGTTCAATAAGTTTCACAGCATCAACAACATCGATACATCTGAGAAGACCTAAGTCTGGAGTCCTCCTGTAAGGATTTCTCCGCTTAGAAAGAGGTTGAGGTCCATACGGCCTATCGACTTCTTCTGATTAAATGTCACATTTTCTGGATAAATCCCAGACTCTTAGTACTTCTTAATATCAAAGTACCATGGCAAACCGTCTGGTTCTGCTTCAACATGTGAACAATGAATCGGATGTTCTTTAATCTCTATATCCAGAGGGTCAACATAATCGGTATATGAATGTTTAATCATTGAGGCGATAGTGATAAAAGAATCAGCCAACTCATTCTGTGTTCTGGGAGTATGCCTGAACTCAATCTTACGGAAACTTTTGCACAACTTTTGTATATGCTCCACGTATGGCGTAATCTTCGGGTTCTTCACAGCCCATTCTCCTTGAAACTGGTGGATCAACAAGTCTGAATTTCCAATAACCAACAACTCATGGAAGTTCATGTCGATGGCCATTTTCAAATTGAGGATACAAGCTTCATATTCAACCATGTTGTTCGTGCAATTAAATTGGAGTTTAGCCGCCATAGAATTGTGTTGACCGGATTCTTACACTAAGACCGCTCCGATACCTTTTACTTGGTGATTTGATGCCCTATAAAAGAATAATATGACCGCTCCATACCTTTTCCTTGGTGATTTGCCTCCCTATAAAAGAATAATATCCAGCCGGGATATATTTCAGAAATATCTTCACCCACAAACAATACTTCTTCATCATGAAAATAAGTCTTGAGTGGTTCATACTCTTCATCCACTGGATTTTTTTCAAGATGATCAGCCAAATGCTGTGCTTTTATCGCCTTCGGGGTCACATACACAATATCAAATTCGCTCAACAGCATCAGCCATTTAGCTAATTTCTCGGTCGGCATCGCCTTCTGAAAGATATACTTTAGCGGGTGCACTCTGGAAATAAGATACGTAGTGTAAGAAGACAAATAATGTCTCAATTTCTGGGCAATCCAAGTTAAAACACAACATTTTCTTTCCAAAAGAGTATAACGAGACTCGTATGGAGTGAATTTCTTGCTTATGTAATAAATAGCTCGTTCCTTTTTCCTTGTCTCGTCATGTTGACCAAGTACGCATCCAAATGTGTTGTCTGAGACAGATAAATATAGCAACAATGGACTCCCTTCACGCGGAGGCACCAACACCGGTGGATTGGACAAATAGCTCTTGATAGCATCAAAAGCAGTCTGACATTCTTCAGTCCATTTTGTCAAAGCATCTTTCTTCAACATCTTGAAGATAGGCTCACACACCATATTGGATTGAGCTATGAACCGACTGATGTAGTTCAATCTCCCTAAGAAAATCATCACTTCCTTCTTCGTCTTCAGAGGAGGTAACTCTTGAATTACCGTGATCTTAGAAGGGTCGAGCTCAATACCTCTTCTGCTGACTATAAATCCCGACAACTTGCCAGCTGGCACCCTAAAAGCACATTTGGCAGGATTAAACTTCAAGTTGTAACGACGCAGACAATCAAAGAACTTCTTTAAATTCGTCAAATGGTCCGAGCTCTCGCGGGACTTGATTATGACGTCATATACATACACCTCGATCTCCATTTGAATCATGGCATGAAATATGGTTGTCATAGCCCTCATCTAAGTAGCGCCAGCAGTTTTGAGGCCAAATGGAATCACTCTGTAATGATATACACCCCAATGCGTAATAAAAGTTATCTTTTCTGCATCTTCTTCGTCCATCAAGATCTGATGATAACCTGCATAACAATCCACAAATGACTGCATTTCATGTTTAACACAGTTATCGATCAGAATATGAATGTTTGGCAACAGAAAATTATCCGTTTGGCTGCCTTATTGAGATCTCTGTATTCGACGCATATCTTGATTTTCCCATCTTTTTTGGCAACAGGAACAACATTGGCCAACCAAGTAGGGTATTGCGTCACTTCCACTAATCGAGACTCGATCTTCTTGGTGATCTGTTCTTTAATCTTAAAACTTAACTTAGGCTTGAACTTTCGAGCCTTCTATTTAACTTGACTGAACCCTGGATTAATCGGCAACTTGTGAGACATAACGTTGGTACTCAGCCCTAACATGTCACTGACCTCCAAGATGAACACATCAACGTATTCAGTAAGCAAATGAATCATATGCTTTCGTTGATCTTCATTCAAGTGGACGCTGATTTTGACCTCTTAAACACACTCTTGGTCTCCCATATTTACAGTTTCTGTTTCTTCCAAATTTGGCTTATGTTGATTTTCAAACTTCCGAAATTCTTCAGCAACATACTCCGGTACCTCATTTTTCTCTTCATACCCTTCACCCTCGTCATCACCTGTGTAACACCCCGTATCCAAAACAAACCAAAAATCAGTTTTTCTGAAAAAACTGCAGGTGCAGCCGATGTGACCATCGACGGACCGTAGCCTGACTCGCGGTCCGTCCTGCACAACAGTCGATGGGATCAGAGACTCCCAAAAACTCAGCCACAAAAAATTGGCTAAGTCTTGATCGACGGATGGACCTACGGTCCGTAGTCCATGGCCGTCGATCGATACCCCCTTCATCCATTCTCTAACAAGGACCACGGGTGACCAGCATGGTCCGTAAGTGGACCTACGGTCCGTAGGTGGGAACTAGCATCCAGTTAGAGGGGAAATGATGTAGGGTCAAATTCAAATGATCATAACTCTTAGCAAAAAATGAATTAGGTGTCCAATGACATATCAGCAGATAGATAATTGAATTATCTTTCCATATCCATCAACCTTTCTACAATCAGATCTACTAGTAAAATGTTATGCCCGTTTTAGTAAAGGCCTGTCCAAAAGATAACACTACGGACCCAAACGACGGACCGTTGATGGAATGATGGACCCTCTGTCCAGGTCGTCGTTTGGTCCTTCAACAACTTACTCACGGGTCTTTTGGTCTTTTCCCACTTCATTTAAACCTTAATATACATCATTTTGACGCTAAATCATCATATTTTAGTCAGTTTAAGCCTAAAAACATAACTAAAACTTACCTAAGTCAAAATCATTAACCTAAAGTTAGAAAATTAGAGGCAAGAAAGGAGAAAAATCTCAAGAACCCTAGTTCAAGAACGCAACAAGTTTCCAGCAGTTCCAGCCACAATATCTAAGTATTTTTCCGGTAATTTCATCACCAGGTATGTGGGATTTCACTAGTGGGTTGCTTTCACCCATTGGGTCCCTAGTTTTAAGTCATCTCTTGATTCTCTTATCATGAATAAACTTAGGGTTCCTAGAATTACAACAGAACTTCATGATTTAGTTAAAGTATACATTCCAAATAAGATTATCATGCTATTACTCTGATTATCGCATGAATTTCAGGACCCTAGCTTTGTATTTCTTTAGTTCTTGAATTACACATGCTAGGTAAGATATTTCAGTTATTTCAGATATATATGCCTCAGTTATTAATGCATCATTATAAGATTAAATGTTTCATTCTCAGTTTGCATGTTCAGTTTTGAGATATCCAGTTTTTTACAGAAGTTCAGACATAATCAGTTAACTACATAAATCAATGGGAGTAGCATAATACCGAGTTGGACTAGGGTTCAGCGTACCCAATTAGTCCCAGAACTACTAGCCAAATAGGTTGTAAGTCCCCTCTATGGTCATTCAGTTTAGTGATCACGCCAGCATGCATTTATACCTTTGGCAGGATATATTGGGTCCTCTCGATGGGGCGTATACATCGGACTCCACATTTAACTCATGTGGTTTTACTATCAGTTATTAGTAGGTCCCACAGTTCAATCAAACTATATTGCATTGACCATTTATCAGTATATTCAGTATTCAGTTCGAGCATGTTATAAATTGGTCATTTCATCCAGTTAGCTCAGAATTCAGTATATCATGTACATATTATTATACTTGCTTTTGTGCTTGTTCAGTTATGTTTTATTTTAGCTTTACTCTATCTTACATGCTCAGTACCTTCAAGTACTGACGCATTCGTGCGCTACATCTTCTCGTGATGTAGGTTCAGGTTCTCAGCATCCAGATCACGCATATATCAATTTACGATCTCCAGTTCAGTAAATTCAATGGTGAGTCCTCATTCTCTGAGGACAACAGTCTTGAGTTTAATTTCAGTCTTCAGTCAATTAGTTTCAATTTTGCTAGATTTAGCTGGGTCTTTTCCCAGCATTTCTAGTCCAGTTTAGAGGCTTATTTCAGATATAGTAATTCAGCTTAGCGTTGAGTTGATATTTTTTTGTATTAAACTCATCATTCTTTATATATCTCAGATTTAGCATATGGTTATTCCCCATCCTTTCATTTTATGTATGAATTAGCTTCCGCAACAGTTTATTATTCTTTAGTATGCTCATGATCATGCCAGCAGGGTTAGCTTGGGATCTCTTGTGGTCCTAGGTTTCGTGTCCGAATCTCGGGGGTAGCTCGGGGTCTAACAAAAACTTTGTATCAGAGCACTTGGTTTAAGAGTCCTAGGATGTCTGAAAAGCCGCACTAAGTAGAGTCCTTTTCATGGGTGTGAAGTGCACCACATCTAATGAGAGGGAGGCTATGAAGTGTTTTAGGAAAACTTCACTTTTTTGTTACTCTTATCGTATGTAAGGTATGATTTAATCCCATTCTAACTTGACGTTCTACGTTTCAGATCATGCCTCCTCATAGAGCTAACTCTAGGAATGCGAATGACAGGAATGTAAATGCTGCTCCTCCAGTCCCAGATCAAGAATTCTCCAATGTTGAGTTCAGTAATTCCATACAGATGTTGGCTCAGGGTATGACCCACCAGAACAATCAGGTTCATGCTCCTCTGAATTAAAATGGTGGATCAGCAGCATTAAGGGTTCGTGACTTTGTTAGGATGAATTCGCCTGAGTTATTAGGATCGCAGACTAATGAGGATCCTCAGAATTTCTTGGACGAAATCAAGAAGATCTTTGAGGTGATGCAGGTTACTTGGAATGATCGGGTTGAGTTGGCGTCATACCAGCTGAAAAACGTGGCTCATATCTGGTACACTCAGTGGAAGGAGAATAGGGGTGCAAATATAGATCCTATACTTGGGAGTGCTTCAGTGAGACTTTTCTCGACAGGTTTTTTCCAATAGAGTTGAGAGAAGCAAAGGCTCAAGAATTCATGAACTTGAGGAAGGGAAACATGACAGTTCAAGAGTATAGGCTGAAGTTTAACCAACTCTCTAGGTATCCTCCTCACATGGTTACTAACTCCAGGGCTCAGATGAATAAGTTCTTGTATGGAGTGTCAGATTTGGTGAAAACCGAGTGCAGAAATGCTATGTTACTGGAGATATGAACATCTCTAGGCATATGACTCATGCTCAGCAGTTTGAGGGTGATAAGCCTAGTGAATAGGACAAAGAGAATAAGAAGGCTAGGACTGGGAACTATGACTATTCTCAGCAGAAATTGGGTGGTGGAAATCTCTCGCAGAGTCAGCAGAAGTTTTCATCTCCAGCCTTTCATCAGCTAGTGTTCCATCCTCTAAGAACAGGTTTGATCAGAAGGTTAGATCACCAGGCTCTAAGTCTCTAGAAAGCATTTCAGGCACCAAGACTTACCCCGCTTTCCCTAAGTGTGGTAAAACCATCCGGGCGAGTGACTTGCAGGAAAAGAAGGATGTTTTGGGTGCGTTCTGTAACAACCCTAAAAATGGATATGCTAAGTAATGTTTAATGTGTCTTGAATGCCTACGATTAGACCGGGTTCACACGGATTGATGCGCATAGAACTAGACCTCTTAACCATTGCGACATCCAAGCCAACTAACTTGGGGAGTTATTTGAGCTAGGAAAGGTTGGGTCTAGCGATGTAGGGCAACCGAATACGAAGATTTACCCGGATGAGTCTTTATCGGACTTAAAGAGGGGAAATCTTAAGTTTGGAGATCTAGGGGTAAAATGGTCTTTTTCTAGGCTAAGGGTAGTATTGTAATTACCCTAAATATGTAATTAATTATTTAATTAATAAGATGGAGGGGCATTTTGGGGAGAGACGGACAAAAATTGGCCTCTAGGTGAAGTCTTTCTCCACTCGGGTTCGAACCTAGGTGGAGGCAATGATTTTAATTGTTTTTATTTAAATTGGTAAATTAATTTAATTAATTAATGTTAATTAGCTGATTTAAGAAAAAGGAAAATCAGATTTTTAAAGGTTTGAAAGAGTCCTAGTTGACTAAGTCTAAACAACTCCACCTAATCCCAAACTACCTCTCACGTTTTAACTCTCTCTCACGTCAATATCTCTCTTTTATTTTCACGTTCTCTCTACTAAAAACACAAGAACTTATTAGCAACCAAAAGTTCTTCACACTTGAAGAACTTTCACGTTAAAAACATATACAAAACATAACCAAAAACGTTGGGAAAAAGGGAGGGGTTTTCCGTCGAGTTGCTGTTGAAGCTTTCGGACTTGGACGTGATTTTGGGGAGGGTCTTTGGGAAGAAAGTTCAAGGTTTGAACATCAAAATAATGTATGGGTTTTCTTATCAAAATAATGTATGGGTTTTCTTACTCTTGGTCCTTTTCCCAAGAGACCCTTCGGACTTAGATGATTCTATTCCGAAAACTAGGGTTGTTCCCCGTTGCATGTCCCTGTCACTAGCTCCCATCGATTTGTAGGTTGGGTATGTTTGCTGCTAGAAATTAGGGATGTACTGTGTTTTCGTGATGATTACGTTCATGTATGTATGTTCGGAGTTATGTGAATATTAAGTATGTTGTTCAAAACTATGTGTTTATGTGTGTGCAATGTCTAGCCGTGACATATACTCTTGGTTTGAAGTTCGAAAATGACATGTTACGGTTGTATTCTTACGTGCAGAAACATGTATAAATCGTGATGTTCATATGAAGTATAATGTGGCTGATTTGAATGGAAACTATTAGCTAAATGAATCCAGGAAAATGCACCTAAAGATGTAATAAATGATCCATGAATTACCCTAAGAACTAACGTGTAAACGTTGATGAAAATGAGCTGAAAAACGTACATAATTTCCAGCCTCTTGTTGATGATTTTCGGCCAAGCTAAGTGGTGCACAATGTTATATAAAATGAATTAAAAAATAAGTGAGGTCACTGAGAATCGAACCCGTGACCTCACCATGTTAAAATCATTGAAATAATGTGAGAAAAAGAGAATGTGGCATGTGGGATTCGAACCCGTGTGCCTTGACCGAAAATGAAAAGAAAAATAATAATAAAAGTAAGAATGAGGTGTGTGGGGTTCGAACCCACAACCTCTCTGTCAAATATTAGAGAGAATAAAAGAAAAATAAAAATTGAGGAAAGTGGGAATCGAACCCACAACCACACGACAGAATAAAGGAAATTAAGGAGAAACGTAAAGTGGGGCTTTGGGGGTTCGATCCCACACGCTCTTGGTGAAAACGAAAATGGTTCAAGGAAAAGAAGAAAATAAAGAAAATGATGTTGTGGGGGTTCTATCACACATCCTCTCAGTCCCAATGAACGAAAAGTAAAGAAAGAAATTAAGGGAATATGAAAAGAAGGCGTTGGGGCTCGATCTTGGGTCCCCAAGCCGTGTGGATCAAACTAAATTAAATAAAAATGCAAGTGTTGTCCGAAATTGGGTTCCCTTGCCCAATTTCTATATTGATACATAAGTCATACGTGAATAAATGTTCAAATAATGCTGACTTCATAGATCGAAATCAATGATGTTGGCATACATACAAGATGCATAAGTCTTGTATCACAAAATCTTAGGAAGATACGAATCACTTAAACGAACTATGAATGAAGCCTCATGGCTTGTATGTATAGACCAATAAGTCTAGCGTACATTTAAAAGTAAGTAAAACTAAGATGTATGTAATGAAAATGATGTAATCCTAGAAGAGTTAAGTAAGAATGTGAAACACACTAAATGACCAAGTGCATTGGAATATGATGAAATGAACATTCACGAAAAAGGGGTGAGTAATTCTGAAATGAAAATGTGCTAAAGTTAATGAATGTGGTAACAACATGATAAGAGGCTAATGTGAAAGATGAGAGAAATCTCAAATGAGCCTAAGTAAATGTTACCAAAACGTACTCACCTATGAGAGTGTAAAGTTAATGAAGAGACCAGTCTCTATGAACACTCTAATGAAAGTATTGAGATTAATATTGTCACGACCGGAATCTAGACCCCAGACGAGACCGGCGTCGTTGACCTCTCAGAGGTTGCAGACAAGCCTACTTACGTCATTCATACTTCATCTAGGTTAATTTTAGTGGAAAATTTGAAACTTTTTGTTTCCTTAACATACTCCTTAAACATGCTTATCATTTCATAATTGTTCACCATCAACCATCTAATATTAAGAGATAAGCAACTGACAGAAATAGATCAATAAGTATTAAGTGTATAATTGCCAAAATGGCCCAATACAAAGTCTGAATAAAAACAGGAAAGAAACGCTAGTGGAACATGATCCACTAGCTCAACTCTAAAACTAAGCTAGAATGTAAAATAGTAGCATCCTCGAAAGCATGAGGACCTACCAACTGCGGATGAATGCTGGACGTCTAGATAACTGCAACAATGATCCTGTAGCTCTATCGCCCACCTGTTCCTGCACCTAAAATAGTATAGTCGTATAGGGTTAGTACACACTTGTACTAAGTATGGGTATATGAAAGCACACACCAAGGACATGCATGAGAAATAATAGCTCTTCCCTAACAACATGATTATAGAAAGTCAAGTCAGTGGACTTGCCAAATTTAGATTAGGAAAGTTAGTGAACTTCCCAAATTTGGATTAGGAAAGTCATGTCACGAGAGTAACGTGCATCATCATAATTATCATATTGCACACAACACATAACATTTTTCATATAACACATATCATAGCACATAATATATAACACATAGTTTCTTTCATATCATTCGTTCATATGCCATGAGACCTTGAAATCATGGAATTGTCATTAAGACTTTCCAAAATGAGGGCTCAACATATGGGACCTCAACTAGGGAGTCTTCATTAGCAAACACAGAGTCTGCTTCATTCATTCATACGTACTTCATTTCATTTCATTCATAAGCTGGTGTGAACACCAGCTATACCTAGGGTGTAGTTTAAGACTTTCATCGGGCTTGCTGTGCAATGATCAAGAATAGCCTAATGTTATTACCTGAGTCTAGCTCACCTCTTGATTATCCTATCCTAACACCTTTGGTATCATTCATTTCATTATGTGCTTCATTTGAGGCTGGCCTCATTCATTCATTGGGAACTTTAACTTTAACCGACATAGATCATGTGAGCATCATGAAATCTAGTGTCTCCCCCACACCGAAAAGAGGTGAAATCACCGGCCAAGGTGATCCAAAAACATGCTAGCGTACATGGGAATTTAACCCCGCCAGATCCCTATATTGGTAGTATAGGTTTGAAGAGTAGGAGATATAAGGAGACCCATACCCAGCAAGCCGGAAAGTCTCATCTCATGAGAGTTACGTGAACCTCTGCCCTTCCCGAAAGAAGGCATCACCGCTCATAGCTAGCCTATCGGTGCTCAGTATAAAGTTCCATTTCATTCATCTCATATGTCATGTAAGCTGACTTCTAGTATGAGGATATCAGAGCTCATTAGATGATTTATCATCTCATCATTAGTATTAAGTGTGTTAAGCTCAATACTTTCATTAGAGTGTTCATAGAGACTGGTCTCTTCATTATCTTACACTCTCATAGGTGAGTACGTTTTGGTAACATTTACTTAGGCTCCTTTGAGATCACTCTCATCATTTACATTAGACTCATATAATGTTGTCACCACATTCATTATCATTAGCACATTTGCTTTCCATAATTACTCACTTCTTGTTACGTGAATGTTCATCTCATCATTTCATTATTCGTCTCGTCATATGCCAATGCACTTGGCCATATAGTGTATCTTACACTCATATTTAACCTTTCAGGGTTCATAATTCCATTACATACATCTTAGGTTCACTTACTTTTGAACGTATTCTAGACTTATGTGTCTATACATACAAGCCATGAGACTTCATCCGTATTTCGTCTAAGTGATTCATATCTTCCTAAAATTATGTGATACAAGACTTATGTGTCTTATATATATGCCGAGATCTTTATTTTGATCTAAGTAGGTGGCATTATTCTTGGATATTTTTCTTTGTGGCGAATCCCAGTAGCCAGGTTCGAATCCCCCAGCCCCATTTTCTTTTCCCTTGTCTCGCGAAACCAGTAGCTAAGGGGTTTGATTCCCCTTAACTCGTTCACGTTTTTTTTTCTTTTTCAGCTGCTTTAACATGTGAGGTCTTGGGTTCAATTCCCATTGAACTCACTTATTTTATTTTAACTTTAAAACCGAGAATTTGACATCATTGTAGAGTGAACAAATTTGGAAAATTTTATTCATTCTTCAACTAATTTTCATCAACATTTTCACATGATTCTCAAGGTGCATTCATAAATCATTTTAACACATTTTTAGGCGTATCTTTCATAGATTCATTTGGCTAAGAGAATGTTATTCAATCAACCATATTTCATTGTAATAAACATCACATTGTATACACATTTAACACATAAAATACACAAGAAATACATGTCTTACAAGACTCTAAAGCAGTGGCCAAACAAAATGTCCACATGCACGCACACACACCACCTTTTTCGATCACACTTTGATAGTCATCTTCATGATTTCCCGCACATAAAAATATTCACATTTAATATAAACACATCATACATGCCTAAATCTACCAGCACAACATACCCATCCTACGAATTCATTTGGGAGCTAGTGACAAGGACATGCAAAGGGGAACGACCTTAGTTTCGGAGTGAATATTTTGAAATCTTAAGGGGCCTCTTGGGAAAGGGACCAAGAGAGAAGAAACCCATACCTTTTGACGTTGTTCAAGAGAGAAGTTGCTGCCCAAAAGTTCCTCCAAACCACGCCCAATTCACCTCAACGTACACACCACTCGACGAACAACCTCTCTTTGCCTTGACGTTTTTGATTACTTTGCTTTTCTTGGAAATTTTCGTGTGTTCTTCAAGTGTGAAGAACAATTGTTGTTAAACAGTTCTTGAGTTTCTTTGTTAGGCAGAGCGTGAGAGAATGAGAGTTGAGAGACGTGAAAGAGAGTTGAGTGATGTGAAAGAGGTTTATTAGGATTAGGAGTGTAGGTTTGAATTAGTCAAAGTAAGGTTTAATTTAATTAATAAAAATCTGATTTATTTAGCTTAGGTGAAAAGAACATTATGCCCTTACCAAAAATCAGATTTTTAATCAACAATTAAATCCTTAATTTGATGCTTCTAGTGGGGCTCGAACCCGAGTGACACCCCATTTGCGAAAATGGGTCACTTTGGATCGCCCCAACCCGAATGCTCTTTTTAATTAAATTAATGAATTAAATAATTAATTCTTTAGGGTAATTACAATAATACCCTTGGCCTGGAAAAGACCATTTTACCCCTGGACCCTCAAAACTTAAAGTTTCTTCTTTTAAGTCTGGTAAAGACTCTTTCGATTAAATATTTGTTTTCGAGAGCCTCACATGGTTGGTTCCAACTTTTCCAAGCTCAACTAACTCCCCAAGTTAGTTGGCCTGGTCGGAGTAAGGGTTCTGAGGTCTGGTTCTATGTGTATCAATCTGTGTGAACCATGGTCTAATCGCAAGCATTCTTGACACCTTAAGTATTTATCTTATGCATTTTTAGGGTTGTTACAAATATATACTTAATATTAATGATGAGATAAGAAATCATCTAATGAGCTATGATGTCCTCATACTAGAAGCCAGCTTCTATGATGTATGAGTTGAATGTAATGGAACTTTATACTGAGCACTGATAGACTAGTTATGAGCGGTGATTCCTTCTTTCAGGAAGGGCGGAGGTTCATGTAACTCTCATGAGATGAGACTGTCCGGCATGCCGGGTATGGATCTCCTTATATCTCCTAGTCTTTGAACCTGTACTGCCAATATTTGGATCTAGTATGGTTCAATTCCCTATGTACGCTAGCATGTTTTGGGTCACCTTGGACGGTGATTTCACCTTTTTTCGGTGTAGGGATGACACACTGCATTTCATGATGCTCACATCATCTATGTCGGTTAAAGTTAATGTTTCCAAAGAATGAATGAGGACAGCCTCAAATGAAGCACATAATGAAATGAACGATACCAAAGATGTTAGGATAGGATAATCAAGAGGTGATCTAGACTCAAGTAATGACACTAGGTTATTCTTGGTCATTGCACATCAAACCCGATGAGAGTCTTAAACTACATCCTAGGTATGACTAGTGATTGCACTAGTATATGAATGAATAAAAATGAAGTACGTATGAATGAATGAAGCAGACTCTGTGTTTGCTAAAGAAGGCTCCCTAGTTGAGGTCCCATACGTTGAGCCCTCATTTTGGGAAGTCCTAATGTCAAGTCCATGATTCCAAGGTCTTATGGCATATGAAAGAATGATATTAACTATGTGATGTGATATGTGCAATATGTTATGTGCTGCTTGCAAAATGATGAGTATGCTGATGGATGTTACTCTCATGGCATGACTTTCCTAATCCAAATTTGGCAAGTCCACTGACTTTCCTAATCTAATTTTGGCAAGTCCACTGACTTGACTTTCCATAAATCATGTTGTTAGGAAAGAGCTATTCTTACTCATGCATGTTCTTGGTGTGTGCTTGCATATACCCATACTTAGTACAAGTGTGTACTAATCCCATACAATATCTACTTTTAGGTGCAGGCACATGTGGACGTTAGAGCTTACAGTACGACGTTGCAGCTATCCGGACATGGAGTTTTCATCCGGATTTGGTAGGCCCTCATGCTTTCGATGATGTCTACTGTTATTATCTAGCTTAGATATAGGCTTTAGATAGTGGAGCATGTTCCACTAGTGTTTCTTTCTCATTTTATTTCAGACATTGTATTGGTGCCATTTTGGCAAGTATACACTTGATGTTGTATTCAACTATATCTTTCATTTGATGATCTTAATATTAGATGGTTGATTGTGAACATTTATGAGTTTAAGTAGAATGTCTTATATGAATGTTAAGTAACAAAAAGTTCAATTTTTTCGCTAAAATTAACCTAGATGAAGGAATGATGACGTACGTAGGCTTGTCTGCGACCTGTGGGAGGTCAACGACTCCAGTCTCGTCTGGGGTCTAAATTTTGGTCGTGACAAAGTTGGTACCAGAGCCAGGTTAAATTCCGAGGATAATAAGTTCACATCAACCACATTGAGTAGTTTCTAAGTAATGGTAGTGAACTGCACCACTATCCTGAATTAGAGACTGCATGATGCGTAGGAAAATTTTCCTTCTTCTGATCTTATCGTGCTTTTCCTAATGTATGATTTCTTGGTGTTATGCGCGTGTCTAACATCAATTCTTATTTTTTTCAGAGAATGAATACTAGGAGGAACGTTGGTTAAAGGAGAGGAGGAGCAGCTGCTGGGGCAATCAGGTTCCACCCCAGGCTCCAGCTGAAGGAGTGGCTATGCCGGTTAACCCAACTGGGTTGACTGATCCGGAGGTGCGGGCATCTCTGGCCCAGATGGCACAGGACATAACTATGCAGGCCTAGGCAATGACTGCCCAGGTCAACCGGCAAAATGTTCTGAGGGAGAACCCACCGGTACGTAGCATGTCTGACAGGCTACGAGACTTTACGAGGATGAATCCTCCTATTTTCACAGGGTCCAAGACTTCAGAGGATCCCCAGGAGTTCATGGATAAGGTACACAAGATTTTGGTTGCCATGGGGGCCACATATACTGAGAAGGCTGAGCTGGCTTCCTATCAGCTCAAGGATGTTGCACAGACTTGGTGCAAGATGTGGTATGATAGCTGAGCTTTGATAGTAGTTTTGATCACTTGGGAGCTGTTTAAGACATCCTTCCTAGAGAGATTCTTCCCCACGGAGATAAGGGAGGCCAAGGTTGAGGAGTTTATCAACCTTAAGCAGGGATCAATGATAGTCACGGAGTATTCCTTGAAGTTTGTTAAACTATCCAGGTATGCTACTTCCCTTGTATCTAACAGCAGGGATGAGATGATTACTAAAGTTTGTTAAAGTATCCAGGTATGCTACTTCTCTTGTATCTAATAGCAAGGATGAGATGAGTAGGTTCCTCACAGGAATCACCTGAGCTCTTGAGGAGGAGTGTCGGGCTGCGATGCTCCACGATAACATGGACCTCTCCAGGTTGATGGTGCATGTCCAGCAGGTGGATGACAGCCGGAAAAAGAGGGCCGTCTGTGATGCTAGGAGGCCTAATCCTCATGATCAGGCAGGTCCTAACAATGGAGGCAACAAGAACAATTTTGGCGTCTGTGAGCAGCCCAGGTTCAAAAAGGGGCAACAGAGTTCGGGGAACTGTAACTTTCAGAGGAGTACAACACCTAGAGGAGGCAGACCCGAGACTAAGAAGGGCAATGGAGGTGATATGCAGTGTCCCAGAAAGGACTGTGCTAAGTGTGGCCTTGCTCATAGTGGAGAGTGAAGACAGGGCACCAATACCTGCTTCGGTTGCGGTAAGAGCAGGCACATGGTTAAGGACTGCCCACAGAACAGGGGTCAGGCTGGAGGTAATGCTCAGCCTAGGACTAATCCACAGGGTGCAGCAGCAGCCGAGTCTCCTAAGAGGAACATATTCTACGCCCTAAAGGGCAGGGAGGAGCCGGAGAAGTCCGCTGATGTGGTCACAGGTATGCTGCAAGTATTCTCAACTTCTGTTTATGCTTTACTTGATCCAGGGTCTACACTTTCCTTTGTAACTCCTTTGCTTGCTCTCACTTTTGAGATACTGCCTGAAGTTTTGCATGATACTATAGTGGTTAGTACACCATTAGGAGAAAATGTAAGAGCTGATAGAGTTTTCAAGGATTGCCCAATAGTTGTATGTGGTAGGACTATGTGTGCAGACTTGGTTGAGTTAACTATGAACGATTTTGACATTATTCTTGGCATGGATTGGCTTTATAGTTGTTATGCTTGTATGGATTGTCGTAGTAGGGTTGTGAGATTTTGTTTCCCTAATGAAGAAGAGCTGGTCTAGGAGGGGTACAACTCGAGTCGTCCTAATCCCTTGATTTCGAACCTTAAGGCCAATAAAATGATGTTCAAGGGGTTATTGTGTCATCTTGTGAGTGTTAGTGATTTAGATCATGACATTCCTTCCATAGACTCAGTGCCTGTAGTGAATAAGTTCCAAGATGTATTTCCTGATGATTTTCATGGAGTCCCTCCCCCTCGAGATATTGACTTTGGTATCGACTTAGAACGCTATACTAAACCAATTTCAATTCCTCCTTACAGAATGGATCCAGCTGAACTCAATGAGTTGAAGCTCCAGTTAAAAGATCTCACTGATAAGGATTTCATTCAGCCGAGCATATCCCCTTGGGGTGCTCAAGTGTTGTTTGTGAAAAAGAAGGATGGAACCCTTAGAATGTATATCGATTATCGGCAGCTCAACAAAGTCACTATACAGAATAAGTATCCACTTCCCAGAATAGATGACTTGTTCGATCATCTCCAAGGGTCTAGTTTCTTCTCTAAGATTGATCTTCGTTCAGGGTATCATCAGCTTAGGGTTAGGGATGGAGATATCCCAAAGATAGTCTTTCATACCCGTTATGGTAATTATGAGTTCTTGGTCATGTCATTTGGTCTCACTAATGCACCAGCTGCATTTATGGACCTCGTGAACCGAGTATTCCGTGAATACCTTGATTCTTTTGTCATAGTATTCATTGATGACATCCTCATCTACTATAGGACCAACGAAGAGCATGAACAACATTTGAGACTAACCTTGCAGGTACATAGACAACATCAGTTGTATGCCAAATTCCGCAAGTGTGAATGTTGGCTTAGATCAGTGACCTTCCTGGGTCATGTTGTTTCCAATCAGGGTGTGGAGGTGGACCCCAGTAAGACGGAGGCTGTGAAGAACTGGCCAAAACCTCTTACTCCCATAGATATCCGTAGCTTGTTGGGATTGGCTGGTTATTATCGCAGGTTCGTGGAGGGTTTTTCTTCCATTTCTTCCCCACTGACAGCTTTGACTATGAAGAAGTCCCAGTTCGAATGGACGGAGACTTGTGAGAAAAGTTTCCAGGAGCTCAAAGACAAACTCACTTCAGCCCCGGTGCTTACTTTGCCTAAGTGTGGTAAGAATTACACTGTTTATTGTGATGCATCTAGGGTTGGTTTGGGTTGTCTTCTTATGCAAGGTGGTAAGGTGATAGCTTATGCGTCCAGACAGCTCAAGGTTCATGAGAAGAATTATCCCACTCATGACTTGGAGTTGGCATATGTGGTGTTTTCACTAAAGCTGTGGAGGCACTACTTATATGGAGTGCATGTGGATGTGTTCACAGACCACAAGAGTCTCCAGTACGTTTTCACGCAGAGGGAGTTGAATCTACGTCAGCGGAGATGGTTTGAGCTGTTGAAGGACTATGATATGAATTTCCACTACCATCCAGGTAAGGCTAAATGTTGTAGCTGATGCTTTGAGCAGGATGAGCATGGGAAGTACAGCCCACGTTGAGGATGAGAAGAAGGAGTTGGTGAAAGACGTACACAGACTGGCCAGACTGGGTGTGCGGTTGGTTGACTATACAAGTGGGGTTGTTTCAGTTAATCCTAGTTCTGAATCATCCTTGGTAGTTGAAGTCAAGCAGGGTCAGCATCTCGATCCTTTATTGATGGAGCTGAAGTACTCAGTGTTCATAAAGATGAATGAGTCTTTTGCTTTGGGAGGTGACGACGTACTTAGGTACCAGGACAGGCTGTGTGTACCAGATGTGGATGATTTACGGACCAGGATTGTTGCAGAGACCCATGGTTCTAGATATTCCATACATCCAGGTTCTACCAAGAGGTATCATGATCTTAAGCTGATTTATTGGTGGGATGGCATGAAGAAGGACATTGCAAAATATGTGGCAAAGTGTCCTAATTGTCAGCAGGTTAAGGCAGAACATCTTAAGCCTGGCGGTCTTAGTCAGATTATTGATATTCCGACTTGGAAGTGGGAGGCCATTAATATGGACTTCGTGGTTGGTCTTCCGAGGACTAGGAGACAACATGACTCCATATGGGTTATTGTGGACAGAATGACTACGTCTCCCCACTTTATCCCTATGAAGTCTACTTACAGAGCCGAGGATTATGCGAGATTCTATATTGATGAGATTGTGAGATGGCATGTGATTCCTTTGTCTATCATTTCAGATAGAGGAGCTTAGTTCACTTCACATTACTGGAGATCCTTCCAGAAAAGCTTAGGCACGCAGGCAAAGCTTAGTACTGCCTTTCATCCTCAAACTGATGGGCAGGCAGAGCACATCATTCAGACATTGGAGGACATGTTGAGGGCGTGTGTGATTGACTTCAAGGGTAGCTGGGATGACCATCTGCTTTTGATAGAGTTCTCGTATAATAATAGCTATCACTCCAGCATTGGGATGGCACCATTTGAGGGGCTGTATGATAGAATGTGTAGATCTCCAGTTGGGTGGTTCGAGGTTGGAGAGTCATGAGGCCTTAGAGAAGGTCAAGCTCATTAGGGACTGGTTGGCTACTGCTTACAGTCGGTAGAAGTCTTATGCAGACAACAGAAAACAACCCTTACAGTTTGATGTTGGTGACCAGGTCTATTTGAAGATATCACCTATGAAGGGGGTGATGAGGTTTGGAAAGAAGGGGAAGTTGAGTCTGAGGTATGTTGGGCCATATGAGATCCTACAGCGTGTGGTTGAGGTGGCCTATGAGTTGGCATTGCCTGCGGATCTAGCTTCTGTCCATCCAGTCTTTCATGTATCCATGTTAAAGAAGTGCCTAGGTGATCCAAAATCAATTCTACCTGTGGATTGGGGGTCGATGAAGACTTGTCCTATGAGGAGGTACCTGTTGAGATTTTAGACAGACAGATCAAGCGGCTGAGGAACAAGGAGATTGCCACAGTGAAGGTATTGTGGAGGAATCATCTTGTTCAGGGTGCTACGTGGGAGGCCGAGGCCGATATGATATCCCGCTACCCTCATCTTTTCAGCTCCTGACGTTAGACTTCCTACTCTTAAGTCTAAGTTTCCTAATCTCTCAATTCTTTGTTGCTATTGCTTGATTGTCTATAGTAACTATGTTATGATCTGACTGGAATTACGCTAGATAGTTAGTAGTGTCATTCGGGGACGAATGTCCCTAAAGGGGGGATAATGTAACAACCCTAAAAATGGATATGCTAAGTAATGCTTAATGTGTTTAGAATGCGTACGATTAGACTGGGTTCACATGGATTGATGCACGTAGAACCAGACCTCTGAACCCTTGCAACATCCAAGCCAACTAACTTGGGGAGTTAGTTGAGCTAGGAAAGGTTGGGTCTAGCCATGTAGGGCAACCGAATATAAAGATTTACCCGGATGAGTCTTTATCAGACTTAAATAGGGGAAATCTTAAGTTTGGAGGGTCTAGGGGTAAAATGGTCTTTTTCTAGGCTAAGGGTAGTATCATAATTACCCTAAATATGTAATTAATTAGTTAATTAATAAGGTGGAGTGGCATTTTGGGGAGAGAGGGCCGAAAATTGGCCTTTGAGTGAAGTCTTGCTCCACCCGGGTTCGAACCTAGGAGGAAGCAATGATTTAAATTGTTTTTATTTAAATTGGTAAATTAATTTAATTAATTAATATTAATTAGCTGATTTAATAAAAAGGAAAATCAGATTTTTAAAGGTTTGAAAGAGTCCTAGTTGACTAAGTCTAAACTACTCCACCTAATCCTAAACTACCTCTCACGTTTTAACTCTCTCTCTCACGTTAATATCTCTCTTTTATTTTCACGTTCTCTTTGACAAAAACACAAGAACTGATTAGCAACCAAAATTTCTTCACACTTGAAGAACTTTCACATTTAAAACATATACAAAACATAACCAAAAATGTTAGGCAAACGGGAGGGGTTTTCCGTCGAGTTGGTGTTGAAGCTTTCGGACTTGGACGTGATTTTGGAGAGGTTCTTTGGGCAGAAAGTTCAAGGTTTGAACGTCAAAATAATGTATGGGTTTTCTTACTATTGGTCCCTTTCCCAAGAGACTCTTAGGACTCAGATGAATCTATTCCGAAAACTAGGGTTGTTTCCTGTTGCATGTACCTGACACTAGCTCCCATCGATTTGTAGGTTGGGTATGTTTGCTGGTAGAAATTAGGGATGTAATGTGTTTTCGTGATGATTACGTTCATTTATGTATGTTCGAAGTTATGTGAATATTAAGTATGCTATTCGAAACTATGTGTTTATGTGTGTGCAATGTCTAGCCGTAATATATACTCTTGGTTTGAAGTTCGAAAATAACATGTTATGGTTGTATTCTTACGTGCACAAACTTATATAAATTGTGATGTTCATATGAAGTATAATGTGGCTGATTTGAATGGAAACTATTAGCTAAATGAATCCATGAAAATGCACCTAAAGATGTACTATCCATGAATTACCCTAAGAATTAACGTGTAACGTTGATGAAAATGAGCTGAAAAACGTACATAATTTCCAGGAAATGGTTCAAGGAAAAGAAGAAAATAAAGAAAATGATGTTGTGGGGGTTCTATCACACATCCTCTCAGTCCCAATGAACGAAAAGTAAAGAAAGAAATTAAGGGAATATGAAAAGAAGGCGTAGGGGCTCGATCTTGGGTCCCCAAGCCGTGTGGATCAAACTAAATTAAATAAAAATGTAAGTGTTGTCCCTTGCCCAATTTCCATATTGATACATAAGTCATACGTGAATAAATGTTCAAATAATGCTGCCTACATAGATCGAAATCAATGATCTTGGCATACATACAAGATGCATAAGTCTTGTATCACAAAATCTTAGGAAGATACGAATCACTTAAACGAACTATGAATGAAGCTTCATGGCTTGTATGTATAGACCAATAAGTCTAGAGTACGTTTAAAAGTAAGTGAACCTAAGATGTATGTAATGAAAATGATGTAACCCTAGAAGGGTTAAGTAAGAGTGTGAAACGCACTAAATGACCAAGTGCATTGGCATATGAGGAAATGAACATTCACGAAAAAGGGGTGAGTAATTATGAAAAGCAAATGTGCTAAAGTTAATGAATGTGGTAACAACATGATAAGAGGCTAATGTGAAAGATGAGAGCAATATCAAATGAGCCTAAGTAAATGTTACCAAAACGTACTCACCTATGAGAGTGTAAAGTTAATGAAGAGACCAGTCTCTATGAACACTCCAATGAATGTATTGAAATTAATAAATACCTAATACTAATGATGAGATGAGAAATCATCTAATGAGTTATGATTTCCTCATACTAGAATCCAGCTTCCATGACGTATGAGTTGAATGGAATGGAACTTTATACTGAGCACCGATAGGCTAGTTATGAGCGGTGATGCCTTCTTTCGGGAAGGGCGAAGGTTCACGTAACTCTCATGAGATGAGACTGTCCGGAATGCTGGGTATGGGTCTCCTGATATCTACTAGTCTTTGAACCTATGCTGCCAATATATGGATCTAGCAGGGTTCAATTCCTTATGTACGCTAGCATGTTTTGGGTCACCTTGGCCGGTGATTCCACCTCTTTTCGGTGTGGGAATGAAGCACTGGATTTCATGATGCTCACATGATCTATGTCGCTTAAAGTTAAAGTTCCCAAAGAATGAATAAGGCCAGCCTCAAATGATGGACATAACGAAATGAACGATACCAAAAGTGTTAGGATAGGATAATCAAGAGGTGAGCTAGACTCAAGTAATTAAACTAGGATATTTTTGTTCATTGCACAACAAACCTGATGGGAGTCTTAAACTACATCCTAGGTATGACTAGTGATTGCACTAGTATATGAATGAATGAAAATTAAGTACGTATGAATGAATAAAGCAGACTCTGTATTTGCTAAAGAAGGCTCCCTAGTTGAGGTCCCATATGTTGAGCCCTTATTTTGGGAAGTCCTAATGTCTAGTCCATGATTCCAAGGTCTTATGGCATATGAAAGAATGATATGAACTACGTGATATGATATGTGCAATATGTTATGTGCTCCTTGCAAAATGATAAGTATGACGATGCATGTCACTCTCATGGCATGACTTTCCTAATCCAAATTTGGCAAGTCCACTGACTTTTCTAATCCAAATTTGGCAAGCCCATTGACTTTCCTAATCTAATTTTGGCAAGTCCACTGACTTGACTTTCCATAAATCATGTTGTTAGGAAAGAGCTATTCTTACTCATGCATGTCCTTGTTGTGTGCTTGCATATACCCATACTTAGTACAAGTGTGTACTAATCCCATACAATATGTACTTTTAAGTGCAGGCACATATGGACGTTAGAGCTTACAGCACGACATTGCAGCTATCCGAAGGTGGACCTTTTATCCGGATTTGTTAGGCCCTCATGCTTTCGAGGATGTCTACTGTTATTATCTAGCTTAGATGTAGGGTTTATCTAGTGGAGCATGTTCCACTAGTGTTTCTTTCTCATTTTATTTCAGACATTGTATTGGTGCCATTTTAGCAAGTATACACTTAATGCAGTATTGAACTATTTCTTTCATTTGATGCTCTTAATATTAGATGGTTGATTGTGAACATTTATGAGTTTAAGTAGAATGTCTTATATGAATGTTAAGTAAACAAAGTTCAAATGTTTCGCTAAAATTAACCTAGATGAAGTAACGATGACGTATGTAAGCTTGTCTGCGACCTCTAAGAGGTCAACGACGCCGGTCTCGTCTGGGGTGTAGATTTCGATCGTAACACGGTCAGTCTAGTCAGAGGTTGACGGATTGTCCTTCGAGACAGGGTCAAGGAGGTCAAAATGGTAGAGCTCAGTCTACAACTTCATCATCGCCAGAAAATCGCCTGACTCAGCAGGGTAACTCATCTGGTACAGGTGGTGGTCAGCGCCAGAACATGTTGTATGATCTTTAGGCTCGCCAGAATCAGGATGGTTCTCCTTCTGTAGTCACTAGGATGTTACGAGTCTTTGACCTTGATGTTTATGCATTGTTTGATCTAGGGTCTACTCTTTCTTTGTAACTCCTTACATAGCAGTCCAATTCAGTGTCAATCCAGAAACTCTCTCAGAACCTTTTTCAGTCTCTACTCCAGTCGGTGACCCAGTTATAGCTAGACAGGTATCAAGAAATTGCCCTGTCACAGTCTCTTAGAAAGTCACCTCAGCAGATCTAGTAGAGGTAGAAATGGTAGACTTCAATGTTATTCTAGGCATGGATTGGTTACATTCATGTTATGCCTTAGTAGATTGTAGAATTAGGATTGTTCGTTTCCAATTTCCAGACGAACCAATCTTAGAATGGAAGGGTAGTAGCTTAGCGCCTATGGGTAGATTTATTTCTTACCTTAAGGCCAGAAAGATGATCTCTAAGGGTTATCTCTATCATCTAATTCGGGTTAAGGATTCTAGCTCTGAAACCCCAACTCTTGAGTCAGTTTCAGTAGTCAGTGAATTTCCAGAAGTGTTTCTAGAAGATCTTCCCGGAGTTCCTCCTGAAAGGGAAATCAACTTTGGAATTGATCTCATTCCAGATACCCAGCCTATTTCTAATCCTCCTTAGAGAATGGCTCTAGCAGAGCTTAAGGAATTGAAAAAGCAGTTGAAAGACCTTCTAAATAAAGGTTTCATCAGTTCTAGCATTTCACCATGGGGTGCACCAGTGTTGTTCGTAAAGAAGAAAGATGGTTCTATCAGAATGTGTATTGACTATAGACAGTTGAACAAGGTCACAATCAAGAATAAGTATCCCATACCCAGGATTGATGATTTGTTTGACCAACTTTAGGGTGCTAGTCATTTTTCAAACATAGACCTCAGATCGGGTTATCATCAACTCAGAGTCTGAGATATTGACATTCCAAAAATAGCCTTTAGAACTCGGTATGGTCATTATGAATTTGTAGTGATGTCGTTTGGACTAACTAATGCTCCTGCAACTTTCATGGATTTGATGAACAGAGTGTTCAAAAAGCACTTGGATTTGTTCGTTATCGTCTTCATTGATGATATTCTCATTTACTCTAGGAATGAGGAAGAACATGCAAGTCATTTGAGAGTTGTTCTGAAGACTCTCAAAGATAGCCAGTTATTTGCTAAGTTTAGCAAATGTGAGTTCTGGTTGCAATCTGTTGCTTTCCTTGGTCACATTGTATCTAGCAAAGGGATCCGAGTGGATTCACAGAAGATAGAAGCAGTGAACAATGTCCCAGACCTACCTCTACTACAGATATCAGAAGTTTCTTAGGTCTAGAGGGTTTTTACAGAAGGTTCGTGGAAGGATTTTCATCCATAGCCTCACCATTGACTTGGTTGACTCAAAAGATGGTCAAGTTTCCATGGTCAGATGATTGGGAGAAAAGTTTTGCAGAATTGAAAATCAGATTGACTACATCTCCTGTTTTGACTGTACTAGAGGGTTCAGATGGTTATGTGATCTATTGCGACGCATCCAAAGTTGGCCTTGGTTGTGTGTTGATGCAACAAGATAAGGTTATAACTTATGCTTCTAGACAGCTTAAGGTGCATGAGAAGAACTATCCAACTGATGACCTCGAGCATGCAGCAGTGGTGTTTGCACTCAAGATCTGGAGACACTACTTGTATGCTGTTCATGTAGATGTGTTAACTAACCATAAGAGCCTTCAGTATGTGCTCACCCAGAAAGAGTTGAATCTTTGCCAGAGGAGATGGCTTGAGTTCCTTAAGGATTATGATATGAGTGTGCATTGTCATCCTAGTAAGGCGAATGTAGTAGCAGACGCTCTTAGTAGACTATCTATGGGTAGTGTAGCCCATGTTAAGGATGAAAGAAAGGAGCTAGTGAAGGATGTTCACAGGCTTGCTCGCTTGGGAGTTCTCCTTAGGAGCATATCAGACAATGGTGTAACAGTACAGAATGGGGCAGAATCATCTTTGGTAGTGGAGGTTAAGGATATAACGCCCCAAAATGAACTAAGGTGAACTAGAGCATCATGGTTGTTTCTTGAGAAAAATTTAAGTTAAACGGAGTTAGTTTAGTATCCTTAGGCAGTGTGTGAAGTTTGGTTAAGTTTGGAGTTCAATCGACCAAGAACGTCCATGACGTTTGGATGGTATGCCTTAGAATGTACTTGTGTGTCTTGGTGTGTTTGGACAAGTTTTACGCGTTAGTTTTACTTGAAACTTGTATTGGATGTTACTAAGACATAGACGACTTAGTTTAGGGGTTAAACGTCCGGGCACGACCCCACCTAGGACCCACAAGGGGCACTAAATGAAGTGCCCAAGACTTGGGCAAAGTCTGCCAAATCAGTAGCCCACGACGACCCTAGGGATGGTCCGTTGGTCCCTCGACGGTCCGTCGCCCCAGGGCGTCGCATAGACCAGTGAGTGGGAAACTTGGCCATTCTCCATTTGGTGATAACTGTTTCCCGACGAGACCCCACCAACGGTCCGTTGAACCCGCGATGGTCAGTCGAGAAAGGTCTCGGTGGTGAGACCTGCCAGAGCCTGTTAAATGGCTGCCAAACTTGGGGTGTTTTATGTAAATACACCCCCAGTCTTTTAAGACCCTAGGTGTATAATTTTGGTATTTTTAGGTTATATTAACTTAGTTTTAAACCCTATACCTAGACAAGACCCCCTCATTTATAAATTCAAACTCTCTCTCTAAAGAAAAACTCTCTCAAGACTCCATTGGAAGCTAGAGGTCAAGGAAGGATAGGAGGGATGGTTGGACGTGTCTCTTCATAAAAAACTCTTTGTTTTTGGATTGCTTAGTGAGGTATGGTATCCATTCTTGAATATCTTTTCATTCAAGAAGCCAACTTCCAAAATGGCTTTCAAAAGAGTTTCTAAATTCCAACTTCTTCTAACTTTGATTTCTAGTATGGATCCTCTTGAATTTAAGTATGGTTGAAATATATTAATATTGGTTTGAATTGATGAATTTGGTGTTAAAACTCCATGAAACTCTTGTTTATGCATACTTAAACTTTTGGCTTGAAATGGGTTATGTGAGCATGATTTGAGTATTGTATGAACTTGGGTCTTCTTGTGTATGTCATCGTGGTGTAGCTACTGCCCTAAAGGAATTAATATGGTTAAATGTTGATAAATTGCTTATGGGTGATGATGGTTTGATTTGTTTATGAGTTGTTCTCATTGTATATTTCTTATTATGAACTGCTATTTGAGTGGTATGGTCCACCTTATGGGTGGCGGTGCTAATTGATGAACTTGATGTTGTTTAGTATGTGTTGAGTAGGTAATCTTGAAGGCCTAATATGTTAAATGAAGATATATTGTATATGGGTCTTCTATTGTGTTTCGTGTAGCTTGATTTCATGTTTGACCTAGTTTATGTCTAAATGAAGTATATGATTATGAGAAGCATGTAGAGTGTGTAACTTGATGAATCTAGGTTAAGGTATGCGTAGAACTTGTTGATGATGAGATGATGCTTATATGCAAGGGGTAAACATGTAAACACACACACACTTTAAAGAATGTATTATGCCAAGTTTAGCAAAAAGGGGAAATCTTGAGGTGGACACACTTCGTGAGTTGAGCTGTAGTGTCTAGTAGCAACCTCTCCATTCCTAGTGATCTTTCTAAGATAGACTATTATGTTGAGAAATCCGTGGGGAGTTATGCCTAGCACCGAGAGGATATGAAGGGGAGGTGGATTGCACTTCGTGAGTTGAGATGTTGTAATCCAAAGTACCTCTTGAGATGAGTACTTCTCGCGAATAGATAGTGAGTTACTTAGTAGCAATCTCCTTATCCCTTATCTATGTGCCCGCATAGGTGTAGCTATTTGAAAAGCCATGTAAACGCTAAGAAGCATGACCTTACACTAGGCAAGTAAGGATCCCTCATCCGGTAGGGGTTAATATCGGGATTCCATGTCTAGCTCTCATGGTCTTTGTCGGTTAAGCTAACTCCGACAGAAGAATTGATTTTGAAACTAATTAACTTGTATATTGTAGATATTGTGTGTGTATGTCGTGAAGTGCTCAATCCACATTAGTTACCCATTAGGAGCACTAATTGGGAGTGGTAGTATGGGATGCTACTCTCACATTGCACTTGGTGTGACCTATACCTACTATGGGAGAAGAGTACCTTCATGAAATCCGTGAGAATGAGTACTATGGTGTAGTGTTATGGATGATTATTGTAGAGTACTTGAGTAAATGGAATCCATTAGGAGCGCTAAGTGGGAGTGGTAGTATGGGATGCTACTCTCACATTGCACTTGGTGTGACCTATATTTCCATGAGTGTTTTGAATATGTTAGCCAAGGGCGTGGATTTGATTTCCAACAAAGTAAGCCTAAGATTTGGTAGTTTTAAGGGCCGCTTTGGTGTGCTTTGAAGGGAGGGGTAATGAATATCCCTTCTTAGCTCACCTTAGGGAGTCTTAGGATAACCTTGGACTAGGGAAACTTCGAAGGAAAAAGAGTTCATATGACTTAGACCGTGCCTTTTCACTGTAAGGTATTCATTGTAGGAATTCAAAATGTTCACTGTAATGCTTTATTCTATTTAGCATAAGTTTAGTAAGTTCATTGTAATGTTCCTCTTTGTTTAGTCTAAGTTTTAGTAAAGTTGCCGTAAAGTGTTGACTGTCGATTCTTATGTTGGTTTGTTTCTAAATTCATGAATATTAAACTTACACTGCATGAAAAGTTATTTTTACTAAAATGTCCCTTTTCGTATGTTTTTGCATATGCCATACTTAGTACATTGTTGTACTAACCCCATACTTTTATATACCTTATGAGTATACGTTGGAAGCCTTTTGGAGGATCGAAGTTGAAGCTTGGGAATTCTATCTCTCGAGATTTGGGTATGTCCTCATATATTCGAGGACATAGTTTTATGTTTCTTAGTTTCTTTATTAAGACTTAAAAATGTATTTACTTTATTGTAAAGGGCCGTGTCCCTAAGATTCTAAGTTGTGTCTTTAAGTGTTGTGTCTTTAAGTTGTCTTGTGACGATAAGATTTCCTATTATTTATGAAAAGACTTCTTTATTTATTATTATCGTGAAAACTTTTAATTTCGCACTACTTTTCATTCTTTATGTTATGAATGCTAGTTAGAGGGCTGGTATGAGACCCCAAAAGGGGTCAAGTACACCCGGTCATAATTCGAAGGTTTTCCCTAAACTTTTAGGGGGTGCTTTCGGGTCGTGACAGACTTGGTATCAGAGCATAAGATTTTGGGAAATTGTGTAAAGTATACAAGTCTCACAAGTCACATCTAGTAGTATCTTGGTCATTGGTGTGAGTCACAACACATTCATGGACAAGAGGCTATAGGATGCTAGAAGTTTCACTTTCTTCTCTATTCTAGTATCGTGCCTTAGAGTTGATTATATAAGGTGTCTTTTCTCAACCACTTTTTTTGTGTGTTTTTAGGACATGAATACGAGGAGTTCGACCGCTAGAAGGGAGGAGGGAGATGTACCAAATTAGAGAGTCCTCCCCCGTGATGACCAAAGTACCAATTGTTGGCTTAGGGGAGGAAAATGAGGAGGTTCCTCTTCAAGAACCTCAATTGCCTCCGGAGCCTCAAGGACTTCAAGTGCCTCCTATGCCTCAATCTCCTTTTGTTGAGGGTGATATGACTAATGCGGAGTTGAGGGCTGCCCTAATGAACTTGACCCAACTCATGACGGCTAAGGCTCAAGTCGTCAACAATCACTTTATTGGCCAAGCTAACCAAGGAGATAGACCCCAACCAAATGCTAGTACTCCCTCTTCTAGGATTCAAGATTTCATGAGGATGAACCCTCCTACTTTTCATGGCACTAAGGTGGATGAAGATCCACAAGGTTTCATAGATGAGGTTTTCAAGGTGGTAGATGCTATGGGTGTGACCCCTAGGGAGAAATCGGAATTGGCCGCTTACCAACTTAAGGATGTTGCTCAAGTGTGGTATGAGCAATGGAGGGGTGAGAGACCCTTAGAAAGAGGACCTGTTGATTGGGAGGAATTCAAAGAGGCTTTCCTAGATAGATTCTTTCCTTTAGAGTGGAGGGAGAAGAAGATGGTCGAATTCATGAACCTCCGTCAAGGGGGAATGAGTGTGCAAGAATACTCTCTCAAATTCACCCAACTCTCTAAGTATTCCCCAACCATGGTAGCCAACCCTAGGGCTAGGATTAACAAGTTTGTGATGGGTGTGTCTAGCTTGGTGGAAAAAGAGTGTCATACGGCAATGCTTCTTAATGACATGGACATCTCTAGGCTCATGGTTTATGCACAACAAATTGAGGAGTCCAAAATTAGGTAGATAAAGAAAGAGGGTAAGAGACCTAGGTCGGATGATTCTAGTCACCAAAGGCCTAAGAAGAGGTTTTATACCCAAGATTCTTCTATGGGAAACAAGGATAGGGCTCCAAATCAACTTTCTCAAGGTGGTGGTCATTCCTATGAAAGGGCTAGGTGCCCTACTTGTGGCAACCAACATGGGGGTAAGTGTCTTGCCGGATCGGATGGTTGTTTTGCATGTGGTAATAAAGGCCACAAGATAAGGGACTACCCAAACCTTAAATCAAGGGGAAGAGATGTCAATCAAGCTTCCCTATATCCTAATGCTCCCAAGAAGAACCCTTCCTATGGGATTGGGGCTAGAAAGGATAATTAATCCGGATCGATGGTTTTGGTAAGTCTCAACTCTTTGTTATTGTTGATTTTGTGTTATGAGATGAGTTTATATGGTTATATAGTTCATATTATCATGTCATCTTGATAAATTGCTCAAAGAGTGGAATTTTGAAAGTTTTGTATGTTTGGCAGTGTTACAGTGAATGTTCACTGTGAAAAAAAAAATTGCAATTTGAGAAAAATTTGCCTTGCCTTAATTGAAGTCTAAATATGTGCAAAATTGTTGTTTATGAGCATGTTTAATGTTGGAGAAGGTAGTTCCTCCATAAAATAAGGTTAAGATTGAGTTTTGACTTTGTGAAGTTTGGCAAAAGTTGTCTATGTTGCTAAGTGTTGAAAGTGTGAAATGATGTTCCTTGCTAATTGATGCTTTGATTGTTGATGTTTTGATCATGATATAAGTGAATTATATGATGCTAAGAGAGTCCTTGTTGTTCTTAAAAATTTAAGTGTCATTCGAGGACGAATGTTATTCCAAGTGGGGGAGAATATAACGCCTAAAAATGAACTAAGGTGAACTAGAGCCTCATGGTTGTTTCTTGAGTCGACTTTAATTTAAACAGAGTTAGTTTAGTATCCTTAGGCAGTGTGTGAAGTTTGGTTAAGTTTGGATTTCAATCGACCAAGAACGTCCATGACATTCGGATGGTATGCCTTAGAATGTACTTGTGTGTCTTGGTGTGTTTGGACGAATTTTACGTGTTCGTTTTACTTGAAACTTGTGTTGGATTTTTCTAAGACCTAGACGACTTAGTTTAGGGGTTTAACTTCTGGGCACGACCCCACCTAGGACCCACAAGGGGCCCTAGATGAAGGGCCCAAGACTTGGGCAAAGTCTGCCAAATCAGTGGCCCACGACGACCATAGGGACGGTACGTTGGTCCCTCGACGGTCCGTCGCCCTAGGGGGTCGCGTGGACCAGTGAGTTGGAAACTTGGCCATGCTCCACTTGGATCTAAGTGTTTCCCAACAAGACCCCGCCAACGGTCCGTTGACACCGCGACGGTCCATTGAGGAAGGTCTCGTCGGTGAGACCTGTCAGTGCCTATTAAGTGGCTCCCAAACTTGGGGTGTTTTATGTAAATACACCCCAAGTCTTTTAAGACCCTAGGTGTATAATATTGGTATTTTTAGGTTATATTAAATTAGTTTTAAACCCTAGACCTAGACAAGACCCCCTCATTTCTAAATTCAAACTCTCTCTCTAAAGACAAACTCTCTCAAGACTCCATTGGAAGCTAGAGGTTAAGGAAGGATAGGAGGGATGGTAGGACGTGTCTCTTAATCAAAAACTCTTGGTTTTTGGCTTGCTTAGTGAGGTATGGTATCTATTCTTGAATATCTTTTCGTTCAAGAAGCCAACTTCCAAAATGGCTTTCAAAAGGGTTTCTAAATTCCAACTTCTTCTAACTTTGATTTCTAGTATGGGTCCTCCTGCATTTAAGTTCTAATGGTTGAAATATATTTAGCTTGGTTTGAATTGATGATTTTGGTGTTAAAACTCCATGAAACTCTTGTTTATGCATACTTAAACTTTTGGCTTGAAATGGGTTATGTGAGCATGATTTGAGTAGGGTATGAACTTGGGTCTTCTTGTGTATGTCATGTTGGTGTAGCTACTGCACTAAGGGCCTTAATATGGTGAAATGTTGATAAATTGCTTATGGGATATGATGGTTTGATTTGTTTATGAGTTGTTCTCATTGTATATTTCTTATTATGAATTGCTATTTGAGTGGTATGGTCCACCTTATGGGTGGCGGTGCAAATTGATGAACTTGATGTTGTTTAGTATGTGTTGAGTAGGTAATCTTGAAGGTCTAATATGTTAAATGAAGATATATTGTATATGGGTCTTCTATTGTGTTTTGTGTAGCTTGATTTCATGTTTGACCTAGTTTATGACTAAATGAAGTATATGATTATATGAAGCATGTAGAGTGTAGAACTTGATGAATCAAGGTTAAGGTATGCGTAGAACTTGTTGATGATGAGATGATGCTTATATGCAAGGGGTACACATGTACACACACACACACTTTAAAGAATGTATTATGCCAAGTTGAGCAAAAAGGGGAAATCTTGAGGTGGACACACTTCGTGAGTTGAGATGTAGTGTCTAGTAGCAACCTCTCCATTCCTAGTGAGCTTTCTAAGATAGACTATTATGTTGAGAAATCCGTGGGGAGTTATGCCTAGCACCGAGAGGATATGAAGGGGAGGTGGATTGCACTTCGTGAGTTGAGATGTTGTAATCCAATGTACCTCTTGAGATGAGTACTCCTCGTTAGTAGAGAGTGAGTTACTTAGTAGCAATCTCCTTATCCCTTAACTATGTGCCCGCATAGGTGTAGCTATTGGAAAAGCCATGTAAACGCTAAGAAGCATGACCTTACACTAGGAAAGTAAGGATCCCTTATCGGATAGGGGTTAATATCGGGATTACATGTCTAGCTCTGATGGTCTTTGTCGGTTAAGCTAACTCCCACAAAAGAATTGATTTTGAAATAATTAACTTGTATATTGTAGATATTGTGTATGTATGTCGTGAAGTGGTCAATCCACATTAGTTACCCATTAGGAGCACTAAGTGGGAGTGGTTGTATGGGATGCTACTCTCACACTGCACTTGGTGTGACCTATACCTACTATGGGAGAAGAGTACCTTCATGAAATCCTTGTGAATGAGTACTATGGTGTAGTGTTATGGATGATTATTGTGGAGTACTTGAGTATATGAAATCTATTAGGAGCGCTAAGTGGGAGTGGTAGTATGGGATGCTACTCCCATATTGCACTTGGTGTGACCTATATTTCCATGAGTGTTTTGCATATGTTATCCAAGGGCGTGGATTTGATTTCCAACAAAGTAAGCCTAAGATTTGGTAGTTTTAAGGGTCGCTTTGATGTGCTTTGAAGGGAGGGGTAATGAATATCCCTTCTTAGCTCACCTTAGGGAGTCTTAGGATAACCTTGGGTTAGGGCAACTTCTAAGGAAAAAGAGTTCATATGACTTGGACCGTGCCTTTTCACTGTAAGGTCTTCATTGTAAAAATTCAAAATGTTCACTGTAATGCTTTATTCAATTTTATCGTAAGTTTAGTAAGTTCATTGTAATGTTCCTCTTTGTTTACTCTATGTTTGAGTAAAGTTGCCGTAAAGTGTTGACTGTCGATTCTTATGTTGGTTTGTTTCTAAATTCATGAATATTAAACTTCAATTGCATGAAAAGTTATTTTTACTAAAATGTCCCTTTTCGTATGTTTTTGCATATGCCATACTTAGTACATTGTTGTACTAACCCTATACTTTTATATACCTTATGAGTATACGTTGGAAGCCTTTTGGAGGATCGAAGTTGAAGCTTGGGAATTCTATCTCTCGAGATTTGGGTATGTCCTCATATATTCGAGGACATAGTTTTATGTTTCTTAGTTTCTTTTTAAGACTTAAAAATGTATTTACTTTATTGTAAAGGGCCGTGTCCCTAAGATTCTAAGTTGTGTCTTTAAGTTGGCTTGTGACGATAAGATTTCTTAGTATTTATGAAAAGACTTCTTTATCTATTATTATCGTGAAAAGTTTTGATTCCGCACTACTTTTCATGCTTTATGTTATGAATGTTAGTTAGAGGGATTGTACGAGACCCCAAAAGGGGTCAAGTTCGCTCGGTCATGATTAGAAGGTTTTCCCTAACTTTTAAGCGGTGCTTTCGGGTCGTGACAGACTTGGTATCAGAGCATAAGGTTTTGGGAAATAGTTTAAGGTCTAAAAGTCTCACAAGCCACATCTAGTAGTATCTTGGTCATTGGTGTGAGTTGCGACACATCCATGGACAAGAGGCTATAGGATTCTAGAAGTTTCACTTTCTTCTCTATTCTAGTATCGTGCCTTAGAGTTGAGTATATAAGGTGTCTTTTCTCAACAATTTTTTTTTGTGTTTTTAGGACATGAATACAGGGAGATCGACTGCTAGAAGGGAGGAGGGAGGTGTACCAAATGAGAGAGTCCTTCCCCGTGTTGACCAAGTTCCAATTGTTGGCTTAGGGGAGGAAAATAAGGAGGTTCCTCTTCAAGAACCTCAATTGCCTCCGGAACCTCAAGGACCTCAAGTGCCTCCTATGACTCAAGCTCCTTTTGTTGAGGGTGATATGACTAATGCGGAGTTGAGGTCTGCCCTAAAGAACTTGACCCAACTCATGACGGCTCAAGCTCAAGTCGTCAACAATCACTTTGTGGGCCAAGCTAACCAAGGAGATAGACCCCAACCAAATGCTAGTACTCCCGCTTCTAGGATTCGAGATTTCATGAGAATGAACCCTCCTACTTTTTATGGCACTAAGGTTGATGAAGATCCACAAGGCTTCATAGATGAGGTTTTCAAGGTGGTAGATGCTAAGGGTGTGACTCCTAGGGAGAAAGTGGAATTGGCCGCTTACCAACTTAAGGATGTTGCTCAAGTGTGGTATGAGCAATGGAGGGGTGAGAGACCCTTAGAAAGAGGACCAGTTGATTGGGAGGATTTCAAAGAGGCTTTTCTAGATAGATTCTTTCCTTTAGAGTGGAGGGAGAAGAAGATGGTTGAACTCATGAACCTCCGTCAAGGGGGAATTAGTGTGCAAGAGTACCCTCTCAAATTCACCCAACTCTCTAAGTATGCCCCAACCATGGTAGCCAACCCTAGGGCTAGGATGAACAAGTTTGTGATGAGCGTGTCTAGCTTGGTGGAAAAAGAGTGTCATACGAGAATGCTTCTTAATGACATGGACATCTCTAGGCTCATGGTTTATGCACAACAAATTGAGGAGTCCAAAATTAGGTAGATAAGGCAAGAGGGAAAGAGACCTAGGTCGGATGATTCTAGTCACCAAAGGCCTAAGAAGAGGTTTTATCCCGAAGATTCTTCTATGGTAAACAAGGATAGGTCTCCAAATAAACTTTCTCAAGGTGGTGGTCATTCCTATGAAAGGGGTAGGTGCCCTACTTGTGGCAAGCAACATGGGGGTAAGTGTCTTGCCGGATCGGATGGTTTTTTTGCATGTGGTAATAAAGGCCACAAGATGAGGGACTGCCCAAACCTTAAATCAAGGGGTAGAGATGTCAATCAAGCTTCCCTAGATCCTAATTCTCCCAAGAAGAACCCTTCCTATGGGATGGGGGCTAGAAATGATAATTAATCCGGATCGATGGTTTTGGTAAGTCTCAAATCTTTGTTATTGTTCCTTTTGTGTTATGAGATGAGTTTATATTTTTTTATAGTTCATATGATCATGTCATCTTGATAAATTGCTCAAAGAGTGGAATTTTGAAAGTTTTGTATGTTTGGCAGTGTTACAGTGAATGTTCACTTTGAAAAAAAATTGCAATTTGAGAAAAAATTTCCTTGCCTTAATTGAAGTCTAAATATGTGCAAAATTGTTGTTTATGAGCATGTTTAATGTTGGAGAAGGTAGTTCCTCCATAAAAGAAGTTTAAGGTTGAGTTTTGTCTTTGTGAAGTTTTGCAAAAGTTGTCTATGTTGCTAAGTGTTGAAAGTGTGAAGTGATGTTCCTTGCTAATTGATGCTTTGATTGTTGATGTTTTGATCAAGATCTAAGTGAATTATATGATGCTAAGAGAGTCCTTGTTGTTCTTAAAAAATTAAGTGCCATTCGAGGACGAATGTTATTCCAAGTGGGGGAGAATATAACGCCTCCAAATAAACTAAGGTGAACTAGAGCCTCATGGTTGTTTCTTGAGTCGACTTTAAGGTAAACGGAGTTAGTTTAGTATCCTTAGTCAGTGTGTGAACTTTGGTTAAGTTTGGAGTTCAATCGACCAAGAACGTCCATGACGTTCGGATGTTATGCCTTAGAATGTACTTGTGTGTCTTGGTGTGTTTGGACGAGTTTTACGTGTTCATTTTACTTGAAACTTGCGTTGGATGTTCCTAAGACCTAGACGACTTAGTTTAGTGGTTTAACTTCATGGCACGACCCCACCTAGGACCCACAAGGGTCCCTAGATGAAGGGCCCAAAACTTGGGCAAAGTCTGCCAAATCAGTGGCCCACGACGACCCTAGGGATGGTCCGTTGGTCCCTCGACGGTCCGTCGACCCAGGGCATCGCGTGGACCAGTGAGTGGGAAATTTGGCCATGCTCCATTTGGAGCTAAGTGTTTCCCGACGAGACCCCGCCAATGGTCCGTTGAACCCACGATGGTCCGTCGAGGAAGGTCTCGTCGGTGAGACCTGCTAGTGCCTGTTAAGTGGCTGCCAAACTTGGGGTGTTTTATGTCAATACACCCCAAGTATTTTAAGACCCTAGGTGTATAATTTTGGTATTTTTAGGTTATATTAAATTAGTTTTAAACCCTAGACCTAGACAAGACCCCCTCATTTCTAAATTCAAACTCTCTACCTAAAGACAAACTCTCTCAAGACTCCATTGGAAGCTAGAGGTCAAGGAAGGATAGGAGGGATGGTTGGACGTGTCTCTTCATCAAAAACTCTTGGTTTTTGGCTTGCTTAGTGAGGTATGGTATCCATTCTTGAATATCTTTTCATTCAAGAAGCCAACTTCCAAAATGGCTTCCAAAAGGGTTTCTAAATTCCAACTTCTTCTAACTTTGATTTCTAGTATGGGTCCTCTTGCATTTAAGTTCTAATGGTTGAAATATATTTATCTTGGTTTGAATTGATGATTTTGGTGTTAAAACTCCATGAAACTCTTGTTTATGCATACTTAAACTTTTGGCTTGAAATGGGTTATGTGAGAATGATTTTAGTAGGGTATGAACTTGGGTCTTCTTGTGTATGTCATGTTGGTGTAGCTACTGCACTAAGGGCCTTAATATGGTGAAATGTTGATAAATTGCTTATGGGTTATGATGGTTTGATTTGTTTATGAGTTGTTCTCATTGTATATTTCTTATTATGAATTGCTATTTGAGTGGTACGGTCCACGTTATGGGTGGCGGTGCTAATTGATGAACTTGATGTTGTTTAGTATGTGTTGAGTAGGTAATCTTGAAGGTCTAATATGTTAAATGAAGATATATTATATATGGGTCTTCTATTGTGTTTTGTATAGCTTGATTTCATGTTTGACCTAGTTTATGTCTAAATGAAGTATATGATTATGAGAAGCATGTAGAGTGCGTAACTTGATGAATCAAGGTTAAGGTATGCGTAGAACTTGTTGATGATGAGATGATGCTTATATTTACACATGTACACAAACACACACACTTTAAAGAATGTATTATGCAAAGTTGAGCAAAAAGGGGAAATCTTGAGGTGGACACACTTTGTGAGTTAAGATGTAGTGTCTAGTAGCAACCTCTCCATTCCTAGTGAGCTTTCTAAGATAGACTATTATGTTGAGAAATCCGTGGGGAGTTATGGCTAGCACCGAGAGGATATGAAGGGGAGGTGGATTGCACTTCGTGAGTTGAGATATTGTAATCCAAAGTACCTCTTGAGATGAGTACTCCTCGTTAGTAGAGAGTGAGTTACTTAGTAGCAATTTCCTTATCCCTTAACTATGTACCCGCATAGGTGTAGCTATTGGAAAAGCCATGTAAATGCTCAGAAGCATGACCTTACACTAGGCAAGTAATGATCCATCATCCGATAGGGGTTAATATATGGATTCCATGTATAGCTCTCATGGTCTTTGTCGGTTAAGCTAACTCCCACAAAAGAATTAATTTTAAAACTAATTAACTTGTATATTGTAGATATTGTGTATGTATGTCGTGAAGTGCTCAATCCACATTAGTTACCCATTACGAGCACTAAGTGGGAGTGGTAGTATGGGATGCTACTCTCACATTGCACTTGCTGTGACCTATACCTACTATGGGAGAAGAGTACCTTCATGAAATCCGTGTGAATGAGTACTATGGTATAGTGTTATGGATGATTATTGTGGAGTACTTGAGTAAATGGAATCCATTAGGAGCGCTAAGTGGGAGTGGTAGTATGGGATTCTACTCTCACATTGCACATGGTGTGACCTATATTTCCATGAGTGTTTTGCATATGTTATCCAAGGGGGTGGATTTGATTTCCAACAAAGTAAGCCTAAGATTTGGTAGTTTTAAGGGCCGCTTTGGTGTGCTTTGAAGGGAGGGGTAATGAATATCCCTTCTTAGCTCACCTTAGGGAGTCTTAGGATAACCTTGGACTAGGGAAACTTCGAAGGAAAAAGAGTTCATATGACTTAGACCGTGCCTTTTCACTGTAACGTATTCATTGTAGGAATTCAAAATGTTCACTGTAATGCTTTATTCTATTTAGCATAAGTTTAGTAAGTTCATTGTAATGTTCCTCTTTGTTTACTCTAAGTTTTAGTAAAGTTGCCGTAAAGTGTTGACTGTCGATTCTTATGTTGGTTTGTTTCTAAATTCATGAATATTAAACTTACACTGCATGAAAAGTTATTTTTACTAAAATGTCCCTTTTCGTATGTTTTTGCATATGCCATACTTAGTACATTGTTGTACTAACCCCATACTTTTATATACCTTATGAGTATAGGTTGGAAGCCTTTTGGAGGATCGAAGTTGAAGCTTGGGAATTCTATCTCTCGAGATTTGGGTATGTCCTCATATATTCGAGGACATAGTTTTATGTTTCTTAGTTTCTTTATTAAGACTTAAAAATGTATTTACTTTATTGTAAAGGGCCGTGTCCCTAATATTCTAAGTTGTGTCTTTAAGTTTTCTTGTGACGATAAGATTTCCTAGTATTTATGAAAAGACTTCTTTATTTATTATTATCGTGAAAAGTTTTAATTCCGCACTACTTTTCATGCTTTATGTTATGAATGCTAGTTAGAGGGCTTGTACGAGACCTCATAAGGGGTCAAGTACGCCCGGTCATGATTCGAAGGTTTTCCTTAACTTTTAGGGGGTGCTTTCGGGTCGTGACAAAGGAAAACCAAGACAGTGATCCAATCTTGCTTGAACTAAAAGGTGCAGTCCAAAATCAGAGAGTGGAGGTTTTCTCCCAAAGGGGAGTTGGTGTACATCGCTACGAGGGTAGATTGTGTGTTCCTGATTTGGGCGAGTTGAGACAACATATTCTTGCAGAAGCCCATAACTCCAGATATTCTATTCACGCAGGTGCCACTAAGATGTACCTCGATCTGCGAGAAGTCTATTGGTGGAATGGCATGAAGAGGGATATAGAAGATTTTGTGAGTAAGTGCCCCAATTGTAAACAAGTCAAGGTAAAACATCACAAACCAAGGGGCATGAATCAAGAGATCGACATTCCTACTTAGAAGTGGAAAGTGATCAATATGGATTTCATCACAGGGCTACCGCGTACTCGAACACGACATGACTCCATTTGGGTGATAGTTGATAGGATGACTAAGTCTTCTCGCTTTTTGGCGGTCAAGACTACAAATTCGGCAGAGGACTATGCCAAGATTTACATTAATGAAATTGTGAGGTTGCATGGGGTTCCTTTGTCTATCATATCAGATAGATGTCCTTAGTTAACCTTTAATTTCTGGAAGTCATTTCAGAAGGGTCTTGGTACTTAAGTCAACCTTAGCACAGCATTTCTTCCGCAGACGGATGGACATGCAGAGCGTATTATTAAGACCCTAGAGGAAATGTTGAGAGCTTGTGTGATCGATTTCAATGGTAGTTGGGATGATCACCTTTCTTTGATTGAGTTTGCCTACAATAATAGCTACCATTCCAGCATTCAGATGGCCCCTTATAAGGCTTTGTATGGGCATAGATGTAGGTCTCTTGTTGGTTGGTTTGAAGTAGGTGAAGAAGCTTTGATAGGGCAAGATTCAGTCCTTCATGCTATGGAGAAAGTGCAACTCATTAGAGATAGACTTAAGACAGCCCAGAGTCGTCAAAAATCTTATGCAGATGTAAGAAGAAGGGAACTAGAGTTCCAAGTTTATGATTAGGTATTTCTAAAAGTGTCACCTATGAAAGGGGAGATGAGATTTGGCAAGAAAGGAAAGATCAGTACTAGATATGTAAGTCCTTACAAGATCTTGAAAAGGATTGGCAAGGTGGCATATGAGTTAGAATTACCAGCAGACTTAGCAGCCGTGCATTCGGTTTTCCATATCTCACTCTTGAAGAAGTGTGTGGGTGACCCAGCATCTATAATGACATTAGAGAATGTGGCGGTGGAAAAATAGTCTTTCTTATGAGGATGTACCAGTTGAGATTCTTGACAGTCAGGTTAGAAGGTTGAGAAACAAAGAAATAGCTTCACTCAAGGTTTTGTGGAGGAGTCAGTCCGTAGAGGGAGCTACTTGGGAAGCAGAAGAAGCCATGAAAGCCAAGTATCCTCACCTTTTTCCTTCTGATTCCACTCAAGATTAAGGTAATAGTTCCTCTTCAGTTTTCCAGTCATTCATGCGTAAATTCAGTCTTGGAATCATGTTCCCTCAGTTTGTACTTGCATTTTTAGCGTATTTGAATGTTCTCGGAACTCAATTCAGTCAGAAACTCAGTTTTCAGTGATTAGTAGTAGAGTTGCAGCTCTCTCCCTCTATTTCAGCTAGTTTAGTCTTCATTCAAAGACAAATGTTCCCAAGGGGGAGATAATGTAACACTCCGTAGCCAAAATAGATCAAAAAGCAATTTTTCAGAAAAATTTGCAGGTGCAGCCGATGTGTGACCATTGACGGACCATAGCCTAACTCACGGTCCGTCCTGCACAACTGTCAATGATATCAGAGACTCCCAAAAACTCAGCTGGAAAAAAATGGCTAAGTCTTGATCGACGGACGGAATACTGTCCGTAGGTCAGACGACGGTCCATAGTTCGTGACCGTCGATCGATACCCCCTTCAGATACTCTCTGAAAAAGACCACAGGTGACCAGCATGGTCTGTAAGTGGACCCACGGTCCGTAGGTCTGACCGTAGGTGGGAACTAGCAGCAAGTTAGGGGGGAATTGCAGTAGGGTCAACTTCAAATGATCATAACTCTTAGCAAAAAATGAATTAGTTGTCCCATGACACAACAACAGATAGATAATTGAATTAGCTTTCCATAGCCACCAACCTTGCTAAAATGAAAACTCCGAGTAAAGAGTTATGCCCATTTTAGTAAAGGTCTGTCGAAGAGACCCAAACGACGGACCCAAACGACGGACCGTCTGTCCAGGTCGTAGTTTGGTCCTACAGCAACTTACCCAGGGGTCTTTTGGTCTTTTCCCACTTTGTTTAAACCTTAAGATACGTCGTTTTGACCCTAAATCATCAAATTTTAGTTAGTTTAAGCCTAGAAACATAACTAAAACTTACCTAAGTCAAAATCATTAATCAAAAATTAGAAAATTAGAAGCAAGAAAGGAGAAAAAGTTCAAGAACCCTAGTTCAAGAACGCAACAAGTTTCCAGTAGTTCCACCCACAAAATCTAAGTATTTTTCCGTGAATTTCATCACCAGGTCTGTGGGATTTCACTAGTTGGTTACTTTCACCCATTGGGTCCCTAGTTTTCAGTCAGTTCTTGATTCTCTTATCATGATTAAACCTAGGGTTCCTAGAATTATAGTAGAACTTCATGATTTAGTTAAAGTATACGTTCGAAATCAGACTATCATGTTATTACTCACATTATTGCATGAATTTCAGAACCCTAGCTTTGTATTTCTGTAGTTCTTGAATTACACATGCTAGGTCAGATATTTCAGGTATTTCAGATTACATGCCTCAGTTATTAATGCATCATTATCATATTAAATGTTGCATTCTCAGTTTGCATGTTCAGTTTTGAGCTATCTAGTATTTTACAGAAATTCAGATATAATCAGTTAACTACATAAATCAATGAGAGTAGCATAATACCGAGTTGGACTAGGGTTCAACATACCTAATTTCTCCAGAACTACTAGCCAAGTAGGTTGTAAGTCCCCTCTATGGGCATTCAGTTTAGTGATCACGCCAGTATGCCTTTATATCTTTGGCAGGGTATATTGGGTCCTCTCGATGGGGCGTATACATTGGACTCCACATTTAGCTCATGTGGTTTTATTATCGGTTATTAGTACCTCCCACAGTTCAGTCAGACTATATTGCATTGACTATTTATCAGTATATTCAGTATTCAGTTCCAGCATGTTATAAATTGGTCATTGCATCCAGTTAGCTCAGAATTCAGTATATCATGTACAAATTATTATACTTGCTTTTGTGCTTGTTCAGTTATGTTTTATCTCAGCTTTACTCTATCCTACATGCTAAATACCTTCAAGTACTGACGCATACATGCGCTACATCTTCTCGTGATGTAGGTTCAGGTTCTCAGAATCAAGATCACGCATAGATAAATTTCTGATCTCCAGTTTAGCAGATTCAGTGATGAGTCCTCATTCTCCAAGGACAACAGTCTTGAGTTTAATTTCAGTCTTCAGTCATTTAGTTTGAATTTTGCTAGATTTAGTTGGGGCTTGTCCCAGTATTTCTAGTCCAGTTTAGAGGCTTATTTCAGACATAGTTAGTTTCAGCTTAGCGTTTAGTTGATATTTTATTTGTATTAAACTCATCATTTTTCATATATTTCAGATTTAGCATATGGGTATTCCCCATCTATTCATTTTAAGTATGATTTAGCTTCCGCAACAATTTATTATTCTGTAGTATGCTCATGATCGTACCAGCAGGGTTACCTTGGGATTACTTGTGGTCCTAGGTTCCGTGTCCGCGTCTCGGGGGTTGCTTGGGGCGTGACAACCTACCTCATTTTGTTCGCTCAGCTCGTGACATGACATGACACTGGCAGGTTTAAAACTAATATTACTGAAATCATAAACAGACAAAGTTAGGAAAATAGAATATAGCAGATAAGTAAATAAACAAGTTTTCAATAAAAGAGGCTTTCATTCCAATTGGAAAACAATGCAGACTTTGGCCATGGAGAAGGGACATGTTGCCTTTTTAAATATCACGGGAAATTTAAAAATTCAAGAAATTAAAGGAAAAGCAAAATGGTGGGTCTCGACCCTCTTCCGGACTACCATCGATTTTCAAAACATATATAAACAATGTCCTTCTACCAAGATGATCGGGGAATCAAGATCGGTGTAGAAGTCCAATTCTATAGTCGCACTCCAGGCTCATCATCGCTGATACCGCCTATCTCGACCTTGTCCTCTATGACATCATTGATCTCTTCACAAAGGCCACAGATTCCTTCCCCGAGGACATTACAATCAGCGTACTCCCGTACTGGAAATGATTGATACAAATAAGGGATTGGCTTATCCAGTGCTTGATCAGTATTCTTCTTCATCTTTATCTCATCATCTGTGGGACGTACCCAAACAATATCTCGCTCCTTTGACGGTACTGGAATAGGCTCAATAATTCCTTGAGAATTCCTTCCCAATTGAGACCTGGCTCGAACCCATTCTGCAGCATCACAGTGGCGATCATCTTGTATATAGGTGGCATAGGAGGTTTTGGGGCCAAATCTTCACCGATGGCATTTACCAGCTCCACCGTGTAGAAATCGGTGCATCCCGAGACTTCATCAATAATTGGTATCTGCCTGCCGGAGTGACTCCCTTCGCCGTGAATAACCAGTTCTTGCTTCTCCGAAATGAGTTTCATCATCTGGTGAAGAGTAGAGGGTACAACTCCAGCCATATCGATGAAAGGCCTTCCCAGAAGAAGATTATAGCTGGTGTCAATGTCCATGACCTGAAACTATGCACTGTATTCCGCCGAACCCATTTGGATGACCAAATTCATTGCTACCAATGTGTCTCTTTGTACCCCGTCGAAGGCTCTTAGGTTGACTTGGTTTTGTTCCATCTTCCTCAAATAAAACCTTAACTGCCTTAGAGTCGACAGTGGGCAAATGTTGAGACCAGACCCATTAGCCACCAGGGCAAGGTTTATGACCTTTTCACGGCATATGACTGTGACATGCAACGCCTTGTTATGTCACCCCCTTCCAAGGGTAACTTTTCATCACATAAGCTAATCCGATGCCCTCGGATAACTTGGTTGATCATAGCCGCTACATTATCACTGCTTGTGCCCACGGGCACATATGTGTCATCTAGAGCCTTCATAAAAGCCTGCCTATGTTGCTGGGAGCTCATCAACAGGGCCCACACAGAAATCTGAGCTGAGGTTTTCTCCAAATGCTTAACAATCGAATAGTCCTTTGGCTGCATCTTTCTACAGAATTCCTCCGCTTCGCCCTCACTTATCGGCCTTTTCCCTTGATCCTTCTTCTGTCATCCAAAAGCCAACTCTTTGAGAGTATAACACCTCCCAGATCGGGTCATACACTGAGAGGCAGCGGTTTCAATCACAAACTTCGGCTTAGCAGAATTTTGTAATGGCACCAAGGCAATAACCTTTGTGTGTGTCAGGATCACAAACTCCTTTTTCTCTTTAACGCTCAGCAAGGCCACAACCCTTTCTAACTCATCATGGATAATCAGAGTTATCACTTTGGTCACGCACCAGTCATCTTCCGTCTCTATCATATTGACGCCTCCATGATATGGCAAAGGATTGGTGTTGATATTGGGCGCGACTGTTTGAAGAGAAACCACTTTTTGGTCGATCAGATCTTGAATCTTGTGTTTGAGGTTGATACAATCCTCAGTATCATGTCCAACGCTGTTGCATTGATACGCACACCTTTGATCGGGTATGTTGAATTTTGAACTAGTATCCACCGGCTTGGGCCCCACCGAGTGAATGTAACAACTTTGTTCGGCTTTCAGCACGATAAAGTTTTCGGGGGGCCTTCTTCTCAAATCTGGGTCGAGGAGCATCATAGCTACCTTGTTGGGGAGGAGGCATCTGTTGATAATTTCAGGCATTTGGATGGGGAGTTTGGTTTTTAGATAAGGTTTTGTTTGGTAATTTGGTGATGGAGCTTGGTAGTTCGTGGGGGTATTTTTTGTATACTGGAGCTTGGACTTGATATCCTGGTGGGGGTGCTCAGTAGTTTGACTGCACATTGGCACAGTTAGGAGCAACATTTTGGTAAATGGGGGATGGAATTTGATAAAGTGGAGGAGAGTTTTGGTAAACGGGAGATGGATTTTGGTAATTTGGAGAGGGGCATTTTGGTATGGAGAAGGAGTACTTGGATAACTAGCTTGCATGTAGAAAGCCTGGTAAGAATTATGGTAAGGTAGAGGACGACCTTGGTAGGATGATGATCTTCTGGGGGTCTTCCTCCCTTTGTAAGAGACGGCAAATCTGTCTTCTCTTTTCTTCTTCAACAAACTCGATGATCCGGGTGACGCAGCAACACGTACAATCTTCCTGGTTTTCAAACCATCCTCAATAGTCTTACCAATCTTGACTATCTCAGCAAATTTTGCTACAACGAGCAATATGATTTTATCGTAGTATTTGGGCTCTTGAACCCGCACGAACACTTCAACTATCTCCTTTTCAGACATAGGAGGTCGAACTCTAGCATCTTCTTTTCTCCACCTGTATGCAAACTCTTTGTAGATTTCAGTGGACTTTTGCTTCATCTTTTTTAGAGAGTAGCGATCGGGAACGATTTCTATATTATAGGAAAATCGATCAATAAAATCCTTGTCCAGGGCATTCACACTGAGCAATTGTCTGGTCTAATGGGAAGTGAACCATTCTAGAGCCTCTCCGCATAGACTTCGGCTAAAAAGCAACTTCAGCAAAGCTTCATCTCTACCAACTCCGACAAGATGGTCGCAATAGGCTCTCAGATGGGCCAAAGGATTCCCTACTCCTCTGAAAGTATCAAATTTTAGAATCTTGAACCCTTCTGGGAGGTCCAGATTCGGATGAATGCACAAATCCTCGTAGTTCAGACCAGAAACGTCGGGGATGCGTTGGAACTCCTTCATTGCTTTTATGATCTCTTCCTTTATATCCACCTTTGCCTTTTCCTTTGACCTCCACTCTCTTTCCTTCTCCTCGTAGTGGTCTAGCTCAGATGCACATCGTGCTCAGTTGGGACGGGAATTTGGAAAGTTATTTTTTTAGGTAGGGGTGGAGCTACAGAAGGACTTTGGGCATTCTTGGTAGTTTGGTAGTTTTGCGAATAAGTTTGGGGATTAGTAATTTGGTTTTGGTTGTGGTGAGAAGTTAGGGGGTGGAATACGTTTTGGTTTTAATTTTGGTTTTTGCGGTGGTGAAGCGGTTTGATGGTGGGTATTTTTAGGATGAGGTGGTATTTGGGAATGGTTGTTTTGAGGAGGTGGTGGAGTCTGATAGGAGGCTGAGGCATACTAAGATATTGGTAGTCAACTCGATGACAGAGGTATTTTGAGCAGGAGTAGATGGAGGAATCTGAACTGGATCCATGTTTTACGAGGGAAAATATAGAGGAGGCCTCCCATCAGTAGCAGTGTTGGCGGTAAACCCTGGTGGAGGCAGATCCTGTCTCCGTTGTATTTCCACTCTCATCTCAGCAATCTGTTGCATTAGCTGCATAATCAGTTCATTATGACCCGCTATAGTGGGTTGAGCCACCACAACTGTAGTAAGACTAATTTCTTCATCGTTGTCCCCCATTACCGGTTTCCCCTTGTCTGAATTTGGGCTGGGAAAGGAATCTGCAGGACCTTTGGATCTAGTGAAGTATGGATGATCAGCCAGTTTAATTAACACAGACCAGTTTGTAAGTACCTGTTGAGGAAAACAACTCAAAGGCAAATTTGTTAGTTTAAGTTTAGAATATGTAATGCATGATATCACATAAAGAGCAGATAAACACACAAAGTTGCTTTGTCTGAGGAAATTTTAACCCATGAGTAAAGGGAAACTAATTTTTGAACAAGCAGGAGTTTGCTTGTTTTAGTTTGACACTATCTCAGAAAGGTTAAATCACGTTGAGCCGCGGTCTTCTTGCTACATCTCTTTGGCGTCTGTTGATCTGAACCTCACCCTCCCTTGTAGCATGAAAGGGGAGAATGAAAATTTTGAAAGATAGGGGCCGGGCCTTGAAAGGCTGCATACGTATCTCACAAGGAGTATTCAGGCTCTACATAGTTCGGGTAAAGGAAATACTTGTTTTTTCTTTCATTCATTCATTATGATTACAAGGAAATGGAGAAACAATAACGAAGCTTTTAAAAGATAAATGGTGGCCCCATCTCAGTCATTCTTCCTATTGTTGTAGCATCAGTTACGGGGAACAAACTCGACTCAGATCTTTCCGAGGGTGACAAGGGTTTCTACGTCGTAGTGAAAAATGAGGCACCTTGAGAGGCCATGATCTGTAGCATTATGGTAAGCACAAGGTTTCCATATTTCCATCCCAACGGGATCGAGACCTTTGTAATCCTTGTGGATAGAGGCTAACACCCCATTCTGAACCAAATCACTGTAGATTTGCAACAACGTCTTCTTGAATGGCGTGAAATAATGACAAATAAACCGGGTGTGCTCATTGGTCTCCGACTGGTCATAGGTGAGGACAGTGTTCCAGCCCAATAAGTGCGGGATGTTCCCAATATCGATCTGGCGACATATTCTTGGCTTAAGCTGCATACATTCTTCTATAGTGTAACCTCGCTGGTTTGGGTGGAAGGCACACACCTTTGAAGAGTTTTCATGCCCAAAGATTGAAGTTGTTCCCTCATGAGGTTTCCACTTAAGATGTTCGTACAAAAGAGCGCACGACATAACCTTCGCTACCACGCTATGTGTCAGCTCGTAAGTCGGGAGAGCGATCCACTTCTCTCCTCCTCTTAGATGGACCAGAAATGGAGGCTTGTAGACGATTTCCTCGTCAATGTCTTCCCCAGTTGCTCCAGGGTGAGTGTCATCGGGACTACTAGTAGCTTCTTGCTCGCGGATTGAGTATTTCCCGCGCATCTTTTGAAGTTTGGTGATTATGTCATTGTGGAAATCTTTGTTTTTCCTCCGCACTTCGGTCATTTTTCCCTTCATGCCAGTGAATTCCTCTATCTACTCCGCCAATTACTCGTCAAGTGTCACATTTCTGGTTAATGCATTTGCGGTGGCTAGATCTATCTCTGTTTCTCTTGCTTCCCTCTCCTGAATCTTCTGTCGGACCATATCCAATTTCTTCCCCATTTCCTCCCTTTCTATCTAGATGTCTTTCTTTTTCTTCATTTTAGACGCTAAATTCTTATCCAGCGTCGCGGTTGCGGTTTTGTAGATTGCCGTGGAAATTTTGACCCTGAGTCCTTCTTCTCTAACCTCTCGAATTTCTCGCGTAATTTGTTCTATTTTCCTGTGCAATTCTTCTCCGTTGGGTTCTATCTTGGCACTCTTTCCTTTGTCCATACTTGTGATCACTCCTTTCCTGAGATGTTAGAGTAGTATTTTTAGATTTTTATGATAGGATTCTGCTTTCGACTGGGAAACTCAAGACTCGGAAAATTTGGTCGAAAAATTTGTAATAGTGACTATTGTATATTTCTAGAAATTTCTAACAAGGGGTGGGTTTTCGATGCCCTCATTCAAAGCAACATATCACATAAACCGTTAAAAAACACATATATCGCGTCCTAATCATGCATGTGGCCCTTCTGTGCCAAGCGTAGGCCTAGCGATCTGAAGGATGTTTTGCATCATTTAACACAGATTGTTGCACCCCCCAAAATAAGCTTCACAAATAATTATAGAATTTGTTACAGAGTTTTAATCAAAGTGGGGGTACATTTTTGGGAAAGGGGAATACACTGCAAACACAAATAAAAAACAATCTCACACAGGGGAATTTATAAAGTTTATCGTCCTGCTCCTTCTCTTGATTTTTCTACCTCTTCGCGGATGATGTACTTGATTGTTACCACGTACGTCTCAACAAACACAGCTTTGGAAGATGGTGGCATGGCCCGAAGGATGTTGATCTACTTATCCATGGTTGTATCTAGACGCATCAAACAAGCCCTCGCATCGGTTAACTCTTGTGAAATCATAGCTAAGGCCCTCTGGCTTTCAAATTCTCTAGATTGGTATTCTTGCACCCTTCGTCAAAAGTCTTGTTCTCTTTGGTACCAATCCTATTGAAAATGATATGCGTTCATCAGGAGCCTCATTTGGACATCTTCAATTTCTCGACCCACGCATGGTGTTGGGTTTACTACACCACGCAAATCATTCTGCAACCATGTTTTGTATTCATCAACATACCCGGCTTCATACCTATTTTCAGCAATACTTCCTTTCATGCTGACGCGCCCGACCCATTCTGGAGGATGGTTTTGGAGAAAGGTATTTTAATACACCCGTTGTAATCAATGACGAAGGAGCTAATATCCCCTTGGATATGTGTGATTTTTCTCCTACCGAATTGCCTCATCACCCTAGCTGTATTGTAGGGTTGAATTCCTGTGATGCCGGGAAGGACCAAAAAAGGATGTTTGGCCCCCCAAGCCGCTATCTTCTCTGACATAAAGTTCTGCAACATCCATTGTATGTCTTCTTCTCTTAGGTCATAGAATACTTTTGCCCATGCATCCCTTGTGGTGTGAATTGGGAACTTGCGGATGCTCAGATAAAACTTGTAATTGTCCAGGGGACTCGTCTGGCTCGGTTTGGACAACTCTAGCTGCTGGTCACCGTCTTTTTTACACAGATGTTCAGTCATCCACCACTGAAGCAAAATGTTGCACCCTTGGAACAATTGGAATCCATTTTTACACAAACTCAGAGATCGATAGATGTCAGCCAAAATAATCGGGGCCAAACTGTAGTGTTTCTTTGCTTCTTCTTCTTTGATAATCCATCTAAAGATAGCGTCTACATCCATCACAATCCGGGTATCGATCTATTTTCCTTCATATTGAGGGAATACCATCGTTCCTAAAAGGCACGCAGAGAACGCGATAGTCTAAGACTGTCTCCAATTACTATGATAACGAAACTCATTCCGAAATAATTTGAAATAGATGTCGTGCCCCCACCTTTCAAAATATCTCATTAATGGTATATTTTGAGCATCCAACCAGTCCGCTTTCACTAACAGTAACATCTCTTTCAGTTTTGCACTAGTCGGCCTATCCGGTAGCAGGATGTGATGATCTGGATATTTTTTCGTCTTGCCACATGTTTCAATGGAGTCCAAACAATCCTTTATCTCCTCTATTGTTGGTGTTATTTCGACATCTCCAAATTAGAAAACTATCCTTTTATCATCCCAGAGCCGAGTAATTACTTCGATATACTCGAGACAAACATTGAAGTCCATTATCAAAGGTAGGTGGTCCAAGTGAATCGAGATTTCTCTCTTTTGACAATCTTTGAGGTTGTTCCACCACACACAAAGAATATCTGGTGTCTCGTGACTATTTTGAAACTGAGAAATTGATTGGACATCTACAAAAACATACAACTAGTTAGTTGCCACCTCTAGGACACAACAATCCGTCAAACACGCAAACATCCTTCAGATAGCACATAAGTATGATCCTCCTATAGAGACATAGGATCTTTGGACTCAGGGCGTTCTTTCTAATGGGCCCAATACTCCTTGGGTGTTTGGCTATCTTAGGCCAATGCGCTACTTTTAGGATTTGGTTTCGCTCTATATTAGTTTGATGAGTGTATTTTATTTATAGTGGAAAGGGTGACCCAAGCGAACTACTTAGGTAGGGACAGTTAACGACCGTTGACTATCAAGTAGCTAACTACATTCATCAGGGTACCCCGAGAAGGAATTTGGTTACCTAACTATTATAAGCCCACATAATCGTTCTTTAAGTGATAAATAAACAATTGTCGTTTGACGGAGTATGATATGCCATGAAAAATGCAACAGTTTACATAATACGATAAAGAACATATATGAAAATTATTTCACAGAGCCAAAAAATTTTAGTTTTAAGGTTAGAATCCTCCAACTCCCCAGCGGAGTCGCCATTCTGTTATACGTTTTTCAGAAAATATATTTTTATAAGCTTTGAGACTTTTTAGAGTCGCCACAGATTTTTTGAAGAAAAATCAAGAAAACTATTCTGCCAATTGATTAAAACAGGAAATCAATTAGAAAGATTTTTAAGGGGTTCAGGAATTCATATTTATATATTAGGTAGGTTTTTACGGCACCTAACATATTACTAACTCGTGACTATCCGGTAACTAACTTTGTTTGGCTAAAATGGTTTAGCTTAAATTTGATATAAAAATATTCAGAGTTTGTAAGTGAAATATTAGTTTTATCATCTAAATGAGATTTGTAAAAGTTATTTTAGTTTGATTGATTAATTTAGTCGATACGTTAAAACATAATGGAGCCTTGAGGGGATTTGTATTCTTTAACCCTAAGACTAACAACAAATAATAAAAGATAAATAAACACAAAGTTAAAAGAGAGGGAGAGGGAGAGAGAGAGAGTTGGGCCCAAATACGACTTCTGTCCACCAGGACCGGTATTTGGACCCATTTTGCTTTGGTTTTTTTGACCATGTCAGTTGTACCTATCCTAAACTAAACAAGATAATACACAATAATACAAAACGACAAGGGCTTAGGCCCAAAAATAACAAAATACAAAAAAAATTAAGAAATAAATTTGGGTCCTTTTGGCCCCATCTCTTCAACTTCTTCTACTTTGGTTTCTTTCATTTCGAGACCTGTTCATCGGTTTTGTAGGTTTTACTTGAGAGGAGGAATTTTGAGGCCTCTGTGGCCCAACTTGGAATATTGGAGAAGGATGGATTGTGGATGAAATCATGCGAGGTTTTTCATGCAAGGTGACAGACAAAGTATAGCATTAGTACAATGGATAAAGGGATAAAATACAAAAAATAAAGTAAAAAAAGAATACTAAAAAAATTGAAAAAGATGAACTAAACTAACAATAAATAATGCATGTTAATCAAATCGCTAACAACAGAAACTAGATCAATGATAAAAAAACGAAAAATGCAAATCAAGAACATGTACTCTTTCCAGAAGGTCAGCAATATAAGTAAACAGAGAAAAACATATTCACATAGCCTTGTACTACTAATCAAACATACTAATGATGCTTAAATAATTTTTCGAGCAATATTAAAGGAAAGGGAGACATGACCCATTAGAGTCAGACCAAGAATTAAGTCAACTAAACTAAACTAAACAAATCCCTGGGGTGTCAAATGCAGCAAACGATCAACTAGCCATTCGGCGTTATTAGAGAACAATCCAAGCATAACTATATCAAACTAGTTCTAATCTTACGAAGAAGCAACCAAAACAACAAATCATAGTTAATAACCTGGTCCTTAAGCCAGTCAATATCCTAAAATCATTAATTTGGACAGATCAATCATATTGATAAACTGTATTTCTCTTACTGAATCAGTACTTTTAATAGCATACTAACCACTCGCAATTTGGGCATATTTTATTTAAAGATAAGAGGAGCGCATGTCGAAGGAGCTCATGCTCAGAACGAGGAATAACTGATATTTCGATTAAAACTTAAATGGGCACGATGACATGATGTAACTCAAACAAATTGGGTTTTAGAGAGAACATAAACAGAGACACACAGGAGAGATAAAAAATCAGATGACGAGAATGCGACTACAAATATTTAACAATACTTAAGGAAAACAAGACAACGATCATGCTTACTAAAATTGCAGAGCCTTAAAAATAATAATATGACTAACTCAATGGAACAATTAAGAGTATGTACTTCATATGTACACTGCATCAGTTAAACAATATAAATAATTAGCCAACGACCAACATGATCGATTTTTGGCACCATCAGACGAAACAGAGAAAGTGACGGAGAGGAGAAGCTAGCGGAGGGAATGTTACCTCTTTACGGGCAGCGAGTGAGACTAGACGAGCGGAGAAGTGACTGTCCTTACAACAAGAAGCTCGGACGCGAACGGTAATCAAAGAAAACCAAACTGTAAACTGAAAAAATGCTCTATTCGGAAGTGTATCTTGAATATATTGGTATTATCTCTTAAAAAAACTTTGTATCTGCTAAAATTTTAAAACCCAAAAGAGCCACTAAAATTCTTTTCCTCTCTTTACAGAGAAAAACGCAGAGAATATATATATAGAAAAGTAAATACGGTTTCTTTTTGATTTTTTTTGGGGGGAAGAATGAATTTGGGTTCAAGGCCCACTCCAAGATTCAAAATCCAAAAAGAATCACCATTTTAGGAGGAGCACCCTTCTTTGAAGCTTTCAATTCGTTCCCAAAGAAGAAAGGGAGATCAACAATCTGGATTGATTCCATGTCCTTGGCGGAGTCACGTGGCTCAATCCCGAGCCAAGAGGACGAAAGGCGTGCCTCTGTTTTGCTGCATATTGTACCAGCTGAAGGAGGAGACATTGGAGAGGGAGGAAGGCGACATGAAACCGTAGATGAACTGATTCACACGTCCAAGGCGTAAACTTATTGTGCAGTCGTGGTAACTGCGAAGCGCGTCGTCTCGATATGCTGCTGGGTTACACGCATGCGGAAGAGCGGTAGAAAAGCAGGGGGGGTCGCTGGTACACGCTTCTGGGTTTTCTTTTTGTGGGAAAAGAGGGATTTGTGTCGGTTTAAAGGGTTGGGATTTTGGGCTGGATCGGTTCAATTTCTTTTGTGAAATAAATTAGTTTAAATGGGTGAAGGAATTGGAGGATGGGAGAATATGTTGGCTGAACGGATATTAAAAGTGGGCTGCTGGAAAAATTTATACAAAGGCCCACAACTTGGTCCTTTAATAGCTAAATAAAATAGTGTAGCCAATTCCAAATTAATCCACCAAAATTTTATTAGGCGGACTAACACAACTAATTTATGATCTTCTCAAATCTTAATGACATGAAATAATAATTAACTTAATTATAAACTAATGATTCAAAATATAACTATAATTTATACTAAACTAATAAAAAACTTTACCAAAATTAAAATCTTTTGAGATGATTTTTTGGCTATTTATAAATTAAATTAATTACGTACAAAATCATATAAAAAACGTATTACTTAAAATTATGAAAAGTTACAAAGCTTATTTAAAGTATCTTGCAAATTTTCTATATATATATATATATATATATATATATATATATATATATATATATATATATACATACATAAAAATGATAAAAGTAATTATTTTAAATCATTTGGAATCGAAGAAGTTCAATTATTAATCTTTACCGGGGAGGGTCAAAATTGAATGTCAACACTCCTCAATGAACAGTGAACGCTCCCATTTCACTCTAATTTTTTTTGTTACATCGCCTTCTATACCTAAAAAAACCTATAAGGCTTTTCTTATTCCGTCTCCTGCAATGGTTATTCTTCTTACAACAATGATGATTTCGTAGATGCGTTGATGCTCTCCCTTAAGCACTGGGTGGAAAATTGATTCTTTGATTGCTTGAACAAGAAGAGTATCTCGTTCTTGCTCTGCCCCCTTTGGTAAAACCACTTACAATCCTAAGCCAAAGAGGCGGAGGGTTTTCAAATACTTTTCCTTAAGTATTTGAAAGAACAACCTAAGGTAGGTGAGTGAATCAAATACTTTCCTCTAGTAGCGGAGCCTGGATTTTCAAGAAGGAGTATCAATGATTGACCTTAAGGAACTTTTGCAATACCTTAACCAGCACACTAATCCTTTTTGGACTAGTGTTAGGAGGTGCCAGCACTTGTATATATATTTGTAAATTAAAATTTGACTTATATATAGATTAATTTTAGGCGAGTTGGTGTAACTTGACACACCTTGACCAAGAATAGTTTCGTCGCTACATCCCACCTTCTCTATCAAGGAAGAAGTGGGAATGAACGGATTGCCATTTTATAAAAACAATTATTCTTACCTTCATTAATTGAAGAAAAATTGACCACCTTAATAAGAATTGGGTTCTTGTTGACGTAGGAGCGACAAAAATGACACACAATAAAACAAAATTTGTCATGGAAAACCTCATTTATCAAGAGAAGAAAAACAAAGACTTACATTCATAGGATGTTTCACCAAACTTCACAAACTTTAAAGAGAAATTTTAAACTTAAACTCTATTATCAAAGAGACTAACTCTAGTAGTTAACCTCAATTTTACACTTAAGTTTTTCAACAATTAACTAGATTGCAAGTTTTAGGTGTGTTGCGGCGTGTGTGTGGTGTCACTCTTGGGTCTGAGTTTGCTTTGATTAGTTGCTTTTTATTCGTATTTTAAATTTTTCTTTATATATCAAAATGGGGAACTATTGTGTTTCTTTGTTGGGGCTGTGTTGACTCTATTATGGGAAAGAGGTACCAAAGACATATTTTGACATCATTAAAAAGGAGTAAATTGATGACTTTATAATATTTTGAGTAATAGTTTTCATAATGGAAAAGTGAACTAGGTTAAAAACCTTGTACCAGAAGTGATATATAAGAAAGAGAAATAATTAAATATGCATTATAAGCAAAGACTCCTAAATAAGAAAAAAAATGAGTCGAAGACTCCTATTAAAACAAGGAAAATTGTTTAAAGTAAAAACCTACTTTCCTTGTAGGATTCAACTAGGGTTTAATCCTCCCTTTTGAAAGGAATATGATTTATCGTTATCATACATACAATATTTTAATAACTTAAAATTCATCTAGATTTCAAATATTATGTGACATCTTTTGATACATCCAATCGTCAAATCATTAGTTTGAGCAATAGAAAATACTTTTTCCATTTTCTAAGTATTTGCTGAATTATGTAAGGAATGTGGGAAAATCTATCTTTTTTGTAGGTAAAAAAGATGAAAGGTCTTCTCACATAAATGAAGTAACATACGCCTCTTTGTAATTAATGATCAAGGCATGAAGTGATCAGTGAGTGGACCATTTGTTACCTTCGGCTACCGATGGAACGATTTACATTAACCTTATGAAACCCATATATACTTTGCATCTTCCCCATTCATGACACTTCCATTTTCAGAATAAATCAAGCTTTCTCTTTTCTAGTTTCTATTCTTTTTTTCAAATCTTTCTCAACATTTGTTTTGCTTATGAATGTGGAAAGTTCAAACCCTACGTCACATATATTTAAAACATATATATCACCACCGGTGTCAATATTTTTATTATTAATATTATTATAATTATTATTATTATTATAACAATTATAATACTAATAATACTAATATAATAGTAATTATTAATAATATTATTATTATTAATATTGTTGTTAATATTATTTTTATTATTAATATTATTATCATCATAATCATCATCTCCTCCCCTATAATGGTCCGTTTTGTCAAAGAAGAGTGACTAGGGCTTATTTACAAAGACTATATCTGTAACACCTTGCAAACTTCTGAGTTAAGACTTGCAGTGTGGGAATGATATTGTATATTAATTAAATTAACTAGAATCTCCTAGCACAAAGTTGAGTTAAATGTTTCCTTACCGATTAAGTTTTCATGTAAGATTCTTTTTGGGTCAACTTCAAACAACAATATTTCTTCGAATATAAAGCGTTACGATGACCATAACCTAGCATATTAAAGGTAATATTTTTTTCAACGCCACCAATTTCGCAACGATCCGCGGTTTGAGTAAAAAGTTATGACAAATTTAGTAACGTGATACACTGAAGTAACGAATTAGCCTACGGGAAAACATTAAAAATGGTGTCTTTTTTTTTTATTTTTACATTAAGAAAACCCTAAAAAGATTATTCTTCAATGTAACTCCTTCTCATAGAATTTACTTATTTCCAACTCAAATACCTCCATGCAATTATGAATCACAATTGAAAGTAATATTTTTTTACCATAGAGATTTCAAGAAAGTAATTCAAGAATCTCAAGAAATGTTTTCTTGATTGTTCTCCTACAGGTTGGGGTTTCAAGGCTTATAACTAAGTTCTATTTCAAGTTTCTTCAAGACCCTTGATCTTCCAGGTATGTAAGGCTATCTTAGTGTTGAACTAGTTTTTCCTCATGCCCTACACCAACTTTCAAATTAGTAAAAGAGTAATCTAGGATTCTATCCCTAGATTTGATTATTCTTGAGTTAAGTTTATTTGTGTTCTAGTTTCTTTTTGAAATTGTATTCCTAATTATTGAATTTCTATATATTATACATTAAAATTCTTGAATTGATTTGTTCATGTCTATATTTCAGCATGAACAGAAGAATTGAGTATTTTTTAGAAGACAAATATCGTTGAATTATAAGTTTCAAGTTCTTGAGTCTTTGAATTCTTGAGTCTTGAGTTCTTAGAACCAAGTTTTCTTATTTTTGTTATAATCCCTCAGTTGAATCGTTCATGACCATAATTTCACATGAACCCTATGATTTGAGTTATAAATTTTGAAATGTTTTATAAAGCCTACAACTGAGTTCTTAAAATGAGTTTTGAGAAAGTAAAGATGAGTTTTGAGAAAATATTTTTTGTAACATAGATAGTATGACAATCGAGTATGCAATCAATGCATGATTAGTATTATATCTAGATATAACATAAATGTTATGCAATATGACTTCTTTAGTCATCAATGATTATAGTAAAATATGAGTTTCATATTTTTTTGAGAAAATGTTTTCACGTATGAATTGAGTAAGAGTATAAGGGGACTACGTACTGCCAGAGGTATCAATTTTTACATCGATAAAAGAGAAACTGTGATTTCTAAATTAGTTATGTGTTCAAAAGATATTTCAAGAGCAATTACCTCCTGTAAGATGGTAGTTTGTGTAATTTTCCCAAACCAGTGGAAGAGTTATGTTTTTAAACATATGAGAATGAGTATATATTTTTGGGAGTAGTATTGAGTACCGGTACGATTAGTATGTTATCTAGATATACCATAAACTTTATGCAGTATGACTTCCTGATCATTAGTGATTGTAATAAATATGATATTCATATTTTTTGTGAAAATGTTTTCAAGTATGAAAGTACAAGGGGACTTTATATTGCTAGGGGTATCAATTTTTACATCGATAAAAGAGAAATTGTTATTTCTAAATGAGTTATGTGTTCAAAAGATATTTCAAGAGCAATTACCTATTTTAAGATGGTAGTTTCATTGATTTTCTCAAACCAGAGGAAGAGTTATGTTTTTAAACATAGGAGAGTGGGTATATATTATTGGGAGTAGTATTCAGTAACTATATGGGGACAGAGTTCATATAACTCAACGCACTCATAAAACATGTATGCCAACATGGGTATAGGGTCCTACATTTTAGAGGATTCCTTATTGTTTTTAAGCATAGCTTAATGGATCCACTTAGTTGAGGTTTTCTATCCAAGGAGAGGGTGTAGAGAAGTTTTGGCACACTGGGAAAGACATTGTATCATGACATAGCTCATAAATCACTTAATATGTTGAATTTCGGTGGTGAATATGTGCAAAATCTCGCAAATAGAAAGGGACTAGAAGTTACTGTAAAATCTCGAAATAATTACTTTTGGAAAGTATAAGGAAATGTGGAAATTTTTAAGTAAGTTAAAAGTGAGTTTTTGATCAACTTCAAACGGTCATAATTCCTACCTCAGGATTAGTTAGGTGTAGTTACAGATATAGTTGGAAAGCTCTTGGAATGATCTTTCCAACGCCGCCATGTTTGCGCGATTCTGAGCTTGTATGAGTGAGTTATGACCTTTGAAAGTTGGGCTGTTGGAATAAGGAAAGTCTTAAAATCATATTTTAGAAGGGTAGTTTGGTCTTTTCCTTACCCAACTTAATTAATTTTATTTTAGGAGTTTAATCGGGATAAAGTTAGATTTTAGAAAAGTCAATTTCACGCTAGTGCTTGGAAAGAAGAGAAAAGAGGAGGAAAGGGAAGAAAGTTCAAGATTCGTCCAAAACGTTCAAGAATAGCTTGTGGATTTTGTCAAGGGGTAATCCCTACGAGGTATGTGATCTTCCATAGTTTTGGGTTCACTCACCCACACACCAATAATGGTTTATTTCAACAAATTATGTTTTTGAAATCTTTCAAATTGAGTTCTTGATAAGTGTTCTTGAAGTTTCCTTATTGATTAAGTTTTGATGTAAGATTCTAAGTGGGTCATATTAAAATTACCAGCTCTTAGAATATAAGGTGTTACGTGAGAAATAACCTATCCAGTTAAAGGTAATTGAATCTACTTTCCAACTCCACAAATTTCTCGTTAATCTAATTTCTCAATAAAACGTTATGACTATTTCCGTAACATATACTGTGCAGTTACGAATTAGCCATCACCAAAACATGAAAGGGTTGTTTTTGTTTTTAAATCTCCAAGAAAACCCTAACCAAATTTCTTGACTAATAAAGGATAAAAACAATCAGATTTTCATCTTTCATGATGAAAATCATAATACTTGGCCATAGAGATTTCAAGAAACTAATAGAAGAATCTCAAGAAATATTTTCTTGATCATTTACCTTCAATTCAAGTTCTTATCCATGATTCTTCAAGAACCTTGTTCTTTCTATCTAAAATCATTCCTAAACATCATGATATCTTTTCTATCACAAATCATGATCCTTGAATCCATAATTCAATTCAATGAAAGTCAAGAGTTAAGTAAAAAATATAAAAGTCAAGTCAAGAAGTAAAAAGTTAAGTGAAGTTAAGTTCTTAATGTTTTTTAAATTCTTTTACAAATGTTTTAACACTTGAGTTCTGAGTTCAGAAAAGAGTAAAGTTAAAGTTCAGTTCTCAAAAGTATATGGTGACTATGTATTCACAAAGATTTCAAACTTTTTTTACATTTAAACAAATAAGGATATTTTTTATTTCCAAAAGAGACTTTGAGCTAGCTTTTTAGTAAAGAGTGTGAGCTAGTTTGTACGGACACTAAAATGCTATAGGTCAAAATAGATCCTAACATGTGTGTCATGAACATATGAGGTCTTAAAATTACTAAATATAGTGTTAAGAGTCAGTATATAGAGTTTGAGAGAGATTGGAGGTAAAACGTCCAAGACGTTTAAAAATTTGCTTTGAGACGTGCTTGCATGCCTTGGTATCTTTCATGAGGTTTTAAGTAATTTTTGGAGATCAAATTTATAAATAAGGTTCCTAACATCTAGATAGACGTATTCGGGGTGGAAACGTCCGAGCATGAATCCCCAAGTACCACCCAAAGTATAACGCCACAAAATGAACTAAGGTGAGCTAGAGCCTCATGATTGTTTCTTGAGTTTATTTTAAGTTAAACGGAGTTAGTTTAGTGTCCTTAGGCAGTGTGCAAAGTTTCGTGAAGTTTGGAGGTCAAACGACCAAGAACGTCCAAGGCATTCGAAAGATATGCCTTGAGTCGACCTTGTACGTCTAGACGAGTTTCGTCGAGTTTTATCTGTTCGTTTTGGATGAAATTCATGTGAGAAGTGTTAAACTTATATATGATCATATTTGTGTTGGAAACTTCCGGGAAATTATCCCCAAGGACCATCGAAGGGTCCTTGAGGAAGGACCAAAACCTGGTAAGCAGGCTGTCCCAGGCAGCCTTGGCGACGGAGCAGTCGACGGCCAGTCATGGCTGTGACGTCCCGTCACAAGGTTCCGTCGTGGGTGACTTGTTCAAGGGTGTATAGGGGACCCTTGGCAAGCCTCTGAAGTTTGCAACGGATGGTCAGGACAGGCCGTTGCACCCGTGACGCCCCGTCACAAGAAGGTCGTCGCATGTCTTGTCCCTGTGCGCAAATTTTTCTGCCAAGTCAAAATTCACCCCTGCGTCTAAATAAGAGTTTGGACGGTTTGTTAAGGGATTTTTAGGTTATATTAAATGAGTTTTAAACCCTATACCTATACAAGACCCCCTCAATTCAACATTCAAACTCTCTCTCTCTAAAAAGAAAAACTCTCTCAAAGTCACCATTGAAGCCAAGGCTCAAGGAGGGAAAGGCGGGATGCTTTGGACTTGTTTCTTCATCAAAATTAGTGGGTTTCCTTCTCTTAAAGGTATGCTATCCATTCTTGAATATCTTTTCATTCAAGAAGCCAATTTCCAAATGGTTTTCAAAAGGGTTTCTAAACTCAATCTTCTTCTAACTTTGATTTCTAGTATGGGTCTTCTTGTATTTAAGTTCTAATGGTTTAAATGTACTTATCTTGGTTTGAATTAATGTTTTTGATGTTAAAAACTCCATGAAACTCTTGTATAAGCATACTTCAACTTTTGGCTTGAAAATGGGTTATGTGAGCATGATTTGAGTAGGGTATGAACTTGGGTCTTCTTGTATTTGTCATGTTGGTGTAGCTACTGCCCTAAGGGCTTTAATATGGTGAAATATTGATAAATTGCTTATGGGTGATGATGGTTTGATTTGTCGATAAGTTGCTCTCATTGTATATTTCTTATTATAAATTGCTATTTGAGTGGTATGGTCCACCTTATGGGTGGCGGTGCTAATTGACGAACTTGATGTTACTTAGTATGTTTTGAGTATGTGATCTTGAAGGTCTAATATGTGAAATGAATATATATGGGAAATGCGTCTTGTATTGTGTTTGATGTAGCTTGAATTGGATGTTTGACCTAGTTTATGTCTAAATGAAGTGTATGATTATGAGAAGCATATAGAGTGTGTAACTTGATGAATTAAGGTTAATGTATGTGTAGAACTTGATGATAATGAAGCGATGCTTTTATACAAGGTGTGCACATGTACACACACACACTCTTTTAAGATTTGTATTATGCCAAGTTGAGCAAAAAGGGGAATCTTGAGGTGGACACAATTCGTGAGTTGAGATGTAATGTCTAGTAGCAACCTCTCCATTCCTAGTGAGCTTTCTAAGATAGACTATTATATTGAGAAAATCCGTGGGGAGTTATGCCTAGCACCATGAGGATATGAAGGGGAGGTGGATTGCACCTCGTGAGTTGAGATGTTGTAATCCAAAGTACCTCTTAAGATAAGTACTCCTCGTTAGTAGAGAGTGAGTTACTTAGTAGCAATCTCCTTATTCCTTAACTATGTGCCCGCATAGGTGTAGCTATTGGAAAAGCCATGTAAACGCTAAGAAGCATGACCTTACACTAGGCAAGTAAGGATCCCTCATCCGATAGGGGTTAATATCGGGATTCCATGTCTAGCTCTCATGGACTTTATCGGTTAAGGTAACTCCCACAAAAGAATTGCTTTGAAACTAATTATCTTGTATATTGTTGAATTTGTGTATGTATGTCGTGAAGTGCTCAATCCACATTAGTTACCGAGCAGGAGCATTGAGTGGGAGTAGTAGTATGGGATGCTATTCTCACATTGCACTTGGTGTGACCTATACCTACTATGGGAGAAGAGTACCTGCATGAAATCCGTGTGAATGAGTACTATGGTGTAGTGTTATGGAGGATTATTGTGGAGTACTTGAGTAAATGGAATCCATTAGGAGTACTAAGTGGGAGTGGTAGTATGGGATGCTACTATCACATTGCACTTGGTATGACCTATATTTCCATGAGTGTTTTGCATATGTTAGCCAAGGGCGTGGATTTGATTTCCAACGAAGTAAGCCTAAGATTTGGTAGTTTTAAGGGTCGCTTTGGTGTGCTTTGAAGGGAGGTGTAATGAAAATGCCTTCTTGGCTCACCTTAGGGAGTCTTAGGATAACCTTGGGTTAGGGCAACTTCAAAGGAAAAGAGTTCATATGACTTGGACCGTGCCATTAACTGTAAGGTCTCTATTGTAAGAATTCAAAATGTTCACTATGATGCTTTATTCAATTTTCTTTGAAGGTTTAGTAAGTTCATTGAAATGTTCCTTTTGATTACTCTAAGTTTTGATAAAGTTGCCACAAAGTGTTGATTGTCCATTCTTATGTTGCTTTGTTTCTAGATTCATGAATATTGCTTTAATTGTATGGAAAGTTATTTTTACTAAAATGTCCCTTTTCGTATGTTTTTGCATATGCCATACTTAGTACATTGTTGTACTAACCCGATACTTTTATATACCTTTTGAGTATAGGTTGGAAGCCTTTTGGGGGATCGGAGTTGAAGCTTGGGAATTATATCCCTCAAGAATTGGGTATGTCCTCATATATTCGAGGACATAGTTTTATGTTTCTTAGTTTCTTAATTAATACTTAAAAATGTATTTACTTTTATTGTAAAGGGCCGTGTCCCTAAGATTCCAAGTTGTGTCTTCAAGTTGGCTTGTGACGATAAGATTTCCTAGTATTTATGAAAAGACTCCTTTTATTATTATTATCGTGAAAAGTTTTAATTCCGCACTACTTTTCATGCTTTATGTTATGAATGCTAGTTAGAGGGCTTGTACGAGACCCCAAAGGGTTCAAGTACGCCCGGTCATGATTCGATGGTTTTCCCTAACTTTTAGGGGGTACTTTCGGGTCGTGACACAAAGGGTCCTAGAGGAGGACCCAAAAGTAGGCAGCACATTTCCTTGGCAGTGTCAATCGATGACTTGCCATCGACACCCCGTAGTGCAGGGTACGCCCCATCGATTGGGGGAGTAAATCCACACTTAAATGTGGAAGTTGAGAACCCAAATTCAAGGTCTCATTCATCAACGACGGACCTGCATTACAGTGCCGTCGTTCCGTCGATTGCAGGCGTCATTTGGAAATGCAGATTCTGCCTGCGTTCTGCCAAGTGAAAGGGTATATTTGGAAATTTACTCCACGTCCAAATAAATACATGGGCGGTTATTTGAGGTAGTTATTGGTATTTTAGGAGTATTTAAATATTAAGAGACCCCTTTAGACATTAGACTCCAAAAATCAAAAGAACTCTCAAGAACACATAGAAGAAGAAGAGAAGTATGAGGCTACTCTAAGAACGAATTTCACTAAGGATTAAAGATAAGATTAAGGCTCTAATATAAGGTATATGGAGCTTATTCATCCATGGATTCTTCCATTCAAGAAGTCCCCTAGTTATTCCTCAATTGTGAATCTAAAGAACCCCAATTTAGAGATGGTTGTTATTGCATTGTGGGTACGGCTTGATTGTGACCCCAATCGAGTGTGTAGCATTCAATTATTTTCATATGATGATTATGTGATGTTTTGATGAGGTTTTCATGGTGAATTGTAGTAATTGATGTTGAAGGTGATCATGGTGATTTTAGGGAAGAGGAAGATTCTAAGTTGATCTTCTTAATTCAATTGTATTGTATACTATTTGATCATGATTGAATCACCTAGATGTGAATTGAACTAGGCTTAATTGATATAGGTTGGTCTTGAATTGTAACGTTTGAATTGAACCTATGTGATTAGGTATGCCTAGACTTACCTTCTAATGATCCAATTGAATGAACTAAGCATGTAATTGAACATAGATCATAGTGAATTGAAGGTAATAATCAACTACAGGCTGTTATGTTGTTATGCTAGGTCTTTGAGGGTAAAGTCATCATGAAGGGATTGTAATGATGTTTCCTTCCTCTTCTACACTTAGATTTGAACATGATAGCGAAGTAAGTTCTCTCACATAGATGAGTTCTAGGTTGACCTAAGAATCGAAAATGAATCAAGACATGATGAACTAGATTAGCTTGAAGATGGATTGTATGATCACTTCATGTATACTAGACTTAGTGAGATGAGACTAAGGCATGAAAGCTTGTGATGTGAATTCTCATGATAAGCTTGAGATTGTAGATCTAAAGGGTAGCTTGAGATAGTAAATCGCAAGGAGGCATGAGTTGAAATACTCATGGTAGCTTGAGATGTTGAAATCTAACGGAAGCTTGAGTTGAATTACTCATGGTAGCTTGAGGTGATTAACATTATGGTAGATTGTGATAGAGGAAGTAAACTCTCTCATGTTTATCTTGGTCTTGTATTGCTAGGATGTTTGATCATGGTAGCTTGACTTGGTTTGGCAAAAAATATTTCATGGTAGATTTAGGGGAAAGGCCTATACTCTCCTAATGTTAGATTGATTTGCATGTAAGTTGTATTTCATGAAATAGCTTGGGATTAGTTTCTCATGGTAGCTTAGGGTTGATGATTCATTCTCCCCTATGGATTAGCTTGAAGCTACATGATTGGTGGCATCGTGGTTAGGATGGTAGTATCCTTCCTTAGTTCGCTTTATTAGTATGATGAGATGCTTTCTACGGTAGTAGGACTATTATGATAGTAAGTTGATCTTAATACACAAGGTTGCAAGATGAGTTATCTTGGATTAGCTTATCCTAGAGAAGTACTTAATGTGTATGTTAGTATGGGATGCTATCCATACATTGCACAAGTACGACTTGAAGCTACCTATGATATGAACTCTACATGATGTACGCATAGCTTGGATAATGACTATGGTTGCATTCCATGACATTATTTACATAAGATGATAGTTTCTTGTCAATAAGAATTAGGTCTACTAGAGACTCCTAAACAAAAATTGAAAGGGAATAGGGTGACTTAAAGATATGCTTAGTGTGAGGTAGAATGGGATGCTTCACATGCATTGCACAAATGTGCTTTGAGGTTGGCTAGGGCCATAGTGCTCATATGTTATGATGAACTTAAGGTATTAATTATGAAAGTGCATTATGATCAAGAATGACCAAAGAGATGTACTTAGCTTTGGTAGTAGTATGGGATGCTACCTTAGCCTTGCACAAGTATACTTGGAGGTGTCTTGTGAAATAGTTCATTTTAGTAAGAAGGACAATGAGTTAAGTATGAATTCATATATGCTTTATATTGCTTATGATATTCATGTTATGCTTATGTCTTTATCTCTTATGCTTATGTTCGTTATTGACTAACCCTTTAAGATATCTTATGTTTGGTATGATAGTTTCCATACTGAGTACATCTCGTACTAACATATATTTTGCCTATTTTCTAATCCAACGTAGGGTCTTGAGTTGCTTTAATGCGTACAAGACTTTCAAAAGGTGAAGATTGGTGAGTCCTCCTAGCATTCGAGGACACCACCACTATGATGTCTTTTATGTTCTTTTCTATGTTTAGACTTTTATGGGTTGTGACCCAAGAGTATTGTATTCATGATGTCATAGATGTTTTTTGAGACATATGTTAGAAGATTCATGAAATGATTCTGTATTATGTTTTGAACGAAAAGTATTAATTCCGCACTACTTTTTGTATATATGCAATGAATGATGTCTAAGGGCTTGTACAGGACCTCTAACAGGTCAAGCACGTCGTGTTACGACTTGAAGGAATGCCTATCTTCTACGGTGTAGTTAGGGTTGTGACATACTTTTTCAGCATAGAGACTTCAGGCTAGTTTTTCATTAAAGTGACTTTGAGCTAGTTTTCAGTTAAAGAGTAAATGCTTTCACAATTAAAGAAGAGAGGAAACTAAGAATTCCAAGATAGAATTTGAGATATATTTTTAGCACTAATATTAAATCACATAAGAAATATATTTTTATAACGCAAGAACAAGTATATTTTTTGGAGTACTATTGAGCACCGAATCGGGGACGAGCATGAGTTCAGATTACTCACGTCTCCATAAAACCATGTAGCCACCAAGGGTAGAAAAGGGTGATGCTTGTTAGATGAATCCTTTTAACAGTAGACATGTGAATCCATTAGGCAGTTCAGGTCCTATACATTTGGCTTGGTAGAGGATATCCTTGCATTATGACGTAGATCGTTGTATCATCACAATAGCTGATATACGATTGTTTTCAGTTAGAGAAACTCCCAAAAAAATTAGTATTGTATTTTTATATAAAACAATTTATAGTATTTTTACATACATTTCAGATTTATGTTTTATCCTTTTATATACACAGAGTTGACATCATGTTTTTGAACAACTTTTCTTTATATAGAAATTGTTTTAAACTAGTTTATATTGAAATCAGTTCAGTTAGGTATTCACGAGTAGAGAAGAGCGAACAAAAGTATTTCTTTTAAAATCTCTTTCAAGCCTATGTTGTTTAGCATTCCAACTCGCATAGTCGTACATTCACTGTAGTGATGCAACTTGTCCTGCATCGTAGTATGATGCAGACACATGTAACTAGGATCGATATTCCAGCGCATCGTTGATCCATTGAACAATTCAGATTTAGTTGGTGAGCCTCCTTACTTTCGGAGGATCCATTTTCATTGCTTTCAGTATCAATGTTAGTTAATTAGGATGTTATGGGGTGTGTTCCAACATCCATCTAAGTTGTTTTAGAGGCTTCACAGATACTCACACAATTAGTTATAAGTGTATTAGCTTTATATCTTAGATTTTTTGTTATGAGATTTCAGTAGCCATTTTGGCTAGATTGATTGTTTTCTTTAAATACATTTTAAAATGTTTAATAACTTTTTTATTTGGGTTTATCTCTCATGTTTATGTCTTCCGATGAGTAAGTAAGCTAGACCAAGGGTTCGCTTGGGGTAAGCAATGGTTCTCGAGTGCCGTCCACGCCGAGGGTGTAGGCTCGAGTGTGACAAACTTGTATCAGTGCACAGATTTCAAGAGTCCTACGAGTCTATGAATTCGTGTCTCTAGATCCCTAGTTATTAGTGTGAAGCGCGCCACATCTATAATAATGAGGCTGAAAATTTAGGAAATTCCTTTCTTCTTTCACACTCACTTCTTGCATTAGAGTTTATCTCTAAAAAGTTTCTTTCTAACTCGTGCTTACTTGTAACTGATTGTGAGTTGAGCTTTGTTTAAGGAGGAATTTTTGGGGCGCTTTGTTTCCCTGTGAGCTTAGAGAAGCAAATCGATGTTTGTTGACATGAGTTGTAGAAGGAGCTTGTTTGTTTTTCGGTTAACTCGTTTATCAAGTAAGGAACGTAAGGCAGCAATGATAATAGGTGATATGGGCACAACAAGTCTAATGATCCATGTGCAACAAGTTGAGGAGGACTAGCTAAAGGATAAAGGAGAGTTTAAGAATAAGAAGGCTAAGACATAAGGGAATGAATTTGGACAACAAAAGAGTAATGTGAACTAGTCTTCTTTATAACAGAAGAAGAAAAAGAAGAAAGGACCAGTACAATCATATACTTGTGACCCTTTACCAAGGAACCAATGTTTGTACAATAATCAGATATCTCAAAACTTTAGAGCTACGCGTGCACATTCACAAGGTAGTAAGGCACAAAGGGGGTACTAAAACTCTTGCATGTGCTAAATGTTGTGGGAACCACTCAGGGGTGTGTCATGATAACTCCACTGGTTGTTTCAAGTGTGTCCAAAACGATCATTTTATAGGAGAATTTCCTATGAGAAGGTAGAGTAATGGTAAAGAGGGAAATAGAGCCGAGTCTTCTTTAGTTGCTTCACAAGATAGAACTGTATCTAAATGAGCTACTTCAGGGGCAGGCGGAGAGGAAGTCATCTTTATGCTATCACTAGTACCCAAAAGCAAGAGGATTCACAAGATGTTGTCACTAGTATTATCCAAATCTTTAATTTTGATGTTCATCCTGAGCAATATCTTGATCCCTTGAGTGTTTTTACACATGTTGAGGATTTTATACTATCAAAGAGAGCCTATCGTGATTGTATCATTTTCCGTCAATCACAAGAGTATCATGGTTAACTAAGTTTAGTTAGGCATGGTAGATTTTGATTTCATTCTAGGTATGGAGTGGTTTCATGCCTATTCTGCATCAATAGATTGCACAACTTGAGAAGTAAAGTTCCAGTTTCCCAGTGAACCAGTTATAAAGTGGAAAAGTAGTTTAGCGGTGCCTAATTGTCACTTTATTTCATACCTTAAGGGAAGAAAGTTAGTTTTAAAAAGGTTGTATCAATCACTTAGTTAGAGTTAATGAATCTAGTGTTGATATACCTCATATTATGTCAGTTCCGGTAGTAAAAGAGTTTCCCAAATTCTTTTCAGATGATCTTCAAGGAGTCCCTCTTAATAAGAGACAGATTTGGTATAGATGTTCTTCAGATACACGCCCTATATCTATTCCGCCATAAAATATGTCACTAGCAAAGTTGAAAGAGCTCAAGGAGCAATAGAAAGACCTCCTAGAGAAGGGTTTCATTCGACCAAGTGTCTCACCTTGAGGTGCTCCGGTCTTTTTAGTGAGAAAGAAAGATGGTTCCCTTAGGATGTGTATAGAATACCGTTAGTTGAACAAGGTTACAATTAGGAATAGTCTCCTCATCCGAGGATTGATGATTTTTTCGATAAGATTCAAGGTGCTTGTTGTTCCACGAAAATTAACATCAGATCAGGCTACCATCAGTTGAATGTTAAGAATGTGATTTTCGAAGGACATTACTCAGAACCAGATATGGTCATTATGAGTTTTTGGTCATGTCCTTTGGTTTGAAAAATGCACCTACAACGTTCATCGACCTTATGAATAGAGTATTTAAAACTTATTTAGAAATACTTGTTATCGTCTTCACTAATGACATACTAATTTATTCAAGGAATGAATATCATGCTAATCATATAAGAATAGTTCTCCAGACATTGAAAGATAAGGAGTTATATGATAAATTCTCTAAGTGTCAATTTTGTTTTGAGACTATAGCATTCTTTGGCATATTGTGCCTGGAGAATGAATTAAAGTTGATACTCAGAAAATTAAGGCAGTGATAAATTGGCCTACACCCACATCTCAAACTGATATTAGGAGTTTCTTGGGTTTGGTTGGCTACTATAGAAGGTTCGTTGAGGAGTTTTCATTTATTTCATCTCCTTTGACCAAGCTGACTCAGAAGACAGTTAAGTTTCAATGGTCTGAATCTTGTGAGAAAAGCTTACAGGAATTAAAAAAGAGGTTTACCAATACCCCAGTTTTACCTTACCAGAAGGTGCTCAATTTTTTGTGGTGTATTATGATGCATCTACAGTGCATTTGGATTGTGTGTTAAAGACGAATGGAAAATTTATAGTTTATGCCTCCAAACAATTGAAAGTTGATGAGAAGAATTATCCAACCAGTGACTTGGAGTTAGATGTGGTAGTATTTTCCTTGATTAGATTGCGTTAGTATTTTTATCGTGTTCATGTTGATGTATTCACTGACCACATGAGCCTACAATATGTGTTCACTAAAAGAGAGCTTAATCATAGACAAAGTGGGTGATAGAATTTGTCAAGTATTATGATATGAGGATTCTCACAACCCAGGTAAGTCTAATGTTGTTGTAGATGCCTTAAGTAGGTTGTCTATGGGTAGCACTGCCTATCTTGAGGAAGAGAAGAAAGAACTAGACAGAAATGTGCATAGACTTTCACTCTTAGGAGTACGACTCATGGATTCCACAGAAGCAAAAATATGATGATGAATGGGGCTGAGTCTTCATTAGTTTCAGAATTCAGAAGAAAGCTAGACCAATATCCCATTTCGCTTGAATTGAAAGCAAATGTTCATAAGAAAAAGGTATTACGTTTTGAAAAAGGGGGAGATGGTGTATTGAGATATCAAGGTAGACTCTATGTACCAATGGTTTATGGACACCAAGAGAGTCTCATGTAGGAAGCTCAAAGCTCCAGATACTCTATGCATCCGGGTTCCACAAAATCGTATCGTGACTTGAAGGAAGTATATTGGTGGAATGGTATGAATAAGGGCTTTATGGAGTTTTTTGCTAAGTGCCCAAATAGCAAACAAGTTAAAGTACCTCACCAAAGGCCCGGTTGTTAGGCTTAGAATATAGAACATCCGTAATGGAAGTGAGAGATGATTAACATGGATTTCTTCAAAGTCATACCAAGGTCTCTCAGGCATCATGATTCTTTTTTTGTGATTGTCAACATAATGACAAAATTAGCACATTTTTTGCTTGTAAACGTACCCATTTAGTACAAGATTATGCGAAGTGGTATATTCAAGAGGTGGTAAGACTTCCTGGGGTTCCTATTGCACCTCGGATATCCAATGACTTAAGCTAGAGCTTTGGATGAAATTTGATAACCTGAAAAGGGTTAAAATGGTGTTTCTAGACCTTACTTAATATACTTAGTTTGGTTAGGTGATATTAGAATCTGAGTGTCGAGAAACGTCCATGATGTCCGGAGACTAGTGAAAATGATTTAGCGTGTCTTTAGGCCTTGCAAGGGGTTTGAAGAGTCATATGAAGGCAAAATCATGTACAAATTCGTATAATATATATTAGAGTGTGTTTAGGATCATACGTCTGGGTAGGACTACCCAAGGACTAACCTAAGGGTTCTTGAGGAGGACCCAAACTTTGACCTAAAAGCTTTCAAAAAAACTACAACCAAACCACGAGAGCATTGATGCCCCGTTAATGGACTCACGCCCCATCAATAGAGGTCGTGAGTCCATACTTAGAATTATGGAGCATTGACTCCATTTTATCTTTCTATGAACAAATTTACAGAGTGACAAGACGGTCCGTTCATGGATTGATGGACTGTCAATCATAGGCGTCGATTGAGTCAGCACACTGGTGCAAGACACAACCAAGCCGAAGGTGGTTTTGTAAATTCCACCCTTTGAAATTTAAATAAAGGGAAGGTTCTAATTAGTTATTTTAGGTATATTAAAGCATTTTAACGCATAAAAGAAGTCTTTCCACCTCATAATCCCAAAACCCCAAACACTCTCACTTCTCTCTCTACCCAACCTCCATTGAAGAATATTGAAACTTCTAGAAGAAGACCAATTCTCGAAGTTTCTACTAAAATTCGTGTCTAAAGTATTCATTAAGGTATGGATTTTTTTCAATGTTGGGATTCATTTCCCCAAGAGGTCCATTAAGAGATTACTTTCACATCCCCCAAAAAGCAAACAAATTATCTACACATGGGTCTTCTTTTAAAATTAAATTGTGGATCAATTATGATTAATTATGGTAACTTAGGGTTGTTTAGGTGTATAATTATGGGTAACACTTGTTGTTAAATTGAAATTCCCATGGACCCATGTTCTTCCCCAATTTCATAAATCTTGGATCTTGTTTGATGAAATGGTTGAAGATGATGAATATGTCAATTGTTATATTGGTGTTAATTGTGTTATTACTTCATGGACTGCCTTATATTATGCATTTTGGGGGGTTTAATCTAATTCTTTTAGAACCCATAAATGCCCTTCTTCTCCTCCCTAACTCTTGAATTATGTTGAATTATGATTTAAGGTGATGTAATTGAGTATGATCTTGCTTAATTAACTACTGTACGATGATGATAATCAATTTGTTGGGTAAATATAATTGCTTTGGGATGAAATCTTAAAAGGGTTTCTTGCACACTATTGGTAAGACCTTCAAGGTCATGAACTTTTTATTATAGTATTGTTGAGCTATCTTTGGTAATATTGGTTAATTGAAGTATGAATGAGGAAGTTATAAATGTATGATCATAATTTGAATATGATGGTTTTGAAATGATGATATATGTGCAATCATGAGGTGTTGAAGTTTAATGATATATACACTTTATGGTTATGCTATGATGTAATGTTCTCACATGATGGTGTGGTTGTGATGAAAGGACTTTCTCATCCTAAAACCAATGAGCTATGAACATGTTATATGAGGGGTTAAACTCCTATGAATTATGTTATGAGTTGATGTTTAAGAAAGACTTAGAGGCTCTTCAAAAAGGGAATTTAGCTTAACATAGAGTGAGTTTGACAATAAAAGGTGTCTCTTCACCAGGAAACTTCCCCCGATGTTCTCAGGATGTGGAAACTATAATGTTATTTAGCATAAAGAGGTTTTCTAGTAACAACCTCCTAGATCCTTAACTATGTGCCCCCATAGGAAACCTAGCTAGTGGATCAACGTATATGCTATTATGATGTTGATGTCCTACCTTTTCAAGTAGGATGCCTTCTTTTCATTGTGAAGGGTTGAGAGCAAATTCCATGTTAGCTAACATGGTAATTGTCGGTTATGGCAAAGTTTCACGAAAGTTAAAAATGAATTAATGAAAGTAAGAAGATGAACACAAACTAGGACTACTTAAGAGGTGTTACTTAGTGTAGTTAAGTGTATGGGAATTTACCTATACATTGCAGAAGTGGACCTTGACGAGAATTCTAAGGTGGGTTCTATATGTACATACGTTATGAATGAAATGCATGATGTTGGTATAATGATATTGGTTTCACTTGATATACATGATGTTGGTCTAAATTGTTATGCATGATGTTCACTACACATGTTATGATGAGGTATGAGATAGAAAACAATGCTTATGGTCTCTTTGTTGGTTTACTTGGTTTATGTGGGGTTATGGGGATTCACATACCATTGCACTAGTGGACTTAGATTGGGTTATGAGCAACGTCTTTTGATTTATTGATGAAATGGACTCTAAACATGAAACGTTGATTATGGCTTTATTATAATGTTACTCTTGAACATGAATATGAAAATGACTTATTATTGTTGTTGTGATATGGACTTGTGTATGTTCTTGGGTGGTACATAAAGGATTTTAAAGTGAACTTAACATGTTTATAACAAAATGTACCTTAGTGCACGTATTCAAACGTTTTTTTGCATATATATCCGTATCGAGTACATGTGGTTTGTACTAATCCATATCTCTTGTATTACATAAATGTAAGTTTGGGCCATTGAGGTGCTTCAAGGTCAATTTCTCAAAGAAGCTAGGATTGTTCCCAAGTTGGTGAGTCCTCAAGTCCGTGGACAAAGCCTATGAATCTAGATTTGGTTATGTTGCTATTAATGAAAGACATTGTTCTATTTCCTATATTAAAGAACTATGTTTCATTTCTTTTGTAAACCTTCTAATGATGTAAGGGCTAAGTCCCACTTTTCACACTCTTATGTTTAGATGGCGATGTGACTCAATTATAGATTTTATTTTCAACATATTTGAAGTGGAGTTGAATTTCAAACAAAAAGTTTTTAATTTTTCCGCTATTTAATTCTATCTATGATGCAATGATGTATGCTAACGACTTGTCTTAGGACTCTTTAAGGATGAAGATGGCGGTTACGACTAGGAGTGCTATCCGGTAGAGACAAAAATGGTATGAGAGCTTGTGTGATCGATTTCAAAGGTACTTGGGATGATCACCTTCCTCTGGTTGAGTTTGCCTACAACAATAGATACCATTCCAGCATTCAGATGCCCCCTTATGAGGCTTTGTATGGGCGTAGATGTAGGTCTACTGTTGGTTGTTTTGAAGTTGGTGATGCAGCTTTAATAGGGTCAGATTCAGTCATTCATGCTATGGAGAAAGTGCAACTCATTAGAGATAGACTTAAGACAACCCAGAGTCATCAGAAATCTTATGTGGATGTAAGGAGAAGGGAGATAGAGTTCCAAGTTGATGATTGGGTATTTCTAAAAGTGTCACCTATGAAAGGGGTGATGAGATTTGGCAAGAAAGGGAAGCTCAGTCCTAGATATGTAGGCCCTTACAAGATCTTGAAAAGGATTGGCAAGGTGGCATATGACTAGAATTACCAGCAGACTTAGCAGTGCATCCGGTTTTCTACATCTCACTATTGAAGAAGTGTGTGGGTGACCCAGCATCTATAGTGCCATTAGAGAGTGTGTCGGTGAAATATAGTCTTTTTTATGAGGATGTACCAGTTGAGATTCTTGACCATCAGGTTAGAAGGTTGAGAAACAAAGAAATCACTTCAGTGAAGGTTTTGTGGAGAAGTCAGTCCGTAGAGGGAGCTACTTGGGAAGCAGAAGCAGCCATGAAAGCCAAGTATTCTCACCTTTTTCGTTCCGATTCCACTCCATCTTGGGGTAATAATTCCTCTTCAGCTTTCCAGTCATTCATGCATAAATTCAGTCTTAGAATCATGTTCCCTCAGTTTGTACTTGCATTTTTAGCATATTTGCATTTTCTCGGAACTCAATTCAGTCAGAAACTCAGTTCTCAGTTATTAGTAGTAGATTTTGCAGCTCTCTCCCTCTAATTCAGCTAGTTTAGTGTTCATTCGAGGGCGAATGTTCCCAAGGGGGAGATAATGTAATACCCCGTAGCCAAAACAGACCAAAAATCAGTTTTTCAGAAGAATCTGCAGGTGCAGCCGACGTGACCATCGATGGACCGTAGCCTGACTCACGGTCCGTCCTGCACAACCGTCGGTGGGATCAGAGACTCCTAAAAACTCAGTCGGGAAAAATTGGCTAAGTCTTGATCGACAGATAGACCTACGGTCCGTAGTCCATGACTGTCGATCGAGGCCCCCTTAAGCCACTCTCTGATAAGGACCACGGGTGAACAACATGGTCTGTAAGTGGACCCACGGTCCGTAGGTCTGACCGTAGGTGGGAACTAGCATCCAGTTAGGGGGGAAATGCAGTAGGGTCAACTTCAAATGATCATAACTCTTTGCACAAAATGAATTAGGTGTCCCATTACATATCAACAGATAGATAATTAAATATCTTTCCATATCCACCGTCCTTGCTAAAATAGTAGCTCCCAGTAAAAAGAAATGTCCGTTTTAGTAAAGGTTTTTCGAACATACCTAACCTATCTGTCCAGGTCGTCGTTTTGTCCGACAGCAACTTACCCAGGGGTCTTTTGGTCTTTTCCCACTTCGTTTAAACCTTAAGATACATCATTTTGACCCAAAAATTAGTCAGATTATGCCTAGAAATATAACTAAAAGTTACCTAAGTCAAAATCATTAATCAAAAGTTAGAAAATTAAAAGCAAGAAAGGAGAAAAAGCTCAAGAACCCTAGTTCAAGAACTCAACAAGTTTCCAGCAGTTCAAGCCACGAAATCTAAGTATTTTTCCGTGAATTGCATCACCAGGTATGTGGGATTTCACTAGTGGGTTGCTTTCACCTATAGGGTCCCTAGTTTTCAGTCAGTTCTTGATTCTCTTATCATGATTAAACCTAGGGTTCCTAGAATTACAGCAGAACTTCATGATTTAGTTAAAATATACGTTCCAAATCAGATTATCAAGTTATTACTCAGATTATCGCATGAATTTCAGAACCCTAGCTTTGTATTTCTTTAGTTCTTGAGTTACACATGCTAGGTCAGATATTTCAGTTATTTCAGATATACATGCCTCAGTGATTAATTCATCATGATTAGATTAAATGTTGCATTCTCAGTTTGCATATTCAGCTTTGAGCTATCCAGTATTTTACAGAAATTCATACATAATCAGTTAACTATATAAGTTAATGGGAGTAGCATAATACCGAGTTGGACTAGGGTTAAGCGTACCCAATTAGTCCCAGAACTACTAGTCAAGTAGGTTGTAAGTCCACTATGTGTACATTCAGTTTAGTGATCACGCCAGCATGCCTTTATACCTTTGGCAGGGTATATTTTGTCCTCTCGATGGGGCATATACATCAGACTCCACATTTAGCAAATGTTGTTTTATTATCGGTTATTAGTAGCTCCCACTGTTCAGTGAGACTCTATTGTATTGACTATTTATCAGTATATTCAGTATTCAGTTCCAGCATGTTATAAATTTGTCATTGCATCCAGTTAGCTCAGAATTTAGTATATCATGTACAGATTATTATACTTGCTTTTGTACTTGTTCAATTATGTTTTATTTCAGTTTTACTCTATCCTACATGCTCAGTACCTTCAAGTACTGACGCATACGTGCGCTACATCTTCTCGTGATGTAGGTTCAGGTTCTCAGCATCTATATCATGCATAGATCGATTTTCGATCTCCACTTCAGCAGATTCAGTGGTGAGTCCTCATTCTCCGAGGACAACAGTCATGAGTTTAATTTAAGTCTTCAGTCATTTAGTTTCAGTTTTGGTAGATTTAGCTTGGGCTTGTCATAGTATTTTTAGTCCTGTTTAGAGGCTTATTTTAGACATAGTTAGTTTCAACTTAGCGTTGAGTTGATATTTTCTTTGTTTTAAACTCATCATTTTTCATATATCTTAGATTTAGCATATGGGTATTCCCCATATTTTCATTTTAAGTATGATTTAGCTTACGCAACAGTTTATTATTCTTTAGTATGCTTATGATCATGCCAGCAGGGTTAGCTTGGGATCACTTGTGGTCCTAGGTTCCGTGTCCGCATCTCGGGGGTAGCTCGGGGCGTGACAACTTGCCTCATTTTGTTCGCTCAACTCGTGACATGACATGACACTGGCAGGTTTAAAATTAATATTACTGAAATCATAAATAGACAAAGTTAGGAAAATAGAATATAGCAGATAGGTAAATAAACAAGTTTTCATTAAAAGAGGATTTCTTCCAATTGGAAAACAATGCAAACTTTGTCCATGGCGAAGGTCCATGTTGCCTTTTTAAACATCACGGGGAAATTTAAAAATTCAAGCAATTAATGAAAAAGAAAAATGGTGGGTATCGGACCTCTTCCAGACTACCGCCAATTTTCAAAACATGTATAAACAATGTACTTCTACCAATATGATTGGGGAATCAAGATCGGTGTGGAAGTCCAATTCTGTAGTCGTTCTCCAAGCTCAGCTTCATGGATACCAGCTAGCTCGACCTTGTCCTCTATGACAACATCGATCTCTTCAAAAAGGCCACAGATTTCTTTCCTAAATCCATCACGATCGGCGTACTCCCGAACTGGAAATAATTGATACAAATGAGGGATTGGTTTAGCCAGTGCTTGATCACTATTCTTCTTCATCTTCATCTCATCATCTGTGGGAACGTACCCCAAACCATATCTCGCTCCATTGACGGGAACTTGAATAGGCTCAATAATTCCTTGAGAATTCCTTCCCAATTCGAGACTTGGATCGAACCCATTCTGTAGCATCACAGTGGCGATCATATTCTACACAGGTGACATAGGAGGCTGTGGGTCCAAATCTTCACCGGTGGCATTTACCAGCTCCACCGTGTAGAAATTGGTGCCTCGCGAGACTTCATCAAAAATTGGTGTCTGCCTGCCGGAGTGGCTCCCTTCACCATGAATAACTAGTTTTTGCTCCTTCGAAATGAGTTTCGTCGTCTAGTGAAGAGTAGAGGGCACAACTCCAGCCACATGGATGAAAGGCCTTCCTAGAAGAAGATTGTAGTTGGTGTCAATGTCCAAGACCTGAAACTATGCACTGTATTCCGCCGGACACATTTGGATGACCAAATTCACTGCTACCAATGTGTCTCTTTTGTACCCCATCGAAGGCTCTTACATTGACTTGGTTTTGTTCCAGCTTCCCCAAATCAAACATTAACTGCCTCAGAGTCTACAGTGGGCAAATGTTGAGACCAGACCCATCATCCACCAGGACAAGGTTTATGACCTTTTCACGGCATATGACAGTAACATGCAACGCCTTGTTGTGTGACCTCCCTTCAAAGGTTAACTCTTCATCACAGAAGCTAATCGGATGCCTTAGGATAACTTGGTTGATCATAGCCGCTACAACTGTTTGTGCCCACAGGCACATATGTGTCATCCAGAGCCTTCATCAAAGCCTGTCTATGCAGCTAGGATCTTATCAACAGGGCCCACACAGAAATTTGAGCTGGGGTTTTCTCCAAATGCTTAACAATCAAATAGTCCTTTGATTGTATCTTTCTCCAGAATTCCTCCGCTTTGCCTTCACTTATCAGCCTTATTCTTGATCCTTCTTCTGTACTCCAAAAGCCAACTCTTCGGTAGTATAACACCTACCCTGAGCGGCATCGGTTTCAATCACAAACTTCGGCTTAGCAGGAGTTTCTAATGGCACCAAGGCAACAACCTTTGTGGGTGTCAGGATCACAAACTCCTTTTTCTCTTTAACGCTCAGCGAGGACACAACCCTTTCTAACTCATCATGAACAATCGGAGTTATCACTTTGGTCACGCACCATTTATCATCCGTCTCTATCATATTGACGCCTCCATGATTTGGTAAAGGATTGGTGTTGACATTAGGCGCGACTGTTTGAAGAGAAACCACTTGTTGGACGATCAGATCTTGAATCTAGTGTTTGAGGTTGATACAATACTCAGTATCATGTCCAACGTTGTTGGAGTGATACTCAGACCTTTGATCGGGCATGTAGAATTTTGAACTAGTATCCACCGGCTTGGTCCCCACCAGGTGAATGTATCCAGCCGTAGACAGTCGCTCGTACAACTTTGTTCAGCTTTCAGCGAGCGCGCTAATGTTTCTGGGGGGGCTTCTTCTCGAATCTGGGTCGAGGGGGATCATAGCTTCCTTGTTGGGGAGGAGGCATCTGTTTATTATTTCAGGTATTTGGACGGGGAATTTGGTTTCTTGGATAAGGATTTGTTTGGTAATTTGGTGATATAGCTTGGTAGTTCATGGGGGTATTTTGGTATACTGGACCTAGGACTTGATATACTGGTGGGGGTGCTCTGTAGTTTGACTGCACATTGGCATAGTTAGGAGCAATATTTTGGTAAATGGGGATGGAATTTAATAAAGTGGAGGAGAGTTTAGGTAAACGGGAGATGGATTTTTGTAATTTGGAGGGGTACATTTTGGTATGGAGGAGGAGTATTTAGATAACTAGCTTGCGTGTAGCAAGACTGGTAAGAATTCTTGTAAGGTCGAGGACGACCTTTGTAGGAGATGATCTTCTGGGGGTCTTCCTTACATCGTAAGAGACGTCAAAAATGTCTTCTTTTTTCTACTTCAACTAACCCGATGATCCGGGTGATGCAGCAACACGGACAATCTTCTCGGTTTTCAAACCATCCTCGATAGTCTCACCAATCTTAACTAGCTCAGCAAAGTTTGCTCCAACGAGCAATATTATTTTTTCATAGTATTCGGGCTCTTGAACCCGCACGAACACTTCAACTATCTCCTTTTCATACATAGGAGGCCGAACTCTAGCTGCTTCTTTTCTCCACCTGTATGCAAACTCTCTGTAGCTTTCAGTGAACTTTTGCTTCATTTTTTCCAGGGAGTAGTGATCGAGAACGATTTCCACATTATAAGTAAATCGATCGATAAAATCCTTGGCTAGGGTATTCCAACTTGGCCATTGTCTGTTCTAATGGGAAGTGAACCATTCTAGAGCCTCTCTACATAGACTTCGGCTAAAGAGATGCATCAACAAAGCTTCATCTCTACCAACTCCGACAAGATAGTTGCAGTAGGCTCTCAGAAGGGCCAAAGTATTCCCTACTCCTCTGAAAGTATCAAATTTTAGAACTTTGAACCCTTCTGGGAGGTCCAAAATCGGATGAATGCACAAATCCTCGTAGTTCAGACCAGCAAAATCGGGGATGCATTGGAACTCCTTCATTGCTTTTCTGATCTCTTCCTTTATATCAACCTTTGCCTTTTCCTTTGGCCTCCACTCTTTTTCCTTCTCCTCGTAGTGGTTTAGCTCAAAACCATGCACATCGTGCTCAGTTGGGACGGGAATCTGGAAAGTTCTTCTTTTAGGTAAGGGTGGAGCTACGGAAGGACTTTGGGCATTCTGGGTTTTGGTAGTTTTGCGGATAGGTTTGGGGATTAGTAATTTGGTTTTGGTGGTGGTGAGATGTTTTGGGGTGGAATGCGTTTTGGTTTTCGTGTTGATTCTAGTTTTGCGGTGGTGGAGCGGTTTGATGGTGGGTATTTCGAGAATGAGGTGGTATTTGGGAATGGTTATTTTGAGGAGGTGGTGAAGTCTGGTAGGAGGCTGAGGCATACTAAGATTTTGGGTAGTCAACTCGATGACAGAGGGTTTTGAGCAGGAGTAGATGGCGGAATCTGAACTGGATCCATGTTTGATGAGGGAAAATATAGAGGAGGCCTCCCATCACTAGCTGTGTTTGAGGTAAACCCTGGTGGAGGCATATCCTATCTTCGTTGCATTTCCACTCTCATCTCAGCAATCTGTTGCATTAGATGCATAATCAGTTCATTATGATCCGCTATGGTGGGTTGAGCCACCACAACGTCAGTAAGACTGATTTCTTCATTGTTGTCCCCAATTACCACTTTCCACTTGTCTGAATTTTGGCCAGGAAATGAATCTGCATGACCTTTGGATCTAGTGAAGTATGGAAGATCGGCCAGTTTAATTGACACAGACCAGTTTGTAAGTACCTGTTGAGGAAAAAAACTCATAGGCAAATTTTTTAATTTATGTTCGGAATACGTAATGCATGATATCACATAAAGAACATATAAACACACAAAGTTGCTTTTTCTGAGGACATTTTAACCCACGAGTAAGGGGACACTAATTTTTTAACAAGCATCAGTTTGCTTGATTTTGTTTGACACTATCATAAAAAGGTTAAATCACATTGAGCCGCGGTCTTCTTGCTACATCTCTTTGGCGTTTGTTGATCTGAACCTCACCCTCCCTTGTAGCATGAAAGGGGAGACTGAAAATTTTGAAAGATAGGGGCCGGGCCTTGAAAGGCTGCCTACGTATCTCACAAGGAGTTTTCAGGCCCTACATAGTTTGGGTATAGGAAATACTTGTTTTTTCATTCATTGATTCATTACAATTACAAGGAAATAAAGCAGCAATAACGAAGCTTTTAAAAGATAAACTGTGGCCCCATCTCAGTAGTTCTTTCTCTTGCTGTAGCATCAGTTACGAGGAACAAACTTGACTTGGATCTTTCCCAGGGCGACAAGGGTTTATACGTCATTGCAAAAACTGAGGCACCTTGAGAGGCCATGATCTGTAGCATTATGGTAAGCACAAGGTTCCAGATTTCTACCCCAACGGGATCAAGACCTTTGTCATCCTAGTGGATAAAGGGTAAGAACACATTCTGAACCAAATCACGATAGATTTGTAATAACATCTTCTTGAATGGCGTGAAATAATGACAAATAAATTCGATCTGCCGACATATTCTTGCCTTAAGCTGCACACATTCTTCTATAGTGTGCCCTCGCTGGTTCGGGTGGAAGGCGCACACCTTTGAAGAGTTTTCATGCCCAAAGATTGAAGTTGTTCACTCATGAGGTTTCCACTTAAGATGTTTGTACAAAAGAGCGCATGACATAACCTTCTCTCCCACGCTATGTGTCGGCTCGTAAGCCGGGAGAGCGATCCACTTGTCTCCTCCTCTTAGACGGCCCAGAAATGGAGGCTTGTAGACAATTTCCTCATCAATGTTTTCCCCAGTTGCTCCAGGGTGAGTGTCATCAGGACCACTACTAGCTTCTTGCTCGCGGATAGAGTATTTTCCGCGCATCTTCTGAAGTTTGGTGATCATGTCATTGTGAAAAGCTTTGTTTTCCTCTGCACTTCGGTCATTTTTCCCTTCATGGCAGTGAATTCCTCCATCTCGTCAGCGAATTACTCGTCAAGTGCCACATTTCTGGCTAGTGCATTTGCGCTGGCTAGATATATCTCTGTTTCTCTTTCTTCCCTCTCCTGAATCTTCTGTCGGAGCATATCCAATTTCTTCCCCAATTCCTCCTTTTCTATCTCGATGTCTTTCTTTTTCTTCATTTTAGATGCTTAATTCTCATCCACCGTCGCGGTTGCGGCTTTGTATATTGCCGTGGAAATTTTGACCCTGAGTCCTTCTTCTCTAACCTCTCGAATTTCCCGCATGATTTGTTCTATTTTGCTCTGCAATTCTTCTCCAGTGGGTTCTATCTTGGTACTCTTTCCTTTGTCCATAGTTGTGATCTCTCCTTTCCTGAGATGGTAGAGTAGTGTTTTTAGATTTTGGTGATAGGATTCTGCTTTCGTCTGGGAAACTCAAGACTCAGAAAATTTGGTCAGACAATTTGTAATAGTGACTACTGTATATTTCTAGAAATTTCTAACAAGGGGTGGGTTTTCGATGTCCTCATTCAAAGCAACATATCACATAAGCAGTTAAAAAACACATATATCGCGTCCTAATCATGCATGTGGCCCTTTTGTGCCAAGGGTAGGCCTAGCGATCTGAAGGATGTTTTGCATAATTTAACACATATTGTTGCACCCCCAAAAATAAGCTTCACAAATAATTATAGAATTCGTTACAGAGTTTTAATCAAAGCAGGGGTACATATTCAGGAAGGGGAATACACTGCAAACACAAATAGAAAACAATCCCACGCAGGGGAATTATAAAGTTGATGGTCCTGCTCCTCCTCTTGCTTTTTCTACCTCTTCGCGGATGATGCACTTGCTTGTTACCACGTACGGCTCAACAAACACAGCTTTGGAAAATGGCGACACGACCCGAAGGGTGTTTATCTGCTCATCCAGGGTTGTATCTAGACGCATCAAACAGGACCTCACATCGGTTAACTCTTGGGAAATCATAGATAAGGCCCTCTGGCTTTCAAATTCTCTAGATTGGTATTCTTGCACCCTTCGTCAAAATTCCTGTTCCCTTTGGTCCCAATCCTGTTGAAAATGATATGCGTGGATCGAGAGCCTCATTTGGACATCTTCAATTTGTCGACCCACGCGTGGTGTCGGGTTTACTACACCACACAAATCATTCTGCAACCATGTTTTGTATTCATCAACATACCCGGCTTCATACCTGTTTTCAGCAATACTTCCTTTCATGTCGACGCGCCCGACCCATTTTGGAGGATGGTTTTGGCGAAAGGTATTTTAATACATACAACTAGTTAGTTGCCACCCCCCAGGACACAACAATCCGTCAAACACGCAAACATCCTTCAGATAGCACATAAGTATGATCCTCCTATCGAGACGTAGGCTCTTTGGACTCAGGGCGGTCTTTCTAATGGGCCCAACACTCCTTGGGTGTTCGGTCATCTTAGGACAATGCGCTACTTTTAGGATTTGGTTTCGCTCTATATTAGTTTGACTAGGAGTGACTTTTATTTATAGTGGAAAGGGTGACCCAAGCGGACTACTTAGGCTGGGATAGTTAACGACCGTTGACTATCAAGTAGCCAACTACATTTGTCAGGTTGCCCCGAGAAAGAATTTGGTTACCGAACGATTGTGAGCCCGCATAATCATCCTTTAAGTGATAAATAAACAATGGTCGTTTGACGGAGTATGATATGCCATGAAAAATGCAACAGTTTATATAATACGATAAAGAAACACATAGACAGTTATTTCACATAGCCAAACAATTTTCGTTTTAAGGTTAGAATCCTCCAACCCCTCCAGCGGAGTCGCCATTCTGTTACACATTTTTCAGAAAATATATTTTTATAAGTTTTTGAGACTTTTTAGAGTCGCCACTTATTTTTTGAAAATAAAATCAAGAAAACTATTCTTCCAATTGACTAAAACAGGAAATCAAATAGAAGGATTTTTAAGGGGTTCGGGAATTCATATTTATATTTTACAAAAGTTTTTACGGCACCTAACATATTACTAAATTGTGATTATCCGGTAACTAACTTTGTTTGGCTAAAATGTTTTAACTTAAATTTGAGATAAAAATATTCAGAGTTTGAAAGTGAAATATTAGTTTTATCATCTAAATGAGATTTGTAAAAGTTATTTTAGTTTGCTCGATTTATTTAGTCAATACGTTAAAACATAATGGCGCCTTGCGGGATTTGGATTCTTTAACCCTAAGAGTAACAACAAATAATAACAGATAAATAAACGCCAAGTTAAAGGAGAGGGAGAGGGAGAGAGATAGAGTTGGGACCAAATCCGGCTTTTGTCCACCTGGACCGGTATTTGGACCCATTTTACTTTGGGTTTTTAACCCATGTCAGTTGTACATTTCCTAAACTAAACAAGATAATAAACAATAATACAAAATGACAAGGGCTTAGGCCCAAAAATAACAAAATACAAAAAAAATTAAGGAATAAATTTGGGCCCTTTTGGCCCCATCTCTTCAACTTCTTTTACTTTGGTTTCCTTCATTTCGAGACCTGTTCATCGGTTTTGTAGGTTTGACTCGAGAGGAGGAATTTTGAGGCCTATGTGGCCCAACTTGGAATATTAGAGAAGGATGGATTGTGGATGAACTCATGCTTGGTTTTTCATGCAAGGTGACAGACAAAGTATAACATTAAAAAACAAAAAATAAAGTAAGAAAAAACATTTTAAAAAAAGGAAAAAGATGAACTAAACTAACAATAAATAATGTGTGTTCATCAAATCGCTGACAACACAAACTAGAGCAATGATAAAAAAAGAAGAAAAATGCAAATCATGAACATGTACTCTTTCCAGAAGGTCCGCAATATAACTAAACAGAGAAAAACATATTCACATAATCCTGTACTACTAATCAAACATGCTAATGATGCTTAAATAATTTTTCGAGCAATATTGAAGGAAAGGGAGACGTGACCCATTAGAGTACAGACCAAGAATTAAGTCAACTAAACTAAACTAAACAAACCCCCGGGGTGTCAAATGCAACAAACGATCAACTAGTCATTCGGGGTTGTTAGAGAACAATCCAAGCATAACTATATCAAACTAGTTCGAATCTTACGAAGAAGCAACTAAAACAACAAATCACAGTTAATAACCTGGTCCTTAAGCTGGTTAATAACCTGGTCCTTAAGCTAGTCAATATCCTGAAATCATTCATTTGGACAGAACAATCATATTGATAAACTGTATTTCACTTACTTAATCAGTACTTTTAATAGCATACTAACCACTCGCAATTTGGGCATATTTTATTTAAAGCTTTATGGAGATGGGATGTATTTGGGGAAAATGACTCAAACTCTGTTGAAATAGAAGCAGGACAAAGATAAGAGGAGCGCATATTGGAGGAGCTCATTCTCATAACGAGGAATAACTGATATTTTGATTAAAATTTAAATGGGCACGATGACATGATGTAACTCAAACCAATCGCGTTTTAGAGAGAACAAAAATAGAGACACACAAGAGATATAAAATTAGATGACGAGAATGCGACTACACATATTTAACAATACTTAAGGAAAACAAGACAAACAATCATGCTAACTAAAATTGCAGAGACTTAAAAATAACAATATGACTAACTCAAGGGAACAATTAAGAGTATGTACTTCATATGTAAACTGCATCAGTTAAACAATATAAATAGTTAGCCGACGACCAACATAATCGATCTTTGGCACCATCAGAAGAAACAGAGAAAGAGACAGAGAGGAGAAGCAAGCGGAGGGAATTTTACCTCTTTACGGGCCGCGAGTGAGACTAGACAGGCGGAGAAGTGACTGGCCTTACCACAAGATGCTCGGACGCGAACGGTAATAAAAAAAAATTGAACTGTAAACTGAAAAAATGCTCTATTCGGAAGTGTATCTTTATTATATTGGTATTAGCTCTTAAAAAAACTCTGTATCTGCTAAAATTTTCAAACCCAAAAGAGCCACTAAAATTTTTTCCCTCTCTTTACAGAGAAAAACGTAGAGAATATATTTAGGAAAATACCTACGGTTTCTTTTTGATTTTTTTTGGGGGGGGAGAATGAATTCGGGTTCAAGGCCCACTCCAAGATTCAAAATCGAACAAAAAAATCACCATTTTAGGAGAAGCACCCTTTTCTATGAAGATTTCAATTCCTTCCCAAAGGAGAAAGGGGGATCAACGATCTGGATTGATTCCATGTCCTTGATGGAGTCACTTGGCTCAATCCTGAGCCAAGAGGACGAAACGTGTGGATCTGTTTTGCTGCAAATTATACCAGCTGAAGGACGAGACGTTAGAGAGGGGGGAAGGCGAAAAGAAACCGCAGACGAACCGATTCACGCGTCCAAGGTGTGAACTTGTTGTGCACTCGCGGTTACTGTAAAGCGCGTCGTCTCGAGATGCTGCTAGGTTTCACGCGTGAAGAAGAACGGGAGAAAAGCAGGGGGGAGGGTCGCTGGTACACGCTGCTGGGTTTTCTTTTTGTGGGAAAAGAGGGATTTGTGTCGGTTTAACGGGTTGGGATTTTCGGCTGGATCGGTTCAATTTCTTTTGGGAAATAAAATTGTTTAAAGGGGTGAAGGATTTGGAGGATGGGAGAATATGTTGGCTGAACGGATATTAAAAGTGGGCCGGTGGAAAAATTTACACAAAGGCCCACAACTTGGTCCTTTAATAGCTAAATAAAATAGTAATTTAGCCTATTCGAAATTAATCCACCAAAATTTGAATAGGCGGACTAACACAACTAATTTACGAGCTTCTCAAATCTTAATGACATGAAATAATTAACTTTATTATAAACTAATGATTCAAAATATAACTATAATTTATACCAAACAAAATTAAAAACCTTACTAAAATTAAATTCTTTTGAGATGATTTTTTGGCTATTTATAAATTAAATTAATTACGTACAAAATCATATAAAACACGTATTACTTAAAATTATGAAAAGTTACAAATCTTATTTAAAGTATCTTGCAAATTTTCAATATATATATATATATATATATATATATATATATATATAAATGATAAAAGTAATTATTTTAAATCGTTCGGAATCGAAGAAGTTCAATAATTAATCTTTACCGGGGAGGGTCAAAATTGAGTGTGACCACTCCTCAATGAACAGTGAACGCTCCCATTTCACTCTAAATTTTTGTTACATCGCCTTCCATACCTAAACAAACCTCTAAGGGTTTGCTTATTCCGTCTCTTTCAATGGTTATTCTTCTTACAACAATGATGATTTCGTAGCCGCGTTGATGCTCTCCCTTAAGCACTGGGTGGAAAACTGATTCTTTGATTGCTTGAAGAAGAAGAGTGTCACGACCGGAATCTAGACCCCAGACGAGACCGGCGTTGTTGACCTCTCAGAGGTCGCAGACAAGCCTACATACGTCATTCTTACTTCATCTAGGTTAATTTTAGCGGAAAATTTGAAACTTTTTGATACTTAACTTACTTATTACACATTTTCATTAATACATAATTGTTCGCCCTCAACTATCTAATATTAAGATCATCAAATGAAAGAAATACTGTAATATAGTAATAAAGATGTACTTGCCAAAATGGCACCAATACAATGTCTGAATAAAACAGGAAAGAAACGCTAGTGGAACATGCTCCACTATCTCAACTCTAAAACTAAGCTAGAATATAAATGGCAGCATCCTCGAAAGCATGAGGGCCTACCAAGTCCGGATGAATTCTCGACGTCCGGATAGCTTCAGTGTGCCTGCACCTAAAATTGTAGAGTTGTATAGGGTTAGTACACACTTGTAGTAAGTATGGGTATATGCAAGCACACACCAAGGACATGCATGAGAAAACATAGCTCTTTCCTAAAAACATGATTATGGAAAGTCAAGTCAGTGGACTTGCCAAATTGAGATTAGGAAAGTTAGTGAACCTTCCAAATTTGGATTAGGAAAGTCAGTGAGCTTTCCAAATTTGGATTAGGAAAGTTATGCCATGAGAGTAACATGCATCATCAAAATTATCATATTGCACACAACACATAATATCTTACACATAGCACATATCATATTGCATATATCACATAACATCTTTCATATCATTCATTCATATGCCATGAGACCTTGGAATCATGGACTTAACATTAAGTCTTCCCTGAATGAGGGCTCAACATATGGGACCTCAACTAGGGAGTCTTCATTAGCAAACACAGAGTCTGCTTCATTCATTCATACGTACTTCATTTCATTTCATTCATAGGCCAGTGTAAACACCAGCTATACCTAGGGTGTAGTTTAAGACTTTTATTGGGTTCGTTGTGCAATGATCAAGAATAACCTAGTGTCATTACTTGAGTCTAGCTCACCTCTTGATTATCCTATCCTAACACATTTGGTATCATTCATTTCACTATGTTCTTCATTTGAGGCTTCCCTCATTCATTCATTGGGAACTTTAACTTTAACCGACATAGATCATGTGAGCATCATGAAATCTAGTGTCTCCCCCACACCAAAAAGAGGTGGAATCACCGGCCAAGGTGACCCAAAAACATGCTAGCGTACATGGGAATTTAATCCCGCCAGATCCCTATATTGGCAGTATAGGTTCGAAGACCAGGAGATATAACGAGACCGATATACGGCAAGCCAGACAGTCTCATCTTATGAGAGTTACGTGAACCTCCGCCCTTCCCTAAAGAAGGCATCACCGCTCATAGCTAGTCTATCGGTGCTTAGTATAAAGTTCCATTACATTCAACTCATACGTCATGGAATCTGGCATCTAGTATGAGGACATCATAGCTCAATAGATGATTTCTCATCTCATCATTAGTATTAAGTGTGTTAATCTCAATACTTTCATTAGAGTGTTCATAGAGTCTGGTCTCTTCATTAACTTTACACTCTCATAGGTGAGTACGTTTGGGTAACATATACTTAGGCTCATTTGAGATTGTTCTCATCTTTTACATTAGCCTCATATCATGTTGTCACCACATTCATTAACATTAGCACATTTACTCTTCATAATTACTCACCCCATTTTACGTGAATGTTCATTTCATCATATGACAATATACTTGGCCATTTGTGTGTTTCATACTCTTACTTAACCCTTCTAGGGTTTCGTCATTTCATTACATAATAATCATTTCATCGTATGCCAATGCACTAGGTCATTTAGTGTGTTTTGCAATCATACTTAACCCTTCTAGGGTTACATCCTTTCATTACATACACCTTAGGCTAGACTTATGAGTCTATACACACAAGCCATGAGGCTTCATTCATAATTCGTTAAGTGATTCATACATTTCTAAGATTATGTAGTACAAGATTTATGTATCCTATATATATGCCAAGATCTTGATTTTGATTTAAGTAGATGGCATAATTCTTGGATATTTTGTTCACGTATGACTTATGTATCAATACGGAAGTTTGGGCAAGGAAACCCAACTTCGAATCATTTGGATAACATTTACATTTTTCATTGATTTTATTTTTAATCTCCATGATATTGGGACTCTAAATTGAACCCCAACATTAACATTGTATCATTAGTTTTCTACTTGGTTTTCTTCTTAAGTTGGCCGAAGGGTTGTGGGTTCGAACCGCCACAACCCCTTTTTATGTTTCCTTAAAGTCTCCTCGTCCCATTTCGCACAAACCAAGAGGTTGTGGGATCAAACCCCCACAGCCTCTTTTATTTTTGTTATTTATTTCGCTAGGGAGGTTATGGGTTCAAACCCCCACAGCCTCCTAATTTTGATCTTAAATTCGCTAGGCTGTGAGGTTGTGGGTTCGAACCCCCACAGCCTCCTATTTTTATTTTTAATTAAAACTCCCTAGGCTAGGCGTTTGGCAGTGAGGTTGTGGGATCGAGACCCCACAGCCTCACTTTATTTTCTTAATTATTTCGCTCCGCTCCATTTCCAGCCTTGAGGTCGTGGGTTCGATTCCCACGCCTCACATCTACTTTTTCTCTAATTTTCTCTTCTCTCATTCGCAGACTGGAGGTCGTGGGTCTGGTTCCCACGCCTCCCATTTTTTTTTTTTAAATATATTGTTCTCTCCTTTCTCCTCCAGTAACCGAGTTTGATTCCCCCCAGCCGCATTTTTCATTTCCTTTTTGCGAATTTACAGTATCCAAGCGGGTTTGATTCCCCTTAACCCCCTTCACGTTTTTAGCCTCCTTAACATGTGAGGTCTTTGTTTCAATTCCCATTGACCTCAATTATTTTATTTTCATTTTAAAAACCAGATTCTTAGCCTTATTTTTGATCGAAACTAGAGTACACCAATCTGGAAATTTAATCCCAACTTTAGCTTCCTTTTCATCAACCTTTTCATGTTAGTTTCTCAGGGTATTTCACCAAGCATTTAATATATAGTTAGGTGTAGTTTAGTAGTTATATTAGTCAAGAGTTTTTCTCTCAAAACCAATAACTTCACCCCCCATATGAACATCACATTGTGTACAACTTTTTCACATAAAATTCAAGGATTAAACATGCTATTTTCACACGTTCAATAGTGAGTGTGTTCACTCCCAAACGTGCACACACACACATCATTTTTTTATCACACATTGGTTGTCATTTTCGTGATTTCACGTACATAAACATATTCACATTCAACACAAATACAACACACATATACATACCTAAATCTACCAGCAAACAAACCCAACCTACGAATCAATCGGAGCTAGTGACAGGGACATGAAAAGGGGGAGCAACCCTAGTTTTCAGAGTGAATATCTTGAATCATAAGGGGTCTCTTGGGAAAGGGACCAAGAGAGAAGAAACCCATACCTGAATTGATGTTCAAACGATGAATTTTCTGGCCAAAACCCTCTCCAAAATCAGTCCAAGCTTCCTCAACGTCCACACCACTCGACGGACAACTTCTCTTTGCCTTAACATTTTGGTTACTTTGTTTTTCTTAAAATTTCTTGTGAGTTCTTCAAGTGTGAAGAACTCTTAAGATTATTTCAGTTCTTGTAGTTGTTTAGGCAGAGAGCAACGTGAAAAAGGTGATGAAACGTGAGAGAGAGATCGTGAGAGAGAGTAGTCTAATATTAGGAGTTTTAGTTTGGGAATTAGTCAAACTAGGACTCCTTAATAATTTAAATAAAAAACTAATTTAATTAGCTTAGTGAAAGGACCATTATGCCCTTAAAAAATCAGATTATAAACATTAATTAAATCACCAACTTGTTGCTTCCAATGGGTCTCGAACCCGAGTGACACCCTTTCGCGAAAATGGGTCACTTCGGGTCGACCCAACCCGAATTGATTCTTTAATTAAATTAATTAATTAATTAATTCCTTAGGGTAATTACAATATTACCCTTGGCCAAGAAAAGACCATTTTACCCCTGGACCCTCAAAACTCAAGATTTCTTCTTTTTAAGTCCGGTAAATACTCCTTCGATTAAATCTTCATTTTCGAGAGCCCTACATGGTTGGTTCCAACCTTTCCAAGCTCAATTAACTCCACAAGTTAGTTGGCTTGGCCGTAGTAAGGATTCTGAGGTCTGGTTCTACGCGTATCAATTCGTGTGAACCTTGGTCTAATCACAAGCATTCTTGACACCTTAAGCATTTATCTTATTCATTTTTAGGGTTTTTACATTATCCCCACCTTAGGAACATTCGTCCCCGAATGACACTACCACTACATATCGTAATGCCAGTCAGATCATAACATAATAACTATGCACAGTCAAGCAATAGGAACAGAATACTGAGAGATAAGGAAACATAGACTTAAGAGTAGGAAGTCTAACCTCAAGAGCTGAAAAGATAAGGGTAGCGGGATCTCATGTCGGCCTCAGCCTCCCACATAGCACCCTCAATAAGATGATTTCTCCACAATACCTTCACTGTGGCAATCTCCTTGTTCCTCAGCCGCTTGACCTGTCTGTCGAAGATCTCAACAGGTACCTTCTCATAAGACAAGTCTTCATCACCCCCAAACCTTCAACAGGTAGAATCGATGCTGGATCACCTAGGCACTTCTTCAACATATAAACATGAAAGAGTGGATGCACAGAAGCTAGCTTCGAAGGCAATGCTAACTCATAGGCCACCTCACCCACACGTTGTAGGATCTCATATAGCCCAAAATACCTCGGACTCAGCTTCCCTTTTCTACCAAATCTCATCACCCCTTTCATAGGTTATATCTTCAAGTAAACCTGGTCACCAACATCAAATTCTAAGGGCCATTTTCTGTTATCTGCATATGACTTCTGCCGACTGTCCCTAATCACTCTGACCTTCTCTAAGGCCTCATGAATGATATCTGGACCAAAAATAGATGACTCTCCAACCTCGAACCACCCAACTAGAGATCTACACCTCCTACCATACAGTGCCTGAAATAGTGCCATCCCAATGCTGGAGTGATAGCTATTATTATACGAGAACTCTATCAACGACAGATGGTCATCCCAGCTACCTCTGAAGTCAATCACACACGCTCTCAACATGTCTTCCAATGTCTGAATAGTGCGCTCTGCCTGTCCATCAGTCTGAGGATGAAAGGCAGTAATAAGCTTTACCTGCGTGCCCAAGCTCTTCTGGAAAGATCTCCAGAAATGTGAATTAAATTGAGCTCCTCTATCTGAAATGATAGACAAAAGAATCCCATGCCATCTCACAATCTCATCAATATAGAGTCTAGCATAATCCTCGGCTCTGTAAGTAGAATTCACAGGGATAAAGTGGGCAGACTTAGTCAATCTGTCCACAATAACCCATATGGAGTCATGATGCCTCCTAGTCCTCGGAAGACAAACCACGAAGTCCATATTAATGGCCTCCCACTTCCAAGTCGGAACCTCAATAATTTGAGTCAGACCGCCAGGGTTAAGATGCTCTGCCTTAACCTGCTGACAATTAGGACACTTGGCCACATATTCTGCAATGTCCTTCTTCATGCCATCCCACCAATAAATCTGCTTAAGATCATGATAAATCTTGGTGGAACCTGGATGTATGGAATATCTGGAGCCATGGGCCTCTGCAACAATCCTGGTCCGCAAATCATCCACATCCGGTACACACAGCCTGTCCTGGTACCTAAGTATGCCATCACCTCCCAAAGCGAAAAACTCATTCATCTTCATCAACACTGAGTCCTTCAGTTCCATCAACACAGGATCTAGATGCTGACCCTACTTGACTTCAACTACCAGGGATGATTCAGAACTAGGATGAACTGAAACACACCCACTAGTAGAGTCAACCAATCGCACACCCAGTCTGGCCAGTGTGTGTACATCTTTCACCAACTCCTTCTTCTCATCCTCAACGTGGGCTATACTTTTCATGCTCATCCTGCTCAAAGCATCAACTACAACATTAGCCTTACCTGGATGGTAGTGAACATTCATGTCATAATGCTTCAACAGCTCCAACCATCTCCGCTGACGTAGATTCAACTACCTCTGTGTGAACACGTACTGGAGACTCTTGTGGTCTGTGAATACATCCACATGCACTCCATACAAGTAGTGCCTCCACAGCTTCAGTGCAAACACCACAGCTGCCAACTCCAGTTCATGAGTGGGATAATTCTTCTCATGAACCTTGAGCTGTCTGGATGCATAGGCTATCACCTTACCAACCTCCATAAGAACACAACCCAAAGCAACTCTAGATGCATCACAATAAACAGTGTAATTCTCGCCACACTTAAGTAAAGTAAGCACCGGGGCTGAAGTTAGTCTGTCCTTGAGCTCCTGGAAACTCCTCTCACAAGTCTCCGTCCATTCAAACTTGGATTTCTTCTTAGTCAAAGCTGTCAATGGGGCAACAATGGAAGAAAAGTCCTCCACAAACCTGCGGTAGTAACCAGCCAATCCCAAAAAGATACGAATGTCAGTGGGAGTAAGAGGCTTTGGCCAGTTCTTCACAGCTTCAGTCTTCCTGAGATCCACCTCCACACCCTGATCGAACACAACATGACCCAGGAAGGTCACTGATCTAAGCCAAAATTCACACTTGCTGAATTTGGCAGACAACTGATGTTGTCTAAGTACCTGCAAGGTTAGTCTCAAATGTTGTTCATGCTCTTCCTTGTTCCTAGAGTAGATGAGAATGTTGTCAATGAATACAATAATGAAAGAGTCAAGGTATTCACGGAAAACTCGGTTCATGAGGTGCATAAATGCAGCAGGTGAATTCGTAAGACCAAATGACATGACTAAGAACGAGGACCATTGGTCAGAGGAGAAGAATTGCAGCTTCTGGGTACAATCAGGTTCCACCCCAGACTCCAATTGAAGTAGTAGATATACGGGTTGGCTGATGCTGAGGTGAGGGCATCTCTGGACTAGATGGCACATGCCATTACTATGCAGGCCCAGGCTATGACTGCCCAGGTCAACCGGCAGGATGTTCAGAGGGAGAACCCACCGGTTCGTAGCATGGATGACAGGATGAGAGACTTTACGAGGATGAATCCTCCTATATTCACAGGTTCCAAGCTTCAGAGGATCACTAGGAGTTTGTGGACGAGGTGCATAAGATTCTGGTGGCTATGGGGGCCACAGATATTGAAAAGGCTGAGCTGGCTTCCTATCAGCTCAAGGATGTGGCACAGACTTGGTGCAAGATGTGGCATGATAGCCGAGCTTTGGGCGGAGTTCCAGTCACTTTGGAACTTTTTAAGACAGCCTTTCTGGAGAGATTCTTTCCCAGAGAAATGAGGGAGGCTAAGGTTGAGGAGTTTATCAACCTTAAGCAGAGATCTATGACAGTCAGGGAGTATTCCCTGAAGTTTGTTAAGCTATACAGGTATGCTACTTTCCTTAGTATCTAACAACAAGGATAAGGTGAGTGCTGAAGTTTGTTAAATTATCTAGGTATGCTACTTCCCTTGTGTCTAACAGCAGAGATGAGATGAGCAGGTTCCTCACAGGAATCAATGGAGATCTGGAGGAGAAGTGTCGGTCTGCGATGCTCCATGATAATATGGACCTCTCCCGATTGATGGTGCATGTCCAGCAGGTAAAGGATAGCCGCAAAAAGAGGGGTATTTGTGATTCTAGGAGGTGTAAGCCTCAAGATCAGGCAGGTCCCAGCCATGGAGGCCACAAAAACAATTTTGGCGTCCGTGAGCAGACCAGGTTCAAGAAGGGGCAACAGATTTCTGGGAACTCTAATTTTCAGAGGAGTACAACACCTAGAGAGGGCGTACCTGAGCCAAAGAAGGTCAATGGAGGTGAGATGCAGCGTCCTAAAAAGAATTGTTCTAAGTGTGGCCGTGCTCACAGTGGAGAGTGCAGACAGGGCACTAATGCCTGCTTAGGTTGCGGTAAGAGTGGGCACATAGTTAGAGATTGCCCATAGAACATATGTCAGGCTGGAGGTAATGCTCAGCCTAGGCCTAATCCACAGGGTGCAGCAGCAGCCGAGCCTCCTAAGAGGAACAGGTTCTATGCCCTAAAGGGCAGGGAGGAGCAGGAGAAGTCCGCTGATGTTGTCACAGGTATGCTGCAAGTATTCTCAACTTCTGTTTATGCTTTACTTGATCCAGGGTCTACGCTTTCCTTTGTAACTCCTTTGCTTGCTCTTACTTTGAGATATTGCCTGAAGTTCTGCATGATCCTATAGTGGTTAGGACACCTTTAGGAGAAAATGTAAGAACTGATAGAGTCTACAAGGATTGCCCAATAGTGATAAGTGATAAGACTATGTGTGCAGACTTGGTTGCGTTACCCATGCATGATTTTGATGTTATTCTTGGCATGGACTGGATTCACAGTTGTTATGCTTGCTTGGACTGTCATAGTAGAGTGGTGAGATTTCGTTTCCCTAATGAAGAGAAGCTAGTCTGGGAGGGGTACAACTCGAGTCGTCCTAACCTTTTGATTCCTAACCTTAAGGCCAATAAAATGGTATCCAAGGGGTTATTGTGTCATCTTGTGAGTGTTAATGATTTAGATCATGACATTCCTTCCATAGACTCAGTACCTGTAGTGAATGAGTTCCTAGATGTATTTCCTGATGATTTGCCTGGAGTCCCTCCCCCTCGAGAGATTGATTTTGGTATCTACTTAGAACCCGGTACTAAACCAATTTCAATTCCTCCTTACAGAATGGCTCCAGCTGAACTCAAAGAGTTGAAGCTGCAGTTAAAAGATCTCACTGACAAGGGTTTCATTCAGCCGAGCATATCCCCTTGGGGCGTACCAGTGTTGTTTGTGAAAAAGAAAGATGGAACCCTTAGAATGTGTATCGATTATCGGCAACTCAACAAAGTCACTATAAAGAATAAGTATCCACTTCCCAGAATAGATGATTTGTTCGACCAGCTCCAAGGGTTTAGTTTCTTCTCTAAGATTGACCTTCGCACAGGGTATCATCAGCTTAGGGTTAGGGATGGAGATATCCCAAAGACAGCCTTTCGTACCCGTTATGGTCACTATGAGTTCTAGTCATGTCAATTGGTATTAAGAATGCACCTGCTGCATTTATGGACCTCATGAACCGAGTTTTTCGTGAATACTATGACGAAAGAGTCAAGGTATTCAAGGAAAACTCGGTTTATGAGGTCCATAAATGCAGTAGGTGAGTGAATCAAATACTTTCCTCTAGTAGCGGAGCCAGGATTTTCAAGAAGGAGTATCAATGATTGACCTTAAGGAACTCTTGCAATACCTTAACCAGCACACTAAGCCTTCTTGGACTTGTGTTAGGAGGTGTCAACACTTGTATATATATTTGTAAATTAAAATTTGACTTATACATATATTAATTTTAGGCGAGTTGGTGTAACTAGACACCCCTTGCCAAGGATAGTTACGTCGCTACATCCCACCTTCTCTATCAAGGAAGAAGTGGGAATGAACGGATTGCCATTTTACAAAAAAAATTATTCTTACCTTCATTAATTGAAGAAACATTGACCATCTTAACAAGAACTGGGTTCTTGTTGACGTAGGAGCGACAAAAATGACACACAATAAAACAAATTTTGTCATGGAAAACCTCATTTATCAAGAGAAGAAAACCAAGGACTTGCATCATATGATGTTTCACCAAACTTCACAAACTTTAAAGAGAAATTTTAGACTTAAACTCTATTATCAAAGAGACTAACTGTAGTAGCTAACCTCAATTTTACACTTAAGTTGTTGACTAACTCTAGTAGCTAACCTCTATTTTACACTTAAGTTGTTCAACAATTAACTAGATTGCAAGTTTCACGTGTATTGGGGCATGTGTGTGGTGTCATTCTTGGGTCTGAGTTTGATTTGATTACTTGTTTTTTATTCGTATTTTAACTTTTTTTTTATATATCAAAACGGGGAAATATTGTGTTTCTTTGTTGGGGCTGTGTTGACTCTATTACGGGAAAGAGGTATCAAAGACATATTTTGACATCATTAAAAAGGAGAAAATTGATGACTTTATAATATTTTGAGTAATAGTTTTCATAATTGAAAAGTGAACTAGGTTAAAAACCTTGTACAAGAACTGATATATAAGAAAGATAAATAATTAAATATGCATTTAAAGTGAAGACTCCTAAATAAGAAAAAAATGTGTCGAAGACTCCTATTAAAACAAGGAAAATTGTTTAAAGTAAAAACCTACTTTCCTTGTAGGATTCAACTAGGGTTTAATCCTCCCTTTTGAAAGGAATAAGATATGACGTTATCATACATACAATATTTTAATAGCTTAAAATTCAGCTAGATTTCAAATATTATGTGACATCTTTTGATACGTCCAATCGTCAAATCATTATTTTGAGCAATAGAAAATACTTTTTCCATTTTCTAGGTATTTGTTGACTTATGTAAGGAATGTGGGAAAATCTATCTTTTTTGTAGGGAAAAAAGATGAAAGGTCTTCTCATACAAATGAAGTAACATACGCCTCCTTGTAATTAATGATCAAGGCATGAAGCGATGAGTGAGTGGACCATTTGTTACCTTCGGCTACCGATGGAACGATTTACATTAACATTTTGAAACCCATATCTACTTTGCATCTTCCACATTCATGACACTTCCATTTTCAGAATAAATCATGCTTTCTCTTTTCTAGTTTTTATTCTCTTTTTCAAATCTTTCTCAACATTTGTTTTACTTATGAATGTGGAAATTTCAAACCGTATGTCACATATATTTAAAACATATATATCACCACCGGTGTCAATATTATTATTATTAATATTATTAACATTATTATTATTATTATAACAATAATAATACTACTAATAATAATATAATAGTAATTATTAATAATATTATTATTATTAATATTGTTGTTAATATTATTTTTATTATTAATATTATTACCATCATAATCATCATCTCCTCCCCTATAATGGTCCTTTTTGTCAAAGTAGAGTGACTAGGGCTTATTGACAAAGACTATATCTGTAACACCCTGCAAACTTCTGAGTTAAGACTTGAAGTGTGGGAATAATTTTGTATATTAATTAAATTAACTAGAATCTCCTAGGACAAAGTTGAGTTGAATGTTTCCTTACCGATTAAGTTTTGATGTAAGATTCCTTTTGGGTCAACTTCAAACAACAATATTTCATCGAATATAAAGCGTTACGAGGACCATAACCTAGCATATTAAAGGTATCTTAATCTTTTTTTCAACACCACCAATTTCGCAATGATCTGAGGTTTAAGAAAAAATTTATGACAAATTTAGTAGCCTGATACACTGAAGTAACGAATTAGCCTATGGGAAAACATTAAAAATGGTCTCTTTTTTTTTTCTTTTTACATCTCAGAAAACCCTAAAAAGATTATTCTTCAATGTAACTCCTCATAGAATTTAATTATTTCCAACTCAAATACCTCCATGCAATTATGAATCACAATTGAAAATAATAATTTTTACTATAGAGATTTCAAGAAAGTAATTCAAGAATCTCAAGAAATGTTTTCTTGATTATTCTCCTACGGGTTGGGGTTTCAAGGCTTATAACCAGGTTCTTTTTCAAGTTTCTTCAAGACCCTTTATCTTCCAGGTATGTAAGGCTATCTTAGTGTTGAACTAGTTTTTCCTCATGCCCTACACCAACTTTCAAATTAGTAAAAGAGTAATCTAGGATTCTATCCCTAGATTTTATTATTCTTGAGTTAAGTTGATTTGTGTTCGAGTTTCTTTTTGAAATTCTATTCCTAATTATTGAATTTCTATATATTATACATTAAAATTCTTGAATTGATTTGTTCATGTCTATATTTCAGCATGAACAGAAGAATTGAGTATTTTTGAGAAGAGAAATATCGTTGAATTATAAGTTTCAAGTTCTTGAGTCCTTGAGTTCTTGAGTCTTGAGTTCTTAGAACCAAGTTTTCTTATTTCTATTAAGACCCCTCAGTTGAATCGGTCATGACCATAATTTCACATGAACCCTATGATTTGAGTTATAAATTTTGAAATGTTTTATAAAGCCTACAACTGAGTTCTTAAACTGAGTTTTGTGTAAGTAAAGATGAGTTTGAGAAAATATTTTCTGTAACATAGATAGTATGACAATCGAGTATGCAATCAATGCATGATTAGTATTGTATCTAGATATAACATAAATTTATGCAGTATGACTTCTTTAGTCATCAATGATTGTAGTAAAATATGAGTTTCATATTTTTTTGAGAAAAAGTTTTCAAGTATGAATTTAGTAAAGAGTATAAGGGGACTACGTACTGCCAGAGGTATCAATTTTTACATCGATAATAGAGAAACTATAATTTCTAAATTAGTTATGAGTTCAAAAGATATTTCAAGAGCAATTACCTCTTTTAAGATGGTAGTTTGTGTAATTTTCCCAAACTAGAGGAAGAGTTATGTTTTTAAACATATGAGAATGAGTATATATTTTTGGGAGTAGTATTGAGTACCGGTATGATTAGTATGTTATCTAGATATACCATAAACTTTATGCACTATGACTTCCTGATCATCAGTGATTGTAATAAATATGATATTCATATTTTTTGTTAAAAAATTTTCAAGTATGAAAGTATAAGGGGACTTTATATTGCTAGGGGTATCAATTTTTACATCGATAAAAGAGAAATTGTTATTTGTAAATGAGTTATGAGTTCGAAAGATATTTCAAGAGCAATTACCTATTTAAGATGGTAGTTTCATTGATTTTCTCAAACCAGAGGAAGAGTTATGTTTTTAAACATAGGAGAGTGGGTATATATTATTGGGAGTAGTATTCAGTAACTATATGGGGACGAATTCACACAACTCAAAGCACTCATAAATCATGTATGCCAACATGGGTATAGGGTCCTACATTTTAGAGGATTCCTTATTGGTTTTTAAGCATAGCTTAGTGGTTCCACTTAGTTGAGGTGTTCTATCCCACGAGAGGGCGTAGAGAAGTTTTGGCACACTGGGCAAGACATTGTATCATCACATAGCTCAAGTGATGATTGTTGATTAGAGAATTTTCCAATTAGAGTTAAAATTGTATTTTTATTACATCACTTAATATGTTGAGTTTTTGTGGGGAGTATGTGCAAAATCTCGCAAATAGAAAGGGACTAGAAGTAAGTGTAAAATCTCGAAATAATTACTTTTGGAAAGTATAAGGAAATGTGGAAATTTTTAAGTTAAAAGTGAGTTTTTGATCAACTTCAAATGATCATAATTCATACCTTAGGATTAGTTAGGTGTAGTTACAGATATGGTTGGAAAGCTCTTGGAATGATCTTTCCAATGCCGTCATGTTTGCGCAATTCTGAGCTTGTATGAGTGAGTTATGACCTTTCAAAGTTGGGCTGTTGGAATAAGGAAAGTCTTAAAACCATATTTTAGAAGGGTAGTTTGGTATTTTCCTTACCCAACTTAATTAATTTAATTTTAGGAGTTTAATCGGGATAAAGTTAGAGTTTAGAAAAGTCGATTTCACGCTAGTGCTTGGAAAGAAGAGAAAAGAGGAGGAAAGGGAAGAAAGTTCAAGATTCGTCCAAAACGTTCAAGAATAGCTTGTGGATTTCGTCAAGGGGTGATCCCTACGAGGTATGTGATCTTCCATGGTTTTGGGTTCACTCACCCACGCACCAATAATGGTTTATTTCAACGAATTAAGTTCTTGAAATCTTTCAAATTGAGTTCTTGATAAGTGTTCTTGAAGTTTCTATATTGATTAAGTTTTTATGTAAGATTCTACGTGGGTCATATTAAAATTACCAGCTCTTAGAATATAAGGTGTTACGTGAGAAATAACCTATCCAATTAAAGTTAATTGAATCTACTTTCCAACTCCACAAATTTCTCGTTAATCTGATTTCTCAATAAAATGTTATGACTATTTCAGTAACATATACTGTGTAGTTGCGAATTAGCCATCACCAAAACATGAAAAAGGGTTGTTTTTGTTTTTAAATCTCCAAGAAAACCCTAAACAAATTTCTTGAATAATAAAAGGTTCAAAACAATTAGATTTTCATCTTTACTGATGAAAATCCTAATACTTGGCCATAAAGATTTCAAGAAACTAATAGAAGAATCTCAAGAAATATTTTCTTGATCATTTACCTTCAATTGAAGTTCTTATCAAAGATTCTTCAAGAACTTTGTTCTTTCTATCTAAAATCATTCCTAAACATCATGATATCTTTTCTATCACAAATCATGATCCTTGTATCCATAATTCAATTCAATGAAAGTTCAGAGTTAAGTAAAAAATTTAAAATTCAAGTCAAGAAGTAAAAAGTTAAGTGAAGTTAAGTTCTTAAAGTTTTTCAAAAGTCTTTTACAAACGTTTTAACTTTGTTTTAACACTTGTGTTCTGAGTTTAGAAAAGAGTAAAGTTAAATTTCAGTTCTCAAAAGTATATGGTGACTATGTATTCGCAAAGATTTCAAACTCTTTTCACATTTAAACAAATAAGAATATTCTTTATTTCCAAAAGAGACTTTGAGCTAGTTTTTTAGTAAAGAGTATGTGAGCTAGTTTGTACGGACCCAAAAATGCTATAGGTTAAAATAGATCCTAACATGTGTGTGATGAGATTATGAGGTCCTAAAATTACTAAATATAGTGTTAAGAGTAATTATATAGAGTTTGAGAGAGATTGGAGGTGAAACGTCCAAGACGTTCAAAAATTAGCTTTGAGACGTGCTTGCATGCCTTAGTATTTTTCATGAAGTTTTAAGTAGTTTTTGGAGATCAAATTGATAAATAAGGTTCCTAACATATAGACAGACATATTCGGGGTGGAAACGTCCGAGCACGAATCCCCAAGGACCACCCAAAGGGTCCTTGAGGAGGACCCAAAAGTAGGCAGCACACTGCCTCGGCAATGTCAATCAATGACTTGCCATCGATGCCCCGCAGTGTAGGGTGCGGCCCGTCGATTGGGGGAGTAATTACACACTTAAATGTGGAAATTGAGCACCCAAATTCAAGGTCTCATTCATAAACGATGGGCCTGCATTACGGTGCCGTCGTTCCGTCGATTGCATGCGTGATTTGGACTGGCAAATTCTGCCTGCGTTCTGCCAAGTGAAAGGGTAAATTTGGAAATTCACTCCACGTCCAAATAAATACATGGGCTGTTATTTCAGGTAGTTTTTGTTATTTTAGGAGTATTTAAATAATAAGAGACCCCTTTAGACATTAACCTCCAAAAATCAAAACCTCTCTTTCACCAAAGAACTCTCAAGAACACATAGAAGAAGAAGAAGAAGTATGAGTCTACTCTAAGAACGAATTTCACCAAGGATTAAAGATAAGATTAAGGCTATAATAGAAAGTATGTGGAGCTTATTAATCCATTGATTCTTCTATTCATGAAGTCCCCTAGTTATTCCTCAATTGTGAATCTAAAGAACCCCAATTTATAGATGGTTGTTATTGCATTGTGGGTAAGGCTTGATTGTGACCCCAATCGAGTGGGTAGCATTCAATTATTTTCATATGATGATTGTGTGATGTTTTGATGAGGTTTTCATGGTGAATTGTAGTAATTGATGTTGAAGGTGATCATGGTGATTTTAGGGAAGATGAAGGTTCTACGTTGATCTTCTTAATTCAATTGTATTGTATACTATTTGATCATGATTGAATCACCTAGATGTGAATTGAACTAGGCTTAATTGATATAGTTTGGTCTTGAATTGTAACGTTTGAATTGAACCTATGTGATCATGTATGCCTAGACTTTCCTTCTAATGATCCAATTAAATGAACTCAGCATGTAATTGAACATAGATCATAATGAATTGAAGGTAATAATCAACTACGGGCTGTTATGTTTTTATTCTAGTGCTTTGAGGGTAAATTCATCATGAAGGGATTGTAATGATGTTTCCTTCCTCTTCTACACTTAGATATGAACATGATAGCGAAGTAAGTTCTCTCACATAGATGAATTCTAGGTTGGCCTAAGAATCGAAAATGAATCAAGACATGATGAACTAGATTAGCTTGAAGATGGATTGTATGATCACTTCATGTATAATAGACTTGGTGAGATAAGACTAAGGCATGATAGCTTGTGATGTAAATTCTCATGATAAGCTTGAGATTGTAGATCTAAAGGGTAGCTTGAGATAGTAAATCGCAAGGAGGCATGAGTTGAAATACTCATGGCAGCTTGAGATGTTGAAATCTAATGGAAGCTTGAGTTGAATTACTTATGGTAGCTTGAGGTGATTAACATTATGGTAGCTTGTGATAGAGGAAGTAAACTCTCTCATGTTTAGCTTGGTCTTGTATTTCTAGGATGTTTGATCATGGTAGTTTGGCAAAAACCATTTCATTAAATTTAGGGGAAAGGCCTATACTCTCCTAATGTTAGCTTGATTTGCATGTAAGTTGTATTTCATGAAATAGCTTGGGATTAGTTTCTCATGGTAGCTTAGGGTTGAGGATTCATTCTCCCCTATGGATTAGCTTGAAGCTACATAATTGGTTGCATCGTGGTTAGGATGGTAGTATCCTTTCTTAGTTCGCTTTATTAGTACGATGAGATGCTTTCCACGGTAGTAGGTCTATTATGATATTAAGTTGATCTTAATAGACAAGGTTGCAAGATGAGTTAGCTTGGATTAGCTTATCCTAGAGAAGTACTTAGTGTGTATGGTAGTATGGGATGCTATCCATACATTACACAAGTACGACTTGAAGCTACCTATGACATGATCTCTACATGATGTATGCTTAGCTTGGATAATGACTATGGTTGCATTCCATGACATTATTTAGATAAGATGATAGTTTCTTGTCAATAAGAAGTAGGTCTACTAGAGACTCCTAAACAAAAATTGAAAGGGAATAGGGTCACTTAAAGATATGCTTAGTGTGAGGTAGAATGGGATGCTTCACATGCATTGCACAAATGTGCTTTGAGGTTGCCTAGGGGCATAGTGCTCATATGTTATGATGAACTTAAGGTATTAATTATGAAAGTGGATTATGATCAAGAATGACCAAAGAGATGTACTTAGCTTTGGTAGTAGTATGGGATGCTACCTTAGCCTTGCACAAGTATACTTGGAGGTGGCTTGTGAAGTAGTTCATTTGAGTGAGAAGGACAATGAGTTAAGTATGAATTCATATATGCTTTATATTGCTTATGATATTCATGTTATGCTTATGTCTTTATCTCTTATGCTTATGTTCGTTATTGACTAACCCTTCGAGATATCTTATGTTTGATATGATAGTTTCCATATTTAGTACATCTCGTACTAACGTATATTTTGCCTATATTCTAATCCAACGTAGGGTCTTGAGGAGATTGAGTTGCTTTGATGGGTACAAGGCTTTCAAGAGGTGAAGATTGGTGAGTCCTCCTAGCATCCGAGGACACCACCACTATGATGTCTTTTATGTTCTTTTCTATGTTTAGACTTTTATGGGTTGTGACCCAAGAGTATTGTATTCATGATGTCATTGATGGTTTTTGAGACATATATTCGAAGTTTCATGAAATGATTCTGCATTATGTTTTGAACGAAAAGTTTTAATTCCGCACTACTTTTTGTATATATGCAATGAATGATGTCTAAGGGCTTGTACAAGACCTCCGAAAGGTCAAGCACGTCGGATTAGACTTGAAGGATTCACTATATTCTACGGTGTAGTTAGGGTTGTGACATAGTCTTTTAGTAAAGAGACTTCAGGCTAGTGTTTCATTAAAGTGACTTTGAGCTAGTTTTGAGTTAAAGAGTAAATGCTTTCACAATTAAGGAAGAGAGGAAACTAAGAATTCCAAGATAGCCTTTCAGCTACATTTTTAGCACTAATATTAAATCACATAAGAAATATGTTTTTTTAACACGAGAGCAAGTACATTTCTTGGGGTACTATTGAGCAACGAATTGGGGATGAGCATGAGTTCAGATAACTCACGTCTCCATAAAAACATGTAGCCACAAAGGGTAGCAAAGGGTGATGCTTGTTAGATGAATCCTTTTAACAGTAGACATGTGGATCCATTAGGCAGTTCAGTTCCTATACATTTGGCTGGGTATAGAATGCGCTTGCATTATGACGTAGATTGTTGTATCATCACAATAGCTGATATATGAATGTTGTCAGTTAGGAAAACTCCCAAAAAAGTTAATATTGTATTTTTGTATAAAATAATTTATAGTATTTTTACATACATTTCAGAGATATGGTTTATCCTTTTATATACACAGAGTTGACATCATGTTTTTGAACAACTTTTCTTTATATAGAAATTGTTTTAAACTAGTTTATATTGAAATGAGTTCAGTTAAGTATTCATGAGTAGAGAAGAGCAAACGAAAGTATTTATTTTAAAATATCTTTCAATCCTATGTTGTTTAGCATTCCAACTCTCATAGTCGTACATTCAATGTAGTTGGTGAGCCTCCTTACTTTCTAGAGGATCTATTTTCATTGCTTTCAGTATCAATGTTAGTTAATTAGGATGTTATGGGTGTGTTCCAACATCCATCTTAGTTGTTTTAGAGGCTGCATAGATACTAACACAATTAGTTATAAGTCTGTTAGCTTTATATCTTAGATTTTTTGTTATGAGACTTCAGTAGCAATTTTGGCTATATTGATTTCTTTCTTTAAATACACTCTAAAATGTTTATTAACTTTTTTATTTGGGTTTATCTCTCATGTTTATGTATTCTGCTGAGTAAGTAAGAGAGACCAAGGGTTCGCTTGGGGTAAGCAATGGTTCCCGAGTTCCGTCCACGCCGAGGGTGTAGGCTCAAGTGTGACAAACTTGTATCAGAGCACAGTTTCAAGAGTCCTAGGAGCCTATGATGTCTCGTCTCTAGAGCCCTAGTTATTAGTGTGAAGCGCGCCACATCTATTATAATGAGGCTGAAAATTTAGGAAATTCCTTTCTTCTTTCACACTCACTTCTTGCATTAGAGTTTATCTCTAAAAAGTTTCTTTCTAACTCGTGCTTACTTGTAACTGATTATGAGTTGAGCTTTGTTTAAGGAGGCATTTTTGGGGCGTTTTGTTTCCCTGTGAGCTAAGAGAAGCAAATCGATATTTGTTGACATGAGTTGAAGAAGGATCTTGTTTGTTTTTGGGTTAACTCGTTTGTCAAGTAAGAAACGTAAGGCAGCAATGATAATAGGTGATATGGGCACAACAAGTCTAATGATCCATGTGCAACAAGTTGAGGAGGACTAGCTAAAGGATAAAGGAGAGTTTAAGAATAAGAAGGCTAAGAGATAAAGAAATGAATTTGGACAACAAAAGAGTAATGTGAACTAGTCTTCTTTATAACAGAATAAGAAAAAGAAGAAAGGACCATTACAATCATATACTTGTGACCCTTTACATAGGAACCAATGTTTGTACAATAATCAGATATCTCAAAGCATTAGAGCTACGCGTGCACATTCACAAGGTAGTAAGGCACAAAGGGGGTACTAAACCTCTTGCATGTGCTAAATGTGGTGGGAACTACTCAGGGGTGTGTCGTGATAACTCCACTGGTTGTTCCAAGTGTGTCCAAATTGATAATTTTATAGGAGAGTTTCCTATGAGCAGGTAGATTAATGGTAAAGAGGGCAATAGAGCCTAGTCTTCATTAGTTACTTCACAAGATAGAACTGTATCTAAATGAGCTACTTTAGGGGCAGGCGGAGAGGAACTCGTCTTTATGCTATCACTAGTCCCCAAAAGCAAGAGGATTCACAACATGTTGTCACTAGTATTATCCAAATCTTTAATTTTGATGTTCATCCTGAGCAAAATCTTGATCCCTTGAGTGTTTTTACACATGTTGAGGATTCTATACAAGCAAATAGAGCCTATCGTGATTGTATCATTTTCCGTCAATCACAAGAGTATCATGGTTGACTAAGTTTAGTTAGACATGGTAGATTTTGACTTCATTCTAGGTATGGAGTGGTTTTATGACTATTGTGCATCACTAGATTGCACAACTTGTGTAGTAAAGTTCTAGTTTCACAGTGAACCCGTTATGAAGTGGAAAAGTAGTTTAGCGGTGCCTAATTTTCACTTTATTTCATACCTTAAGGGAATAAAGTTAGTTTCAAAAAGGTTGTATCCATCACTTACTTAGAGTTAATAAATCTAGTGTTGAGATACCTCATATTATGTCAGTTCCAGTAGTAAAAGAGTTTCCCAAAGTCTTTTCAGATGATCTTCACGGAGTCCCTCCTAAGAAGAGACAGTCAGATACACGTCCTATATCTATTCCGCCATAAAATATGTCACTAGCAAAGTTGAAAGAGCTTAAGGAGAAATAGAAATACCTCCTAGAGAAGGGTTTCATTCGACCAAGTGTCTCACCTTGAGGTGCTCCGGTCTTTTTAGTGAGAAACAAAGATGGCTCCCTTAGGATGTGTATAGACTACCGTTAGTTGAACAAGGTTACAATTAGGAATAAGTATCCTCTTCCGAGGATAGATGATTTTTTCGATAAGATTCAGGGTGCTTGTTGTTTCACGAAAATTGACCTCAGATCAGACTACCATCAGTTGAATGTTAGGGAATGTGATTTTCCAAGGACATCATTCACAACCAGATATGGTCATTATGAGTTTTTGGTCATGTCCTTTTGTTTTGAAAAATGCACCTACAACGTTCATCGAACTTATGAATAGAGTCTTTAAAACTTATTTAGATATATTTGTTATCGTCTTCACTGATGACATACTAATCTATTCAAGGAATGAAGATCATGCTAATCATATCAGAATTGTTCACCAGACATTGAAAGATAAGGAGTTATATGATAAATTTTCTAAGTGTGAATTTTGTTTTGAGTCTGTAGCATTCTCATGCCATATTGTTCCTGGAGAAGGAATTAAAGTTGATACTCAACAAATTAAGGCAGTGCTAAATTGTCCTACACCCACATCTCAAGCTGATATTAGGAGTTTCTTGGGTTTGGCTAGCTACTATAGAAGGTTCGTTGAGGAGTTTTCATCTATTTCATCTCCTTTGACCAAGTTGACTCAGAAGACAGTTAAGTTTCAATGGTCTGAATCTTGTGGGAAAAGCTTTCAGGAATTAAAAAAGAGGTTTAACACTACCCCAATTTTACCTTACCAGAAGGTACTCAAGGTTTTGTGGTGTATTGTGATGCATCTACAGTGCGTTTGGATTTTGTGTTAAAGACGAATGGAAAAGTTATAGCTTATGCCTCCAAACAATTGAAAGTTGATGAGAAGAATTATCCAACCAGTGACTTGGAGTTAGATGTGGTAGTATTTTCCTTGATTAGATTGTGTTAGTATTTGTATCATGTTCATGTTGATGTATTCACTGACCACATGAGCCTACAATATGTATTCACTAAAAGAGAGCTTAATCTTAGACAAAGTAGGTGATAAAATTTCTCAAGTATTATGATATGAGTATTCTTACAACCCAGGTAAGGCTAATGTTTTTGTAGATGCCTTAAGTAGGTTGTCTATGGGTAGCACTTCCCATCTTGAGGAAGAGAAGAAAGAACTAGACAAAAATGTGCATAGACTTTCACTCTTAGGAGTACGACTCATGGATTCCACAGAAGGAAAAATATAATGATGAATGGGGATGAATCTTCATTAGTTTCATAATTGAAAAGAAAGCTAGACCAAGATCCCATTTTGCTTGAATTGAAAGCAAATGTTCATAAGAAAAAGGTATTACGTTTTGAAAAAGGCAGAAATAGTGTATTGAGATACCAAGGTAGACTGTGTGTACCAATGGTTGATGGACACCAAGAGAGTATCATGTAGCAAGCTCAAAGCTCCAGATACTCTATGCATCTGGGTTCCACAAAATTGTATCGTGACTTGAAGGAAGTATATTGGTGGAATGGTATGAAAAAGGGAATTACAGAGTTTTATGCTAAGTGCCGAAATAGCAAATAAGTTGAAGTAGCTCACCAAAGCCTCGGTAGCAAGGCTTAGAATATAGAACTTCCAAAATGGAAGTGGGAGATGATTAACATGGATTCCTTCAAAGGCTTACCAAGGTCTCTCAGGAAGCATGATTCTATTTTTGTGATTGTCGACATAATTACAAAATCAGGCCATTTTTTGCTTGTAAAGAGTACCCATTTAGTCCAAGATTATGCGAAGTTGTATATTCAAGAGGTGGTAAGACTTCCTGGGATTCCTATTACACCTCGGAAATCCAATGACTTAAGCTAGAGCTTTGAATGAAATTTGATAACCTAAAAAGGTTTAAAATGGTGTTTCTAGACCTAACTTAATATACTTAGTTTGGTTAGATTATATTAGAATCTAAGGGTCGAGAAACGTCCATGATGTCCGGAGACTAGTGAAAATGATCTAGCGTGTCTTTAGGCCTTGCAAGGGGTTTGAAGAGTCATATGAGGGCAAAATCATGTAAAAATTCTTAGAATATATATTAGAGCGTTTTTAGGATCATACGTCTGGGTACGACTACCTAAGGACTAACCTAAGGGTTCTTGAGGAGGACCCAAACTTTGACCTAAAAGTTGTCAAAAAAACAACCAAACCACGAGAGCATTGATGCCCCGTTAATGGACTCACGCCCCATCAATGAAGGTCGTGAGTCCATACTTAGAATTATGGATCATTGAATCCATTTGATCTTTCTATGAAGAAATTTACAGAGTGATAGGACAGTCCGTTCATGGATTGATGGACCGTCAATCATAGGCGTCGATTGAGTCAGCACACTGGTGCAAGACACAACCAAACCGAGGGTGGTTTTGTAAATTCCACCCTTTGTAGTTTAAATAAAGGGAAGGTTCTAATTAGTTATTTTGGGTATATTAAAGGATTTTAACGCATAAAAGAAGTCTTTCCACCTCATAATCCCAAAACCCCAAAGACTCTAACTTCTCTCTCTACCCAACCTCCATTGAAGAATATTGAAACTTCAAGAAGAAGACCAATTCTCGAAGTTTTCTACTAAAATTCGTAGCTAAAGTCTTCATTAAGGTATTGATTTTTTTGAATGTTGGGATTCATTTCCCCAAGAGGTCCATTAAAAGATTATTTCCAAATTCCCCAAAAAGAAAAAATTTATCTACACACGGGTCTTCTTTTAAAATTAAATTGTGGATCAATTATGATTAATTATGATAACTTAGGTTTTTTTAGGTGTATAATGATGGGTAACACTTGTTAAATTGAAATTCCCATGGACCCATGTTCTTCCCCAATTTCATAAATCTTGGATCTTGTTTGATGAAATGGTTGAAGATGATGAATATATCAATTGTTATATTGGTGTTAATTGTGTTATTACTTCATGGACTGCCTTATATTATGTATTGTTTGGGGTTTGATCTAATTCTTTGAGAACCCATAAATGCCCTTCTTCTCCTCCCTAACTCTTGAATTATGTAGAATTATGCTATAAGGTGATGTAATTGAGTGTGATTTTGCTTAATTAACTATTGTATGATGATGATAATCAATTTGATGGGTAAATATAATTTCTTTGGGATGAACTCTTAAAAGAGTTTCTTGCACACTATTGGTAAGACCTTCAAGGTCATGAACTTGTTATTATAGTATTGTTGAGCTATCTTTTGTAATATTTATTAATGGAAGTATGAATGAGGACGTTTTAAATGTATGATCATGATATGAATATGATGGTTTTGAAATGACGATATATGTGCAATCATGAGGGGTTGAAGTTTATTGATATATACATTTTATGGTTATGCTATGATGTAATGTTCTCACATGATATTGTGTTTGTGATGAAATAACTTTCTCATCCTAAAACCAATGAGCTATGAACATGTTATATGACGGGTTAAACTCCTATGAATTATGTTATGAATTGATGTTTAAGAAAGACTTAGAGGCTCTTCAAAAAGGGAATTTAGCTTAACATAGAGTGAATTTGACAATAAGAGGGGTCTCTTCACGAGGAAACATCCCGCGATGTTCTCAGGATGTGGAAACTACAATGTTATTTAGCATAAAGAGGTTTTCTAGTAACAACCTCCTAGATCCTTAACTATGTGCCCCCATAGGAAACCTAGCTAGTGGATCAACCTAGATGCTATTATGATGTTGATGTCTTACCTTGTCAAGTAGGATGCCTTCTTTTCGTTGTGAAGGGTTGACAGCGAATTCCATGTTAGCTAACATGGTAATTGTCGGTTATGGCAAAGTTTCACGAAAGTTAAAAATGAATTAATGAAAATAAGAATATGAACACAAACTAGGAGTACTTAAGAGGTGTTACTTAGTGTAGGTAAGGGTATGGGAATTTACCTATACATTGCAGAAGTGGACCTTGACGAGAATTCTAGGGTGGTTTCTTTATGTACATATGTTATGAATGAAATGCATGATGTTGGTATAATGATATTGGTTTCACTTGATATACATGATGTTGGTCTAAGTTGTTATGCATGATGTTCACTACACTTGTTATGATGAGGTATGAGATATAAAACAATGCTTATGGTATCTTTGTTGGTTTACTTAGTTGATGTGGGGTTATGGGGATTCACATACACATTGCACTAGTGGAATTAGATTGGGTTATGAGCAACGACTTTGATGAATTGATGAAATGGACTCTAAACATGAAAGGTTGATTATGGCTTTATTATAATGTTACTCTTGAACATGAATATGAAAATGACTTATTATTGTTGTTGTGTTGTGGACTTGTGTATGTTCTTGGGTGGTACATAAAGGATTTTAAAGTGAACTTAACGTGTTTATAACAAGATGTCCCTTAGTGCACGTCTTCAAACGTTTTCTTGAATATGTGTTCGTATTGACTACATGTGTTTTGTACTAATCCATATCTCTTCTATTTCTACATAAATGTAGGTTTGGGCCATTAAGGTGCTTTAAGGACAATTTCTCAAAGAAGCTAGGATTGTTCCTAAGTTGATGAGTCCTCAAGTATGAGGACAAAGCTGATACGCTCAAATTTACTTATCAAAAAGAAGTATAAGCGGTCGTATCAAGTAAATAACCCAACTATGAGGTTGAGGTTGATCCCACGAGGAAAATGATTTAGACTTAACTTTAACCTAATGTTACTTTTATTTAGTCAAGTCCTTTCCGAAAACAAATAACTAAAAGGGGGGTTTTGAATAGCAAATGTAATATGCTAATTTTACGTAAACAAATGACACATTCAAAGATTTGATTTTTATCAAGTAATGAAAGTAACTAGGGCTTAAGTGTTCCCCATATGTTCATAACTCAGTAATTCTAGCTATAACAATCATTTCCTAATATCTTGCATGCAAAGTGGTAAGTTATGTATCCCTAGTTCCTTGGTCCGACAACTAGGAAATTTCACTCCGCACCTTGGTCCGGCTACGTGTGTATGCTTTACTAAACCGTACCTTTACCTCATATTAAGCATCATAATCGATAGTTGGCTTAGTCGTTACTTCGCACCAACCAACACTAGCTTATTAGATAGTATATACTAAATCAACGTTGATAATTCTTTACTTATTATCTACCTCCTCGGTTTGGCAAGTAGCAATAAGGCGAATTCTAACGTTGGCCACCATTAAAAAGACTTCTGAACGAAAGAATTATCAATACATGCAAGACATTATTTGAGAATTATTATTTTAGTTAGATTTTATCTTGTTATTTACCCATGGTTCCCACAACCCTAGTTATGGAGTTTAGTTACCCATGTTAATAATCACACAATTCATATTAATTAGATAAGAATTCGTGCACTTACTTTGATGAATTTGAAGATAATCCAGAAAATTACTTGAATTAATCGAAAACTTGCAATAAACTATTCCGGAATATAAAGTAATTTCCAAAATCCCAAACTTTGATACTTACAACAATAAAACTAAAAAATATCCCAGAGTCTAACCCCAAAAACGAGGTGTTTTCAAGTATTTATAATACTAGAATCCTAACAAAAGAGGGAAATCTATCTAAGGAAAATTTGTCCAAAAAAACGCGTCTGAGTCGACGACTGGCATGACGGACCGTCGAGGGCACGACGGACCATCGAGGCCCTCCGTCGTTCCACACTTAGAATCTTCTGAAGATTGGTACTGGGCTACTTTCTGTTGACGTTGACGGATGTGCAGGAAGGTCCGTCGTGGCTATTACGGACCGTCGAGAGCCTCTGTTGCCCCACACTTGGTAAGAATTCCCCAACTTCTTTTCTCAGCCTTCTTCTTCTTACGACGGTGGCCACCTACGGACTGTCGAGGTCACGACGGACCGTCGATGGTTCCGTAGGTTTCCAACTCTGCAACTTTCAGCACAAACTCTCACGTTCTCCTTCTGGACAGACTTCCTGAAAACAAAGAGAAAATTACATTAAAACCAATACGAAAAGGCCTTAGACACACACTAAACTTAAGGAAAAAGCATTGAAAGTACCGTATAGCCACGGTACATCAACACCCTCAACTTAAATTTGTTGTTTGTCCTCAAGCGACGCAGTATGACTCACCACAAAATCTTTGTAAAAGAGTATCCTTATTTTAGCTTTTTTTTTGCAATCATCTGGCTATCAATCCCGATTATTTTCAAATTGAGTTATGCATGCTACCACTATTAGGATAGATAATATGGATCAGACCATGACACAGACTCACCACACACACACAACTATCCTCGTTAATCTATCACAAAGGTACCAATTTTCCGATATTGCAACTAGTCTCCTCACTTCAAAACAACATCCTCATTTTTCAAACAATGATTTCAGGTTGAGTATAAGGATTATTTTTCAACACTCGCTCTTAGAACAACTTCGCATCTCATTTATACTTATAGCCATAGGCTTGCCCTTATTTTCACTGCTTTAAGTTCACCATAATAGACTCTTAGGATTACGATAGGACTTTCTTAGCTTGTAACTTAGGCTCGGGGTCAGGTTGGATACATTTAGATGCATCTTTAGTGACTTATTGCCCTCCTTGACATAATGACTAAGCCTACTACCTTTTATTCGTTTTATTGCGCCCTATTTCTTACTTTTCTTGCATTCTTTCACCTTGCCATTCTCCCTTCTTTCTCCTTTTGTGTAAGTGACTTTTTTTTTCTCTTTTTTTTTCTTTTGTTACTTGTATTTTCAAGTTTTCAAATTTTTCACTTTTCTTTCAACTTTTTCTTGAGTCACTTTTCTTTTGTTCTTTCTCTATCTTTATCTTTCAACCCCACTTTCCATGGCATTCCTCATAATAGCCACCCTCAACTCATGGCTTTGCCATGAGTCAACGTACACAATATCCAAAGTTGGGTCAGGGCCGCGACAAGGTTGTTTGCTGCATTAGCCACCCTCAACTTATGCTTTTGGCATAAGCTGAGGTGCACATGTCCAAGGAGGGACCAGGGCCAACACATTGTTCCCAAAAGGTCAGTTAGGTTGAAAAAGAAAGGTCTATTTTAAACTCAAATCATTTGGATCAAAAAGAGATTAATTTCATTCGGTTTTCTTTTATTTTGGCTAAAGATTGGCTATATTGAACAAGGGCCTATGATCCTTTCCTAATTGTCTATTCCGGCTTACTTTTAGCAGTTTTAACCAGGCAAGTTCTAGCTTAGTACCAATGGTGGAATATTCAAATTTCCTCACACTTACTTGACATTTCATTACTCTACCATATTTTCAGGCACCTAGTTTGAGTCTTAGATTTATGTTCATGCAGTAGTGTATCTCTGTGTCATGCTTAGAGCCATTCATTTATCATTTACTATGCCTAGTCATGCATCATGTTCGTTAAAATCGGGATATCATTTTTGTTTAGCCAACATGCTTCAGAGTCCATTTCTATACTATGTACAAACGATACCAACATGACGGTTCAACAATAAAGTAATCAGTCTCTTGGGGGAAAAGAACACAGGCAAGAAAACCCCAAGAGAGGATCGTGAGTTTGGCTACTCAGAACTTCACCCTAGCACTCACTTTCCATTTACCCTACCCCTAACCAAAAGAATGCACTTGTCCCCAATGCATAAAAATATATGAAATAGAGGGGTAGGTCAAGCAAACCTGAGGCGCAAATTACCGGTGATCAACAAGCTGGCGGGTCCGGATTCCCAGAACCCGCTCCCTATGAAGTAGGGACACCATCAGTAGTGTCCTCAGCAATGACAACACCATAAGTAGTGCTCCTCGCAACCTCTGCAACTCTGGAACTAGACGCTCCAGCAGCCACCTCCAGAACCCTCATCTGGCGAGCCTCCTCATCAATAATCGAGGCTCTCCTCGCTGCCTCCAACGCCTAGCGCTCCTTCTTTCGAGCCCGGGACTCATCCTCATCTCTAGTCCGGTGCCTCTTGGCACGCTCTCGTGGTGGAGGTGGTGGCACATCAGTAGTGGCGAACAGGGCAACCATCACTATGGCCTCAGCAGGCTCTGCAGAAAGGGCCTCAGACTCTGGCACCCGAGCCTCTAGTATCGTGTCTAATTCGGCTCGTAGACTCGCCACAACAGCCTGGAGGGACGTCACATCCATAGTAGGGCCTGGTCGGGCTAGAACCCGCAGCTCAAAGATTCCAAACACTGGTGGAACTCCATAACCTTCCGCTCAGTGTGGTGGGCCATCTTCCTCTCTAAACGCTCCTCTGCCTCTGAGATAGACTTCTGCATCCAAGGCTGGATGCGGTGCAGAAGAGTGGCCATTTGGGCCTCAAGTTTCTGGACCCTAGCAAGTGGGACCAGAGTAGCCTGTGGAGTCGATCGGGAGGAGCTAGGAGCGGTGCTACCACCCGGTATAGACTCGACCAGAGTGGTGTCGGTGGGCTCAAATATAGCCGGGTTAACCGCTTGGGCTTGCTCAACTGTTGCCGCTAGGGTCTCACCAAGCGGCTGCACCTCCGAACGGGGCCCTCTGTGTGGAGCCAACTCATTGGCCTAATCCCGAATGAGGCCGATATCTACTGTGCTCGGCGGGGTCTTGAGCACATCAATGTGCCACACTGGCACTCCTGCTAACCTGCACAAAGCAAAGACCATGCACGGGAAGGGGTATGTAGTAGTGGCCTTAAAAGGACCTCTCGTGCATCACCGTCTGTAGGAGCCATGCAAAATCCACGTCGAACCCAGCAATCATCGTCGCCATCAGGACCGCACAATCCCAAGTGACAATGTTGTCAGCTGCAGTGGGGAAAGGCAGTGTCGGACTAGTAACCACAAAAACTTGGCTGGGAAGGTGAGGTTAGCCTTCTTGATACTTCCCTTAAGATCCAGCACCCAATCGACAGCCTCACCATTAACAGAAAGGTACTGTTCAATCCACCGCTTGGTGGTCTCTCTCAATGCTGGCTCACGCTGGAACCGTCCATCTATAATCAACTGCCATCGACAGTCGAACTCAGCGGTGAGAGGTGTCTGGGTGGCATCAACATCCGCACCATAGAGAAACCTGCGGATAGCCGGCAAGGAAATGTCAACCCGCTTGCCACGGACTCGGACGTAATCCAAAGGAGTAAGTTTGGCGGGGGCTGCCCGCCTGTCTAGCTGAGATCGGAGAGTCGCCACATAGGAGGTGTAGAACTCTCGGACCATCTCCTCACTGTAATGGCCTACATCCTGAGCCGTCCACTCCAGCCGATGTCTGGTCAACAACTCATGTATGGCTGGCATGGTGGAAAGGCTACCCGTGAGAATCCGCCGCTCAAGTGTCAGTGTGCGGGTCATGACCCCCTTATCATTCGGCATCATGGCGTTTGTGTATACCTGATACTGCCCCTCAACACACCACCGGTTGGGCTGATCAACAACCAGATCGGGGATGCCAGTCTGGGGTGCTGAAGTGGAGTCAGAACTATCAGCCTCATCAACCGAGGCAGAAGCAGAGGCCTCGACAGATCCAGATACCTCCTCAGAACCAGAAGCTTCCTCTGAACCGGATGCCTCCACGGAGCTAGATTCTCCCTCTCACTGTGCAGTCGACCCAGAAGGTGTGCCGGTCAGTATGCTCTCCTCGTCAGACTTGGAAGAAGTGACTACATTGGGCGCCACCCTCGTAGGAGTGGCTCTGGTGGGGCGAGCAGCAGGTGTAGCAGTGCGGGTGCCCGGTGGCACGTACTCTGGGTCACGCTCATCGTCCGAGGCGATGACCAGTCGGTTGGACGGGGCGACATACTTGGAACGCCTTCGTGAATAGACACGGTCTTGTTTAGGAGCCATGAGTACCTGCAAAGAGAAATAGTTAGTACCAGTGGAAGCAGCAAAATGCAGAAAAAGGAACTAGCAGTGAAGAAATGCAGAGTGCAGGACAGACCCATCGACGGTCCGTCGTGGGGGTCCGTCTAGGGACACTTGGATAAATTTTTCAAAACATCAGGAACATTAGGTTATGACAAAGACGACGGACATGCAGGACGGACAGTCGAAGGCACGACGGTCCGTCATGGGTGGTCGTCGAGGACACTTAGAGTAAATTTTAAATTCGTTAGAAACCAAGGTTCTGATAGGGGAAACAGATATGCAGGACAGATCGTCGAAGGAATGACGGTCCGTCATGATTGACCGTTGATAGACACTTAGAATAAATTTTAAACTCGTCAGAAACCAAGGTTCTGACAGGGGCGACGGATATGCACGACGGACCGTCGAAGGCACGACGGTCCGTCATGAGTGACCATCAATAGACACTTAGAATAAATTTTAAACTTGTCAGAAACCAAGGTTCTGACAAGGGCGATGGATATGCAGGATGGACCATCGAAGGGACGACGGTCCATCGTAAGGGTCCGTCGATGGACACTTAGGGAAACCAAGGGGATTAGGATTAACATACCCCGACGACGGTCCGTCGAGGGATCGACAGTCCGTTGACGAGGTCTCGTACTCTCCTTCAGGGGCACAGTTTTGTAGCCACATTGGTTCCCTATGTATTAATTTTGGGAACTCTAAGTGTATAAATTTTCTACCGAGCATCACATCATCCCTAGGGCAAGAATATTATCGAGTTTTAACATTCAAATTCTAACAGTCTATCATCCCTAGGTCGGAGACGGAGTCAGGAAACACACGCTAGTTCTAGTAGAATAACCCAATTTATATTCAATACCAAGTCTACGGGGACTTAGCACTATGGGTGTGAGTTTAAGCATGCAATAAGGGTCCAAAATTGGAGACCCAGTCTGTAAGACAACAAGTTTAATTGAAAACAAGAAAAACACAAAATTATCGATAATGAGTGATAGATTAGAAGAACATACCTGATAACTATAGAAGAGGAGAAAGAAGAAAAGCACAGGTAGTTGAACAGTAACTCAAAAACACAAGCACCGACTGCCTATGGACTGAAGAGCTTGGAGAATTTGGGAGAGAAAGGGGCTGTGGGAATATGGAGGAAATGATGGGAATCAAGAGATAGGAGAGGGAATGGGAGTTAGAGGTGATGAAATGGGGGGAAATGGTAGCAAATGGGGAGAGGGACGGTTATGAGGGGTTAAATGAAGGGGTGGGAAGTTTAAAAGTTCAAAACTTTTAATATTCAGCATGATGGGTCGGGTCGGGTTTGTGGGTAAAGTCGCGATAATTCCCCGACGACGGACCATAACAGGGTCGACGGTGCGCCATGGGGCTCCGTCGTGGGTGCCCTAACTTCAAAAATTTGAAAGACATACCCGGGCATGACGGATCCCACCGACGGTCCATCGATGGTTCCGTCGATGGGTGCAGTAGACCAATTTTCTGCAGATTTCTGATTATTTGATACCTGCACATTTAGCACCCATTAAGCTAATCTTTTTGTATTTTTTGGACACTTTTTGGACACGAACCCTAATCTATGCTCTAGCCAACACTACTAACGCAAAAGAAAAGAGTAGTTAGACGGAACATTACATAAATAAACGCAGAAATAATGCAACTATTCCTAGAAAGTAATGAAAGACCTATAATTGGCTAGAGGATACTACATATTGGGTTGCCTCCCAATCAGCGCTTAATTTAACATCGCGGCACGATGAAAGACTCTTGATTACTCAGACTTCATCAAGATAATATGCCTCAATCACTTCATTCGCTGATTCAGCATGCCCCAGATAGATTTTGATGCGCTATCCGTTCACTTTAAACCTCACACCCTCCTTGTTTCTCCAACTCAACTGCACCATGAGTAAATAGTTGGGTGATCAAGTAGGGACCAGTCCATTTGGACTTGAGTTTGCCCGGAAACAAGCGCAACCAAGAATTGAATAAAAGTACCAAATCCCCAACCAAAAAATGGCGCTTCTCAATCTTTTGGTCATGGTACTTCTTCATCTTTTCGTTGTAGAGGGCTGAACTTTCATATGCTTTCAAACAAAATTCATCAAGCTCATTCAACCCGTTTAACCTTTGTTCCGCAGCCTCATTCCAATCCATTTTCAACTTCTTCATTGCCCACATAGGTTTATGTTCTAATTCAACGGTAAGTGACAAGCCTTCCCATATACAAGTTGGTATGGGGACATACCAATGTGAGTCTTGTATGCTGTCCGGTAGGCCCAAAGAGCATCATCAAGCCTCCTTGACCAATCCGTTCTACTAGCATTCACTTTTTTCGACAAAATCTGCTTAATCTCCCTGTTTGACACCTCAACTTGCCCACTAGTTTGAGGATGGTACGGAGTGGCCACATTATGGCGAACCCCATACTTTTCCAGTAATACCTTAATAGATTGTTGCAAAAGTGGGATCCCTCATCACTAATAATAGCCCTTGGGGTGCCAAATCTGGAAAATATGTTCTTTTTTAAGAACGCAGTGACACTCTTCCCTTCATTATTTGCAAGTGCGATAGCCTCCACCCATTTAGACACATAGTCGACTGCCACAAGAATGTACTTCTTCCCATGAGAACTCACAAAAGGGCCCATAAAGTCAATGCCCCACACATCAAACAATTCAATCACAAGGATGGGATTTAAAGAGAGCTCTTGCTTCCTCGAAATGCCACCATCTCTTTGGCATCTATCACATGCCTTGGCGAACACATGAGCATCTTGGTGGATAGTTGGCCAATAGTAGCCACATTGCAAGATTTTGTGGGCTGTCCGGGTACCACTATGATGCCCACCTACAGGCGAAGAATGGCACGCCTCCAAAACATTTATCATCTCAACTTCCGGCACACAACACCGAATAATCCCATCGGCACAACACCTATATAAGTATGGTTCATCCCAAAAGAACTTTTTTACGTCATGCATGAACTTTTACCTTTGATGAAAGGAAAAGTCCGGTGGGACGATATCACTAGCCAGATAATTCGCAAACTCTTGGAACCGTGGGATCAAGTCTTTGGAGGCAGCCAATACATGCTCATCAGGGAAAGTATCATCAATTTCAGCCTTGTCACTTAACTCCCTCATTGCTTCATCTTCTAATCGGGATAAGTGATCAACAACTTGATTTTCGGTCCCTTTTCTATCTTTCACCTCAAAGTCAAATTCTTGCAATACTAATACCCAATGAATCAACCTCGGTTTTGAATCCTTCTTTGCCATCATATCTCAAAGCAGAATGATCAGTATGCACTATCACTCTAGTACCAAGAAAATAGGAGCAAAATTTCTCGAAAGCAAAGACTACTGCAAGGAGCTCTTGCTTAGTCACAGTGTAGTTATTTTGGTCTACATTGAGAGATTTACTAGCATAGTAAATGGGGTGATGGATTTTATCCCTTCGTTGACCTAAAACCACACCAAGGGCAACTTCGCTTGCATCACACATCACCTCAAACGGTTTACTCCAATCCGGCAAAATGATGATAGGTCCAGACACCAACTTTTCCTTTAGCTCGCCAAATGTCTTAAGACAAGATTCATCAAAATAAAACTTACACTCTATCTCAAGCAACTTGCACAAGGGATGTGCAATCTTTAAAAAATCCTTGATAAACCTCTGGTAAAAGCCCGCATGCCTTACAGAGCTTCTCACACCTTTTACAACGATGGGTGGAGGAAGTCTCTCTATGACCTCGACTTTAGCTCGATCAACCTCTATACCCTTCTCTGAAATACGATAGCCCAATACAATACCTTCTTTCACCATGAAGTGATATTTTTCCCAGTTAAGCACAAGGTTGCAGTCTTCACACCTCTTAAGAACCTCGGACAAATTACTCAAACACCGCTCAAAGGAGTCACCAACCACAGAAAAATCATCCATAAGCACCTCAATTGTGTCCTCCACCATATTGGAGAATATTGATATCATACATCTGAATGTGTCCAGTGCATTACATAACCCAAACGACATTCTCTTGAACGCGAAGGTCCCATATGGACAAATAAAGGTGGTTTTCTCTTGAACATCCGGTGCAATAGAAATCTAATTATAACCCGAATAACCATCAAGAAAACAGTACCACCCCTTTCTTGCAAGTCTATCCAACATCTGATCCATGAAGGGCATAGGAAAATGGTCCTTATCGGTCCATGCATTTAATTTCCGGTAATCCATACATACCATCCATCCAGTCATCGGTCTCATAGGAACAAGCTCATTTTTATCATTGGGGACCACAGTCATTCCCCGTTTCTTAGATACGCACTGAACAGGGCATACCCAACTAGTATCGGCGATTGGATATATCACTCCAACATCCAACCACTTAATGATTTCTTACTTCACCACCTCTTGCATAGGTGGATTTAAACGTCTCTTGTGCTCAATACTTGGTTTATGATTGGGCATGAGTTTGATTTTATGCAAACAAATACCGGGAGGGATACCAATAATATACGCAATACTCCAACCAATAGCTCTTTTGAACCTTTTTAACAATGTAGACAAACTCTCAACTTGATGCACATTAAGATCTGATGCAATAATTACCAGTAAAGTGTCACCTTTTCCCAAGAATGCATACCTCAGATGAGGTGGTAGAGCCTTAAGCTCTAATTTCGGAGCCTCATCTATAGATGGTTTCGCAGGTGGAGATTCGCGATGTTTCATATCTAATTCAAATTTCTTTGGTTTAAACTGAACAGCACCTCGATCAAGTGCCGCAACCCATGACCCATAATCTTCAATGCAATCACTATCAAAATTCATGATCACTGCCGCTAGTGCTTCTACACCCAGACGTTCTTCTATTTGTACCTTAGATGACTTTTCAACTCTGTAAGATATGGCAGATACTGATTGGAGTTCACCACTCTTCCTCATGGACCTACAAATATTGAAAGTCATTTCTTTATTGTTCAACTGAAATTTCATTTGCCCTTTTTCCATATCAACCAAGGCTCTACCCGTAGAAAGGAATGGCCTCCCAAGGATAATAGGCACCTCAAAATTGACCTCACAATCAAGAATCACAAAATTGGCCTGAAATATGAATGACTCCACCTTTACTAACACATCATGGAGTATTCCAGTAGGCCTCTTCACTGTTTGATCGGCCATCAGTAGCCGTATCGCAGTGGGCTTTGGTTCACCCAAACCCAACTTCTTGTAAATAGAGAGAGGCATGAGATTTATACTTTCCCCAAGATAAAATAATGCCTTCGCAAAGTGTAATAACCCGATTGTACATGGAATAGTGAAGTCTCCCGGATCTTCTTTCTTTTGCACTAGAGACTTTGTAGCAATAGCACTACAATGTTGCATTCTATCATCATCCTTGAAACTGATCGATCTTTTCTTGGTAACAATATCTTTCATGAACTTGGCATAACCGGTCATTTGTTCAAGATCTTCTATGAAAGGGACATTGATGGAAAGTTGTTTCAACATATTGATAAAATGATGGTATTTGCCATCCTCGGTATTTTTCACTAACCTTCGTGGGAATGGAGGTGGTGGTCTAGGCATGGGGGTCACCTTCTAGGGTACCTCAACTTCTTTCTTCGTTTTATCTCCTAACTCACCACTAACCTCCACTACCTCATCATCACCTCTTATCACTTTTTCTACACTAGACGACATCGGTGGGTCAATGGTTTGCTTACCACCTCGAGTTGTGACTGTCACAAAATGTCCCTCATTTTTCAGATTTTGGACAGTGTTGCAAGGAAGAGTGCCCGGTTGGCGTGGGTCACAGTCGAAGACAATTGGGCCAGTTGCAACTCAAGATGCTTGATCGAGATTGCATGTGTATCAATTTTCTGCCCAATACTCGCTAAGTCACTCCTCAACTCTTTAGTATGCTCATCACTAGCATCTAACCTCCTCATCATTTTCTGCAACATATCCTCAAGTCGCGCCATACTACCTCCACCATCCCTAGGAGTAACTTCATGATTTTAGGGTGGAACATAGGGCCCACTCCTATCATTTCTGTTACCATAATTACCTCGGTTGAAGTTGTTGTCGTGGTTGTAATTCCCATCTCGGACATAATGACCCTCTCGGTTCTAATTACCATAGTTCTGACCTTGGTTTCCTTGACCATGGCGCCAATTCTCCTGATTGGAGCTTTGAGTGTTTGGTCGGAAACCCCCCGTATGCTCAGCTACCGCATAGGAGTCCTTCTCATAGTAATACTCATCAGTTGGCGGTGATGGTTTAGACAAGTAGTTCACTGCCCCAGTGACATGTTTCAACACCAACCCAAGCTCAGTTCTCATTTGAGCCATCTCTTCACGAATCTCGTCTGTGGCTGGGTTGTGTGCGGACTGTACTGCAAAAGTGTTTCTCCCAGTATCTGACTTCCTAGTACTCCATGCTTTATTATTTTGGGAGATTTTCTCCAACTTCTCAGCGATCTCAGCATAAGGACACTCCTCATAAGAACCACCCGCTATCGTATCCAATAATGCTTTATTATTATCATCTTGTCCCCGATAGAAGTACTCTTTAAGTGACTCATCATCGATGCGGTGATTGGGGACACTTCTCAAGAACGAAGTGAATCTATCCCAAGAACTACTGATTGATTCTCCCGGTAGTGCCACAAAGTTGTTCACCCTATCTTTGTGGTTTAGCTTCTTAGACATCGGGTAGTAACGTTCTAAGAACATATCCCTCAATTGATTCCAAGTGTAGATAGAGTTATAGGAGAGTTCTGTAAACCATATAGCAGCCTCTCCCGTCAGTGAGAGAGGAAACACTTTTAACCCAATTATGTCCATATTCAAATCAGGCCTCCCTACACAACTTTTACACACCGACCTTACTTTGGCGATGTGAGCATGTGGATATTCAGAAGGTAGCCCCGAAAACAAACCTCTGGCGGTGAGAATTTGCATCAGGCTACTAGTTACCACGAAAGTATGGCCGTGTGGTAGGGAAGGAAAGACAAGTGGACCGTCTGAATCAGTAATGTTATTATATTCCCTATAATACTCTTGAGGGCGTGGAGCGGGATGTTGCTTCCGTATTTCATCTTCCCCTCGATTTTTAGGTAATAACTGACCATGAGCATCAACCGGAGCTGGAATGTCCTGGTTATGATCATCATCTTTAATACCCAAGTTTTGATTCATCCTGCGTAGTGTACGCTCCAATTCGAGGTCGTGTGGAAGTATGGATTCTCTTCTACTCCGCGTAACTGGCATACACGGAAGTTAGATTTGCAAGAGACAAAAACAACAAGAAAAAAGTAAAAATAGGAAAATATTGACTAAACTTCAGTAATAAGCTTAAAGTTAATTTAAAAGCCAATTTCCCCGGCAGAGGCGCCAAAATTTGATACGCTCAAATTTACTTCTCGAAAAAAAGTATAAGCGGTCGTATCAATTAAAGAACCCAACTATGACTTTGAAGTCGATCCCACGAGGAAAATGATTTAGACTTAACTTTAACCTACTATTACTTTCATTTAGTCAAGTCCTTTTCGAAACAAATAGCAAAAAAGGGGGTTTTGAATAACAAATGTAATTAGCTAATTCTACGTAAACAAATGACACGTTCAAAGATTTGATTTTTATCAAGTAATGAAAGTAACTAGGGCTTAAGTGTTCCCTATAGATTCATAACTCGATAATTCTAGCTATAAGAATTCTTTCCTTATATCTTGCATGCAAAGTGATAAGTTATGTATCCCTAATTCCTTAATCTGGGAACTAGGAAATTTCACTCCGCACCTTGGTCCGGCTACGTGTGTATGCTTTACTAAACCTTACCTTTACCTCATATTAAGCATCATAATCGATATTTGGCTTAGCTGTTACTTCGCACCAACCAACACTAGCTTATTATATAGCATATACTAAATCTACGTGGATAATTCTTTTCTTATTATATACCTCCTTGGTCCGGCAAGTAGGAATAAGGCGAGTTCTAACGTTGGCCACCGTTAAAAAGACTTCTAAATGACAGAGTTATCAATACATGCAAGACATTATTCGAGAATTATTATTTTAGTTAGATTTTACCTTGTTATTTACCCATGGTTCCCACAACCCTAGTTATGGAGTTTAGTTACCCATGTTAATAATCACACAATTCATATTAATTAGATAAGAATTCATGCACTTACTTTGATGAGTTTGAAGATAATCCAGAAAATTACTTGAATTAATCAAAAACTTGCAATAAACGATTCTAGAATATATAGTAATTTCCAAAATCCCAAACTTCGATACCTGGAACAGTAAAACTAAAAAATATCCCACAGTCTAACCCCAAAAATTAGGTGTTTTCAAGTATTTATTATACTAGAATCCTAACAAAAGAGGGAAATCTATTTAAGGAAAATCTGTCAAAAAAATGCATCTGAGTCGACGACTGAAACGACGGACTGTCCAGGCCCTCCATCATTCCACACTGAGAATCTTCTAAAAATGGGTACTGGGGCTACTTTCTGTTGACTTTGACGGATGTGCAGGACGATTCGTCGTGGCTATGACGGACCGTCGAGAGCCTCCGTAGCCCCAAACTTGGTCAGAATTCCCCAACTTCTTTTCTCAGTCTTCTTCTTCTTACGACGGTGGCCACCTACGGCCGTCGAGGTCACGACGGACCGTCGATAGTTCCGTAGGTTGCCAACTCTGCAACTTTCAGCACAAACTCTCACGTTCTCCTTCTGGACAGATTTTCTGAAAACAAAGAGAAAATTACATTAAAACCAATACAAAAAGGACTTAGACACACACTAAACTTAAGGAAAAAGCAATGAAAGTACCGTATATCCACGGTACATCAAAATCCTATGAATCTAGATTTGGTTATGTTGCTATTAATGAAAGACATTGTTCTATTCCCTATATTAAAGAACTATGTTGCATTTCTTTTGTAAGCCTTGTAATTATGTAATGGCTAAGTCCCACTTTTCACACTCTTATGTTTAGATGGCGATGTGACACAATTATAGATTCTATTTTCAATATATTTGAAGTGGAGTTGAATTTCAAACAAAAAGTTTTTAATTTTTCCGCTTTTTAATTCTATCTATGATGCAATGATGTATGCTAACGTCTTGTCTAAGGACTCTTTAAGGATGAAGATGTCGGTTACCACTAGGAGTGCTATCCGATAGTGACAAACACGGTATGAGAGCTTGTGTGACCGATTTTAAAGGTAGTTGAGATGATCACCTTCCTCTGATTGAGTTTGCCTATGGTAATAGCTACCATTGTAGTATTCAGATGGCCCCTTATGAAGCTTTGTATGGGCGTAGATATAGGTGTCATGTTGGTTGGTTTGAAGTAGTTGAAGCAGATTTGATAGAGACAGATTCAGTCCTTCATGCTATGGAGAAAGTGCAACTCATTAGAGATAGACTTAAGACAGCCCAGAGTCGTCAGAAATCTTATGCAGATGTAAGGAAAAGGGAACTAGAGTTCCAAGTTGATGATTGGGTATTTATGAAAGTGTCACCTATGAAAGGGGTGATGAGATTTGGCAAGAAAGGGAAGCTCAGTCCTAGATATGTAGGCCCTTACCATATCTTGAAAAGGATTGGAAAGGTGGCATATGAGTTAGAATTACCAGCAGACTTAGCAGCAGTGCATCCGGTTTTCCACATCTCACTCTTGAAGAAGTGTGTGGGTGACCCAGCATCTATAGTGCCATTAGAGAGTGTGGCGGTGAAAGATAGTCTTTCTTATGAGGATGTACCAGTTGAGATTCTTGACCGTCGGGTTAGAAGGTTGAGAAACAAAGAAATCGCTTCAGTCAAGGTTTTGTGGAGGAGTCAGTCCAGAGAGGGAGCTACTTGGGAAGCAGAAGCAGCCATGAAAACAAGTATCCTCACCTTTTTCCTTCCGATTCCACTGCACCTTGAGGTAATAATTCGTCTTAAGTTTTCAAGTCATTCATGCGTAAATTCAGTCTTAGAATCATGTTCCCTCAGTTTGTACTTTAATTTTCAGCGTATTTGCATGTTCTCGAAACTCAATTCAGTCAGAAACTCAGTTTTCAGTGATTAGTAGTAGAGTTTGCAGCTCTCTCCCTCTATTTCAGCTAGTTTAGTCTTCATTCGTGGACGAATGCTCCCAAGGGGGAGATAATGTAACACCCCATAGCCAAAATAGACCAAAAATTAGTTTTTCAGAAAAATCTGCAGGTGTAATCGATGTGACCATTGACGGACCATAGATTGACTCACGGTCCATCCTGCGCAACCGTCAATGGGATCACAGACTCCCAAAAACTCAGCCAAGAAAAATTGGCTACGTCTTCATCGACGGACGGACCTATGGTCCATAGTCCATGACCGTCGATCGAGACAGCCTTCATCAACTTTTTGAGAAGGACCACGGGTGACTAGCACGGGTCGTAAGTGAACCCACGGTCCGTAGGTCTGATCGTAGGTGGGTACTAGTAGCCATTTAGGGGGGAAATGCTATAGGATCAACTTCAAATGATCACAACTCTTAGCAAAAAATGAATTAGGTGTCCCATTACATATAAACAGATAGATAATTGAATTATCTTTCCATTGCCACCGACCTTGATATATTCAGAGATTCGAGTAAAAAGTTATACTCGTTTTAGTAAAGGCATGTCGAACAGACCCAACCTACTGACCCAAACGACGGACCGTCTGTCCAGGTCGTCGTTTGGTCCGACAGCAACTTACCGAGGGGTCTTTTGGTCTTTCCCCACTTTCTTTAAACCTTAAGATACGTCGTTTTGACCCTAAATCATCAGATTTTAGTCAGTTTATACCTAGAAACATAACTAAAACTTACCTAAATCAAAATCATTAATCAAAAGTTAGAAAATTAGAAGCAAGAAAGGAGAAAAAGCTCAACAACCTTAGTTCAAGAACGCAACAAGTTTCCAGCATATTCCAGCCACGAAATCTAAGTATTTTTCCGTGAATTTCATCACCAGGTATGTGGGATTTCACTAGTGGGTTGCTTTCACCCATTGGTCCCTAGTTTTCAGTCAGTTCTTGATTCTCTTATTATGATTAACCTAGGGTTCCTTGAATTACAACAGAACTTCATGATTTAGTTAAAGTATACGTTCCAATCAGATTATCATGTTATTACTCAGATTATCGCATGAATTTCAGAACCCTAGCTTTGTATTTCTTTTGTTCTTGAATTACACATGCTAGGTCAGATATTTCAGTTATTTCAGATATACATGCCTCAGTATTAATGCATCATTATTCGATTAAATGCTGCATTCTCAGCTTGCATGTTCAGTTTTGAGCTTTCCAGTATTTTACAGAAATTCAGACATAACCAGTTAACTACATAGATCAATGGGAGTAGATTAATACCGAGTTGGACTAGGTTTCAGTGTACCCAATTAGTCCCAGAACTACTAGCCAAGTAAGTTGTAAGTACCCTCTCTGGGAATTTAGTTTATTGATCACGCCAACATGCCTTTATACCTTTGGCAGGGTATATTGGGTCCTCTTGATGGGGCGTATACATCGGACTCCACATTTAGATCATGTGGTTTTATTATCGGTTATTAGTAGCTCCCACACTTCAGTCAGACTCTATTGCATTGACCATTTATCAGTATATTCAGTATTCAGTTCCAGCATGTTATAAATAGGTCATTGCATCAAGTTAGCTCATAATTTAGTATATCATGTACAGATTATTATACTTGCATTTGTGCTTGTTCAGTTATGTTTTATTTCATCTTTACTTTATCTTATGTGCTCAGTACCTTCAAGTACTGACGCATATGTGTGCTATATCTTCTCGTGATGTAGGTTCAGGTTCTCAGCATCCAGATCACGCATAGATCGATTTCCGATATCCAGTTCAGCAGATTCAGTGGTGAGTCCTCATTCTCTGAGGACAACAGTCATGAGTTTAATTTTTGTCTCCAGTCATTTAGTTTCAGTTTTGCTAGATTTAGCTGGGGCTTTTCCTAGTATTTTTAGTCCAGTTTAGAGGCTAATTTTAGACATAGTTAGTTTCATCTTAGTGTTGAGTTGATATTTTCTTTGTATTAAACTCATCTTTTTTCAGATATTTCAGATTTAGCATATTATTCCCCATCTTTTACTTTTAAGTATGATTTAGCTTCCACAACAATTTATTATTCTTTAGTATGCTCATGATCATGCCAGCAGGGTTAGCTTGGGGTCACTGGTGGTTCTAGGTCCCCTGTCCGCGTCTCGGACGTAGCTCGGGGCATGACAACCTGCCTCATTTTGTTCGCTCAGCTCGTGACATGACATGACACTGGCAGGTTTAAAATTAATATTACTGAAATCATAAATAGACAAAGTTAGGAAAATATAATATAGCAGATAAGTAAATAAACAAGTTTTTAATAAAAAAAGTCTTTCATTCCAATTAGAAAACAATGCAAACTTTGGCCATGGATAAGGGCCATGTTGCCTTTTTAAACATCACGGGGAAATTTAAAAATTCAAGCAATTAAAGAAAAAGCAAAATGGTGGGTCTCCGGCCTCTTTTGGACTACCACCGATTTTCAAAACATGTATAAACAATGTCCTTCTACCAAGATGATCCGGGAATCAAGATCGGTGTAGAAGTCCAATTCTGTAGTCGCTCTCAAGGCTCAACTTCAGGGATACCAGCTAGCTCGACCTTGTCCTCTATGACAGCATCAATCTCTTCAAAAAGGCCACAGATTCCTTCCCCAAGGCCATCACAATTGGCGTACTCACGGACAGGAAATGATTGATACAAATGAGGGATTGGATTAGCCAGTGCTTGATCACTATTCTTCTTCATCTTCATCTCATCATCTGTGGGAACGTACCCCAACCATATCTCGCTCCTTTGATGGGAAATGGAATAGGCTCAATAATTCCTAGAGAATTCCTTCCTAATTTGAGACCTGGCTCGAACCCATTCTGCAGCATCACAATGGAGATCATCTTGTACACAGGTGGAGTAGGAGGTTATGGGCCAAATCTTCACCAGTGGCATTTACCAGCTCCACCGTGTAGAAATCGGTTCCTCGTGAGACTTTATCAATAATTGGTGTCTACCTGCCAAAGTGACTCCCTTCGCCGTGAAAAACCAGTTCTTGCTCCTTCTAAACGAGTTTCATCATCTGGTGTAGAGTAGAGGGCAAAACTCCAGCCATATGGATGAAAGGCCTTCCTAGAAGAAGATTATAGCTGGTGTCAATGTCCAAGACCTGAAACTATACACTATATTCCGTCGAACCCATTTGGATGACCAAATTCACTACTACCAATGTGTCTCTTTGTACCCAATCGAATTATCTTACATTGACTTGGTTTTGTTCCAGCTTCCCCAAATCAAACATTAACTACCTCAGAGTCGACAGTGGGCAAATATTGAGACCAGACCCATCATCCACAAGGACAAGGTTTATGACCTTTTCACGGCATATGACAATGACATGCAACGCCTTGTTGGGCGACCCCCTTCAAAGGGTAACTCTTCATCACAGAAGCTAATCTGATGCCCTCGGATAACTTGGTTGATAATGTCCGCTACATTATCACTGCTTGTGGCCACGGGCACATATGTGTCATCCACAGCCTTCATCGAAGCCTGACATGCAGTTGGGAGCTCATCAACAGGGCCTACACAGAAATCTGAGCCGGGGTTTTCTCCAAATGCTTAACAATCGAATAGTCCTTTGGCTGCATCATTCTTTAGAATTCCTCCGCTTTGCCCTCACTTATCGGCCTTTTCCCTTGATCCTTCTTCTGTCCTCCAAAAGTCAACTCTTCGGGAGTACAACACCTCCCAGATCGGGTCATACCCTGAGCGACAATGGTTTCAATCACAAACTTTGGCTTACCAGGAGTTTCTAATGGCACCAAGGCAACAACCTTTGTGGGTGTCAGGCCACAACCCTTTCTAACTCATCATGGACAATAGGAGTTATCACTTTGGTCACGCACCAGTTATCATCCATCTCTATCATATTGACGTCTCCATGATTTGGCAAAGGATTGGTGTTGACATTGTGCGTGGCTGTTTGAATAGAAATGACTTTTTGGTCGATCGGATCTTGAATCTTGTGTTTGAGGTTGATACAATCCTCAGTATCATGTCCAACGCTGTTGGAGTTATACACACAACTTTGATCAGGTTTGTAGAATTTCAAACTAGTATCCATCGGCTTGGGCCCCATCGGGTGAATGTATCCAGCCGCAGCCAGTCGCTCGTACAACATTGTTCGGCTTTCAATTAGCGCGGTAAAGTTTCTGGTGGGATTCTTCTCCAATCTGGGTCGAGGGGGATCATAGCTGCCTTGTTAGGGATGAGGCATCTGTTGATAATTCAGGTATTTAGACGGTGAGTTTGGTTTCTTGGATAAGGATTTGTTTGGTAATTTGGTGATGGAGCTTGGTAGTTCGTGGGGGTATTTTGGTATACTAGAGCTTAGACTTGATATACTGGTGGGGGTGCTCTGTAGTTTGACTGCACATTGGCACAGTTAGGAGCAACATTTTGGTAAATGGGGGATGGAATTTTATAAAGTGAAGGAGAGTTTTGGTAAATGGGAGATGGATTTTGGTAATTTTGAGGGGGGCATTTTCGTATGGAGGAGGAGTATTTGGATAACTAGATTGCGTGTAGCAAGACTGTAAGAATTCTAGTAAGTTCGAGGACAACCTTGGTAGGATGATGAGCTTCTGAGGTCTTCCTCCCCTCATAAGAGATAACAAAAATGTCTTTTATTTTCTTCTTCAACAAACCCGATGATCCGGGTGATGCAGCAACACAAAAAATCTTCCCGGTTTTCAAACCATCCTCGATTGTCTCACCAATCATAACTATCTCAGCAAATTTTGCTCCAATGAGCACTATGATTTTGTCATAATATTCGGGCACTTGAACCCGCACGAACACTTCAACTATCTCCTTTTCAGACATAGGAGGTCGAACTCTAGCTGCTTCTTTTCTGCTCCTGTATGCAAACTCTCTGTAGCTTTCAGTGGACTTTTGCTTCATCTTTTCTAGGGAGTAGCAATCGGGAACGATTTCCACATTATAAGCAAATCGATCGATAAAATCCTTGGCCAGGGCATTCCAACTGGGCCATTGTCTGGTCTAATGGGAAGTGAACCATTTTAGAGCCTCTCCGCATAGACTTCGGCTAAAGAGCCGCATCAGCAAAGCTTCATCTCTACCAACTCCGACAAGATGGTGGCAGTAGGCTCTCATATGGGCCAAAGGATTCCCTACTACTCTGAAAGTATCAAATTTTAGAATCTTGAACCCTTCTGGAAGGTCCAAATTCGTATGAATGCACAAATCCTTGTAGTTCTGACCAGCAACGTCGGGGATACATTGGAACTCCTTCCTTTCTTTTCTGATCTCTTCCTTTATATCCACTTTTGCCTTTGCCTTTTCCCTCCACTCTCTTTCCTTCTCCTCGTAGTATTCTAGCTCAAAACCATGCACATCGTGCTTAGTTGGGACGGGAATCTGGAAAGTTGTTCTTTTAGGTAGGGATGGAGATACGGTAGACTTTGGGCATTCTGGGTAGTTTGATAGTTTTGTGGATAGGTTTTGGTATTAATAATTTGGTTTTGGTGGTGGTGAGATGTTTGGGGGTGGAATGCGTTTTCGTTTTGGTTTTGATTCTGGTTTGCGGTGGTGGAGCGGTTTGATGGTGGGTATTTCGAGGATGAGGTGGTCTTTGGGAATTGTTGCTTTTGGGAGGTGGTGAAGTCTGGTAGGAGGCTGAGGTATACTACGATTTTGGGTAGTCAAATCGATGACAAAACAATTTTGAGAAGGAGTAGATGGCAGAATCTGAACTGGATCCATGTTTGACGAGGGAAAATATAAAGGAGGCCTCCCATCAGTAGCAGTGTTGGCGGTAAACCCTGGTGGAGGCAGATCCTGTCTTCGTTGTATATCCACTCTCATCTAAGCAATCTGTTGCATTAGCTGCATAATCTGGTCATTATGACCCGCTATAGTGGGTTGAGCCACCACAACGTTAGTAAGACTAATTTCTTCGTCATTGTCCCCCATTACCGGTTTCCCCTTGTCTGAATTTGGGCCGGGAAAGGAATCTGCAGGACCTTTGGATCTAGTGAAGTATGGATGATCAGCCAGTTTAATTAACACAGACCAGTTTGTAAGTACGGGTTGAGGAAAACAACTCAAAGGCAAATTTGTTAGTTTAAGTTTAGAATATGTAATGCATGATATCACATAAAGAGCAGATAAACACACAAAGTTGCTTTGTCTGAGGAAATTTTAACCCATGAGTAAAGGGAAACAAATTTTTGAACAAGCAGGAGTTTTCTTGTTTTAGTTTGACACTATCTCAGAAAGGTTAAATCACGTTGAGCCGCGGTCTTCTTGCTACATCTCTTTGGCGTCTGTTGATCTGAACCTCACCCTCCCTTGTAGCATGAAAGGGGAGAATGAAAATTTTGAAAGATAGGGGCCGGGCCTTGAAAGGCTGCATACGTACCTCACAAGGAGTATTCAGGCTCTACATAGTTCGGGTAAAGGAAATACTTGTTTTTTCTTTCATTCATTCATTATGATTACAAGGAAATGGAGAAACAATAACGAAGCTTTTAAAAGATAAATGGTGGCCCCATCTCAGTCATTTTTCCTATTGTTGTAGCATCAGTTACGGGGAACAAACTCGACTCAGATCTTTCCGAGGGTGACAAGGGTTTCTACGTCGTAGTGAAAAATGAGGCACCTTGAGAGGCCATGATCTGTAGCATTATGGTAAGCACAAGGTTTCCATATTTCCACCCCAACGGGATCGAGACCTTTTTAATCCTTGTGGATAGAGGCTAAGACCCCATTCTGAACCAAATCACTGTAGATTTGCAACAACGTCTTCTTGAATGGCATGAAATAATGACAAATAAACCGGGTGTGCTCATTGGCCTCCGACTGGTCATAGGTGAGGACAGTGTTCCAGCCCAATAAGTGCGGGATGTTCCCAATATCGATCTGGCGACATATTCTTGGCTTAAGCTGTATACATTCTTCTATAGTGTGACCTCGCTGGTTTGGGTGGAAGGCACACACCTTTGAAGAGTTTTCATGCCCAAAGATTTAAGTTGTTCACTCATGAGGTTTCCACTTAAGATGTTCGTACAAAAGAGCGCACGACATAACCTTCGCTACCACGCTATGTGTCGGCTCGTAAGTCGGGAGAGCGATCCACTTCTCTCCTCCTCTTAGATGGACCAGAAATGGAGGCTTGTAGACGATTTCCTCGTCAATGTCTTCCCCAGTTGCTCCAGGGTGAGTGTCATCGGGACTACTAGTAGCTTCTTGCTCGCGGATTGAGTATTTCCCGCACATCTATTGAAGTTTGGTGATCATGTCATTGTGGAAATCTTTGTTTTTCCTCTGCACTTCGGTTATTTTTCCCTTCATGCCAGTGAATTCCTCCATCTCCTCCGCCAATTCCTCGTCAAGTGCCGCATTTCTGGTTAATACATTTGCGGTGGCTAGATCTATCTCTGTTTCTCTTGCTTCCCTCTCCTAAATCTTCTGTCGAACCATATCCAATTTCTTCCCCATTTCCTCCCTTTCTATCTGGATGTCTTTCTTTTTCTTCATTTTAGACGCTAAATTCTTATCCAGCGTCGCGGTTGCGGTTTTGTAGATTGCCATAGAAATTTTGACCCTGAGTCCTTCTTCTCTAACCTCTCGAATTTCTCGCGTAATTTGTTCTATTTTCCTGTGCAATTCTTCTCCGTTGGGTTTTATCTTGGGACTCTTTCCTTTGTCATACTTGTGATCACTCCTTTCCTGAGATGGTAGAGTAGTATTTTTAGATTTTTATGATAGGATTCTGCTTTCGACTGGGAAACTCAAGACTCGGAAAATTTGGTCGGACAATTTGTAATAGTGACTATTGTATATTTCTAGAAATTTCTAACAAGGGGTGGTTTTTCGATGTCCTCATTCAAAGCAACATATCACATAAACCGTTAAATAACACATATATTACGTCCTAATCATGCATGTGGCCCTTCTGTGCCAAGCGTAGGCCTAGCGATCTGAAGAATGTTTTGCATCATTTAACACAGATTGTTGCACCCCCCAAAATAAGCTTCACAAATAATTATAGAATTTGCTACAGAGTTTTAATCAAAGTGGGGGTACATTTTCGGGAAAGGGGAATACACTGCAAACACAAATAAAAAAACAATCTCACACAGGGGAATTTATAAAGTTGATCGTCCTGCTCCTTCTCTTGATTTTTCTACCTCTTCGCGGATGATGTACTTGATTGTTACAACGTACGTCTCAACAAACACAGCTTTGGAAGATGGTGGCACGGCCCGAAGGGTGTTGATCTACTTATCCATGGTTGTATCTAGACGCATCAAACAAGCCCTCGCATCGGTTAACTCTTGTGAAATCATAGCTAAGGCCCTTTGGCTTTCAAATTCTCTAGATTGGTATTCTTGCACCCTTCGTCAAAAGTCTTGTTCCCTTTGGTACCAATCCTATTGAAAATGATATGCGTTGATCAGGAGCCTCATTTGGACATCTTCAATTTCTCGACCCACGCGTGGTATTGGGTTTACTACACCACGCAAATCATTCTGCAACCATGTTTTGTATTCATCAACATACCCGGCTTCATACCTATTTTCAGCAATACTTCCTTTCATGTTGACGCGCCCGACCCATTCTGGAGGATGGTTTTGGAGAAAGGTATTTTAATACACCCGTTGTAATCAATGACGAAGGAGCTAGTATCCCATTGGATATGTGTGATTTTTCTCCTACCGAATTGCCTGATCACCCTAGCTGTATTGTAGGGTTGAATTCCTGTGATGCCGGGAAGAACCAAAAAAGGATGTTTGGCCCCCCGAGCCGCTATCTTCTCTGACATAAAGTTATGCAACATCCATTGTATGTCTTCTTCTCTTAGGTCATAGAATACTTTTGGCCATGCATCCCTTGTGGTGTGAATTGGGAACTTGCGGATGCTCAGATAAAACTTGTAATTGTCCAGGGGACTCGTTTGGCTTGGTTTGGACAACTATAGCTGCTGGTCACCGTCTTTTTTACACAGATGTTCAGTCATCCACCACTGAAGCAAAATGTTGCACCCTTGGAACAATTGGAATCCATTTTTACACAAACTCAGAGATCGATAGATGTCAGCCAAAATAATCGGGGCCAAATTGTACTGTTTCTTTGCTTCTTCTTCTTTGATAATCCATCTCAATATAGCGTCTACATCCATAACAATCCGGGTATCGATCTATTTTCCTTCATATTGAGGGAACACCATTGTTCCTAAAAGGCACGCAGAGAACGCGATAGTCTGAGTCTATCTCCAATTACTATGATAACGAAACTCATTCCGAAATAATTTGAAATAGATGGAGGAATCTGAACTGGATCCATGTTTTACGAGGGAAAATATAGAGGAGGCCTCCCATCAGTAGCAGTGTTGGCGGTAAACCCTCGTGGAGGCAGATCATGTCTCCATTGCATTTCCACTCTCATCTCAGCAATCTATTGCATTAGCTGCATAATCAGTTCATTATGATCTGCTATGTTGGGTTGAGCCACCATAACGTCAGTAAGACTGATTTCTTCGTTGTTGTCCCCCATTACAACTTTCCCCTTGTCAGAATTTCGGCATGGAAAAGAATCTGCAGGACCTTTGGATCTAGTGAAGTATGGACGATCAAGCAGTTTAATTGACAGAGACCAGTTTGTAAGTACATGTTGAGGAAAACAACTCAAAGACAAATTTGTTAATTTAAGTTCGGAATACGTAATGCATGATATCACATAAAGAGCAGATAAACACACAAAGTTGCTTTGTCTGAGGACATTTTAACCCACGAGTAAAGGGGAACTAATTTTTGAACAAGCAGGAGTTCGCTTATTGTAGTTTGACACTATCTCAGAAAGGTTAAATCACGTTGAGTTGCGGTCTTCTTGCTACATCTCTTTGGCATCTGTTGATCTGCACCTCACCCTCCCTTGTAGCATGAAAGGGGAGAATGAAATTTATGAAAGATAGCGGCCGGGCCTTGAAAGGCTTCCTACGTATCTCACAAGGAATATTCAGGCCCTACATAGTTCGGGTAAAGGAAATACTTGTTTTTTCATTCATTCATTTATTACGATTAGAAGAAAATGGAGAAACAATAAAGAAGCTTTAAAAGATAAACAGTGGCCCCATCTTAGTCGTTCTTCCTCTTGTTGTAGCATTAGCTACGGGTAACAGACTCGACTCGGATCTTGCCTAGGGTGACAAGGGTTTCTACGTCGTAGCAAAAAATGAGGCACCTTGAGAGGCCATGATCTGTAGCATAATGGTAAGCACAAGGTTCCCGATTTCTACCGCAACGGGATCGAGACCTTTGTCATCCTCGTGGATAGAGGCTAAGACCCCATTGTGAATCGAATCACAGTAGATTTGCAACAACGTCTTCTTTAATGGCGTGAAATAATGACAAATAAATTGGGTGTGCTCATTGGGCTCCGACTGGTCATAGGTGAGGACATTGTTCCAGTCCAATAAGTGTTGGATGTTCCTAATATCGATGTGGAGACATATTCTTGCCTTAAGCTGCACACATTCTTCTATAGTCTGCCCGCGCTGGTTCGGGTGGAAGGCACACACCTTTGAAGTGTTTTCATGCCCAAAGATTGAAGTTGTTCCCTCATGAGGTTTCCACTTAAGATGTTTGTACAAAAGAGCGCATGACATAACCTTCGCTCCTACGCTATGTGTTGGCTCATAAGTCGGGAGAGCGATCCACTTGTCTCCTCCTCTTAGACGGCCCAGAAATGGAGGCTTGTAGACGATTTTCTTGTCAATATCTTCCCAGTTACTGCAGGGTGAGTGTCATCGGGACAACTACTAGCTTCTTGCACGCGGATAGAATATTTCCCGCGCATCTTCTGAAGTTTGGTGATCATGTCATTGTGGAAAGCTTTGTTTTCCCTCCGCACTTCGGTCATTTTTCCCTTCATGGAAGTGAATTCCTCCATCTCCTCCGCCAATTCCTCGTCAAGTGCCGCATTTCTGGCTAGTGCATTTGCGGTGGCTAGATCTATCTCTGTTTCTCTTGCTTCCCTCTTCTGAATCTTCTGTCGGAGCATATCCAATTTCTTCCCCAATTCCTCCTTTTCTATCTCGATGTCTTTCTTTTTCTTCATTTTAGACGCTAAATTCTCATCCAGCGTCGCGGTTGCGGCTTTGTAGATTGCCATGGAAATTTTTAACTTGAGTACTTCTTCTCTAACGTCTCGAATTTCCCGCGTGATTTGTTCTATTTTCCTCTGCAATTCTTCTCTGGTGGGTTCTATCTTTGTACTCTTTCCTTTGTCTATATTTGTGATCTCTCCTTTCCTAAGATGGTAGAGTAGTGTTTTTAGATTTTGGTTATAGGATTCTGGTTTCGTCTGGGAAACTCAGGACTCGGAAAATTTGATCGGACAATTTGTAATAGTTACTATTGTATATTTCTAGAAATTTATAAAAAGGGATGGGTTTTTGATGTCCTTATTCAAAGCAACATATCACATAAACAGTTAAAAAAAACATATATCGCGTCCTCATCATGCATGTGACCCTTTTGTGCTAAGGGTAGACCTAGCTATCTGAAGGATGTTTTGGATCATTTAACACGGATTGTTGCACCCCCCGAAGTAAGCTTCACAAATAATTATATAATTCATTATAGAGTTTTAATCAAAGCGGGGGTACATTTTCGGGAAGGGGAATACACTGCAAACACAAATAGAAAACAATCTCACGCAGGGGAATTTATAAAGTTGATGGTCCTGCTCCTCCTCTTACTTTTTCTACCTCTTCGCGGATGATGTACTTGCTTGTTACCACGCACGGCTCAACAAACACAGCTTTGGAAGATGGCGGCACGGCCCGAAGGGTGTTGATCTCCTCATCCAGGGTTGTATCTAGACGCATCAAACAGGCCCTCGCATCGGTTAACTCTTGTGAAACCATAGATAACGCCCTCTGGCTTTCGAATTCTGTAGATTGGTATTCTTTCACCCTTCGTCAAAATTCTTGTTCCCTTTGGTCCAAATCCTATTGAAAATGATATGCTTAGATCGAGAGCCTCATTTGGACATCTCCAATTTCTCGACCCACGCGTGGTGTCGGGTTTACTACACTACACAAATCATTCTGCAACCATGTTCTGTATTCATCAACATACCCGGCTTCATACATGTTTTCAGCAATACTTCCTTTCATGTTGACGCGCCCGACCCATTCTGGAGGATGGTTTTGGCGAAAGGTATTTTAATACACCCGTTGTAATCAATGACAAAGGAGCTAGTATCCCCTTTGACATGTGTGGTTTGTCTCCTATCGAATTGCCACATCACCCTAGCTGGATTGTAGGGTCGAATTCCTCTGATGCCGGGAAGGACAAAAAAAGAAAGCTTGCCCCCCTGAGACGCTATCTTCTCTGACATAAAGTTCTGCAACATCCACTGTATGTCTTCTTCTCTTAGGTCATAGAATACTTTTTCCCATGCATCCCTTGTTGTGTAAATTGGGAACCTGCGGATGCTCAGATAAAACTTGTAATTGTCAAGGGGACTCGTCTTACTCGGTTTGGACAACTCTTGTTGTTGGTCGCCGTATTTTTGACACAGATGTTCAGTCATCCACCACTGAAGCAAAATGTTGCACCCTTGGAACAATTGGAATCCATTCTTACACAAACTTAGAGATCGATAGATGTAAGCCAAAATAATCGGGGTCAAACTGTAGAGTTTTTTGCTTTTTCTTCTTTGAAAATCCCTCAAAAGATAGCGTCTACAACAATCACAATCTAGGTATCAAACTATTTTCCTTTATCTTGAGGGAACACCATCGATCCTAAAAGGCACGCGGAGAAAGCGATAGTCTGAGTCTGTCTCCAATTACTATGATTACGAAACTCGTTCGGAAATAATTTGAAATAGTTCTTGTGCCCCCACCGTTCAAAAAATCTCATTAATGGTATATGTTGAGAATCCAACCAGTCCGCGTAAATCACTAACTGTAACATGTCTTTCAGTTTTGCACTAGTCGGCCTATTCGGTAGCAAGATGTGATGATCTGGATATTTTTCCCTCTTGCCAGATGTTCTGATGGAGTCCAAACAACCCTTTATCTCCTCTATTGTTTATGTTATTTCGACGTCTCCAAATCGGAAAACCATCCTTTTATCATCCCAGAACCGGGTAATTATTTCAATAAACTCGAGCCAAATCTTGAAGTCCATTATCGAAAGTAGGTGGACCAAGTGAGTCGAGATTTCTCTCTTTTGACAGTCTTTGAGATTGTTCCACCACACACGAAGAATATCTGGTGTCTCGGTGAACATTTTGAAACTGAGAAATTGATTTGACATCTATAAAAACGTACAATTAGTTAGTTGCCACCCCCCAAGACACACCAATCCGTCAAACACGCAAACATCCATCAGATAGCACATAAGTATGATCGTCCTATAGAGCCGTGGGCTCTTTGGACTCAGGGCGGTCTTTCTAATGGGCCCAACACTCCTTGGGTGTTCGGTCATCTTAGGACAATGCATTACTTTTGGGATTTGGTTCGCTCTATCGTAGTTTGATTAGGAGTGGGTTTTATTTATAGTGGAAACGGTGATCCAAAAGGAATACTTAGGCTGGGACAGTTCACGACAGTTGACTATCAAGTCGCCAACTACATTCGTCAGGGTGCCCCGAAAAAGAATTTGGTTACCAAACGATTGTGAGCCCGCTTAATCTTCCTTTAAGTGATAAATAAACAAATTGTCGTTTGACAGAGTATGATATGCCATGAAAAATGCAACAGTTTATATAATACGATAAAGAAACACATAGACAGTTAACATAGCCAAACAATTTTAGTTTTAAGGTTAGAATCCACCAACTCCCCATCGGAGTCGCCATTTTGTTATACGCTTTTTAGAAAATATATTTTTATAAGTTTTTGAGACTTTTCAGAGTCGTCATTTATTTTGTGAAGAAAAATCAAGAAAACTATTCTTCCAATTGACTAAAATAGGAAATCAATTAGAAAGATTTTTACAGGGTTCGGAAATTCATATTTATATTTAGAAAGCTTTTTAAGGCACCTAACATATTACTAACTCGTGATTACCCGGTAACTAACTTTGTTTGGCTAAAATGGTTTAACTTAAATTTGAGATAAAAATATTCAGAGTTTGAAAGTGAAATATTAGTTTTATCATCTAAATGAGATTTGTGAAAGTTATTTTAGTTTGCTTGATTGATTTTTTCGATACGTTAAAACATAATGGCGCCTTGCGGGGATTTGGATTCTTTAACTCTAGGACTAAAAATAAATAATAACAGATAAATAAATGCCAAGTTAAAGGAGAGGGAGAGGGAGAGAGAGAGAGTTGGGCCCAAATCCGTCTTCTGTCCACCTGGACCGGTATTTGGACCCATTTTTCTTTGTTTTTTTTAACCCATGTCAGTTGTACATGTCCTAAACAAAACAAGATGATAAACAATAATACAAAATGACAAGGGCTTAGGCCAAATATTAACAAAATAATAAAAAAAATTAAGAAATAAATTTGGGCCCTTTTGGCCCCATCTCTTCAACTTCTTCTACTTTGGTTTCCTTCATTTCGAGACCTGTTCATCGGTTTTGTAGGTTTGACTCGAGAGGAGGAATTGTGAGGCCTCTGTGGCCCAACTTGGAATATTGGAGAAGGATGGATTGTGGATGAACTCATGCGAGGTTTTTCATGCAAGGTGACAGACAAAGTATAACATTAGTACAATGGATAAAGGGATAAAATACAAAAAATAAAGTTAAAAAAAACACTAAAAAAAGGAAAAAGATGAACTAAACTAACAATAAATAATGCGTGTTCATCAAATTGCTGAAAACACAAAGTAGATCAATTATAAAAAAGGAAGAAAAATGCAAATCAAGAACATGTACTCTTTCCATAAGGTCAGCAATATAAGTAAACAGAGAAATATTCACATAATCCTGTACTACTAATCAAATATGCTAATGATGCTTAAATAATTTTTTGAGCAATATTAAAGAAAAGGGAGACATGACCCATTAGTCAGCACTTTTAATAGCATACTAACCACTCGCAATTTGGGCATATTTTATTTAAAGCTTTATGGAGATGGGATGTATTTGGGGAAAATGACTCAAACTCTATCAAAATAGAAGCAGGAAAAAGATAAGAGGAGTGCATGTCGAAGGAGCTCATGCTCAGAACGAGGAATAACTGATATTTCGATTAGAACTTAAATTGGCACAATGACATGATGTAACTCAAACAAATCGGGTTTTATAGAGAACATAAACAGAGACACACAATAGAGATAAAATCAGATGACGAGAATGCAACTACACATATTTAACAATACTTAAGGAAAACAAGACAAACAAATATGCTAACTAAAATTGCAGAGCCTTAAAAATAACAATATGACTAACTCAAGGGAACAATTAAGAGCATGTACTTCATATGTAAACTGCATCAGTTAAAAAATATAAATAATTAGCCGACGACCAACATAATCAATTTTTGGCACCATCAGACGAAACAGAGAAAGAGACGGAGAGGAGAAGCTTGCGAAGGAAATGTAACCTCTTTATGGGCAGCGAGTGAGAGTAGACGAGCGGAGAAGTGACTGGCCTTACCACAAAAAGCTCGGACGCAAACGGTAATCAAATAAAAGCGAACTGTAAACCAAAAAAATGCTCTATTCGGAAGTGTATCTTGAGTATATTGGTATTAGCTCTTAAAAAAAACTCTGTATCTGCTAAAATTTTCAAACCCAAAAGAGCCACTAAAATTTTTTCCCTCTCTTTACAGAGAAAAACGTAGAGAATATATATAGGAAAGTAATTACGGTTTCTTTTTGATTTTTTTTGGGGGGGAAGAATGAATTCGGGTTCAAGGCCCACTCCAAGATTCAAAATCCAAAAAAATCACCATTTTAGGAGGAGCACCCTATTCTATGAAGCTTTCACTTCGTTCCCAAACAAGAAAGAGGGATCATCTATCTAGATTGATTCCATGTCCTGGGCGGAGTCACGTGGCTCAATCCCGAGCCAAGAGGACGAAATGTGTGCCTCTGTTTTGCTGCAAATTGTACCAGCTAAAGGAGGAGACGTTGGAGAGGGGGGAAGGCGATAAGAAACCGCAGAGGAATCGATTCACGCGTCAAAGGAGTGAACTTGTTGTTACTGCTAAGCGCGTCATCTCGAGATGCTGCTGGGTTTCACGCGTGAAGAAGAACGGGAGAAAAGCGGGGGGAGGGTCGCTGGTACACGCTACTGGGTTTTCTTTTTATGGGAAAAGAGGGATTTGTGTCGGTTTAAAGGTTTGGGATTTTGGGATGGATCAGTTCAATTACTTTTGGGAAATAAATCGGTTTAAAGGGGTGAAGGAATTGGAGGATGGGAGAATATGTTGGCTGAACGGATATTAATAGTGGGCCGCTGGAAAAATTTATACAAAGGCCCACAACTTGGTCCTTTAATAACTAAATAAAATAGTAATTTAGCCAATTCGAAATTAATCCACCAAAATTTGAATAGGCGGACTAACACAACTAATTTACGAGCTTCTCAAATCTTAATGACAGGATATAATTATCTTAATTATAAACTAATGATTCAAAATATAACTATAATTTATACCAAACTAAATAAAAAACCTTACTAAAGTTAAACTCTTTTGAGATAATTTTTTTGGCTATTTATAAATTAAATTATTACGTACAAAATCATATAAAACACGTATTACTTAAAATTATGAAAAGTTACAAAGCTTATTTAAAGTATCTTGCAAATTTTCTATCTATCTATCTATCTATCTATCTATATATATATATATATATATATACACATAAAAATGATAAAAGTAATTATTTTAAATCGGAATCGAAGAAGTTCAATAATTAATCTTTACCGGGGAGGGTCAAAATTGAGTGTCAACACACCTCAATGAATAGTGAACGCTCCCATTTCACTCTAATTTTTTTGTTACATCGCCTTCCATACCCAAAAAAACCTCTAAGGCTTTCCTTATTCCGTCTAATTCAATGCTTATTCTTCTTACAACAATGATGATTTCGTAGCCGCGTTGATGCTCTCCCTTAAACACTGGGTGGAAAACTGATTCTTTGATTGCTTGAACAAGAAGAGTATCTCGTTCTTGCTCTGCCTCCATTGATAAAACCACTTACAATCCTAAGCCAAAGAGGCAGAGGGTTTTCAAATACTTTTCCTTAAGTATTTGAAAGAACAACCCAAGGTAGGTAAGTGAATCAAATACTTTCCTCTAGTAGCGGAGCCAGGATTTTCAAGAAGGAGTATCAATGATTGATCTTAAGGAACTTTTGCAATACCTTGACCAGCACACTAAGCCTTCTTGGACTAGTGTTAGGAGGTGTCAACACTTGTATATATATTTGTAAATTAAAATTTGACTTATATATAGATTAATTTTAGGCGAGTTGGTGTAACTTGACACCCCTTGGCCAAGGATAGTTTCGTCGCTACATCCCACCTTCTCTATCAAGGAAGAAGTGGGAATGGACAAATTGCCTTTTTACCAAAAAAATTATTCTTACCTTCATTAATTGAAGAAACATTGACCACCTTAATAAGAACTGGGTTCTTGTTGACGTAGGAGCGACAAAAATGACACCTAATAAAACAATTTTTTTCATGGAACACCTCATTTTTATCAAGAGAAGAAAAACAAAGACTTACATTCATAGGATGTTTCACCAAACTTAACAAACTTTAAAGAGAAAGAGACTAACTCTAGTAGCTAACCTCAATTTTACATTTAAGTTGTTCAACAATTAACTAGATTGCAAGTTCCAGGTGTATTGGGGCGTGTGTGTGGTGTCACTCTTGGGTCTGAGTTTGTTTTGATTACTTATTTTTTATTCGTATTTTAACTTTTTTTTATGTATCAAAACAGGGAACTATTGTGTTTCTTTGTTGGGGCTGTGCTGACTCTATTATGGGAAAGAGTTATCAAAGACATATTTTGACATCATTAAAAAGGAGGAAATTGATGACTTTATAATATTTTGAGTAATAGTTTTCATAATGGAAAAGTGAACTAGGTTCAAAACCTTGTACCAGAACTGATATATAAGAAAGAGAAATAATTAAATATGCATTAAAAGCGAAGACTCCTAAATAAGAAAAAAATGTGCCGAAGACTCCTATTAAAACAAGGAAAATTGTTTAAAGTAAAAACTACTTTCCTTGTAGCATTCAACTAGGGTTTAATCCTCCCTTTTGAAAGGAATAAGATTTGTCGTTATCATACAGAAAATATTTTAATAACTTAAAATTCAGCTAGATTTCAAATATTATGTGACATGTTTTGATACGTCCAATTGTCAAATCATTATTTTGAGCAATAGAAAATACTTTTTCCATTTTCTAGGTATTTGTTTAACTATGTAAGGAATGTGGGAAAATCGATCTTTTTTGTAGGGAAAAAAGATGAAAGGTCTTCTCACATAAATGAAGTAACATACGCCTGCTTGTAATTAATGATCAAGGCATGAAGCGATCAGTGAGTGGACCATTTGTTACCTTCGGCTACCGATGGAATGATTTACATTAACCTTTTGAAACCTATATATAGTTTGCATCTTCCCCATTCATGACACTTCCATTTTCAGAATAAATCAAGCTTTCTCTTTTCTAGTTTCTATTCTTTTTTAAATCTTTCTCAACATTTGTTTTACTTATGAATGTGGAAATTTCAAACCCTACGTCACATATATTTGAAACATATATATCACCACCGGTGTCAATATTATTATTATTAATATTATTATCATTATTATTATCATTATAACAATAATAATACTACTAATAATAATAATATAGTAATTATTAATAATATTATTATTGTTAATATTGTTGTTAATATTATTTTTGTTATTAATATTATTATCATCATAAACATCATCTCCTCCCCTATAATGGTCCTTTTTGTCAAAGAAGAGTGACTAGGGCTTATTGACAAAGACTATATCTCTAACACCCTACAAACTTCTGAGTTAAGACTTGAAGTGTGGGAATGATTTTGTATATTAATTAAATTAACTAGAATCTCCTAGCACAAAGTTGAGTTGAATGTTTCCTTACCGATTAAGTTTTGATGCAAGATTCTTTTTGGGTCAACTTCAAACAACAATATTTTGTTCGAATATAAAGCATTACGAGGACCATAACCTAGCATATTAAAGGTATCTTAATATTTTTTCAAACTCCACCAACTTCGCAACGATCCGAGGTTTAAGTAAAAAGTTATGACAAATTTAGTAACCTGATACACTGAAGTAACGAATTAGCCTACGGGGAAACATAAAAAATGGTCTCTTCTATATATAATACATTAAATTTCTTGAATTGATTTGTTCATTTCTATATTTTAGCATTAACAGAAGAATCGAGTATTTTTGAGAAGAGAAATATCGTTAAATTATAAGTTTCAAGTTCTTCAGTCCTTGAGTTCTTGAGTCTTGAGTTCTTACAACCATGTTTTCTTATTTCTATTAAGATCCCTCAGTTGAATCGTTCATGACCATAATTTCACATGAACCTTATGATTCGAGTTATAAATTTTGAAATGTTTTATAAAGCCTACAACTGAGTTCTTAAACTGAATTTTGAGAAAGTAACGATGAGTTTTGAGAAAATATTTTCTGTAACATAGATAGTATGACAATCGAGTATGCAATCAATGCATGATTAGTATTGTATCTAGATATAACATAAATTTTATTCAGTATGACTTCTTTAGTCATCAATGATTGTAGTAAAATATGAGTTTCATATTTTTTTGAGAAAAAGTTTTCAAGTTTGAATTGAGTAAGAGTATAAGGGGACTACGTACTGCTAGAGGTATCAATTTTTACATCGATAAAAGAGAAACTGTGTTTTCTAAATTAGTTATGAGTTCAAAAGATATTTCAAGAGAAATTACCTCTTTTAAGATGGTAGTTTGTGTAATTTTCCCAAACCAGAGGAATAGTCATGTTTTTAACATATGAAAATGAGTATATATTTTTGGGAGTAGTATTGAGTACCGGTAAGATTAGTATGTTATCTAGATATACCATAAATTTTATGCAGTATGACTTCCTGATCATCAGTGATTGTAATAAATATGATTTTCATCTTTTTTTGTGAAAATGTTTTCAAGTATGAATGTATAAGGGGACTTTATATTGCTAGGGGTATCAATTTTTACATCGATAAAAGAGAAATTATTATTTCTAAATGAGTTATGAATTCAAAAGATATTTCAAGAGCAATTACCTTTTTTAAGATGGTAGTTTCATTGATTTTCTCAAACCAGAGGAAGAGTTGTATTTTTAAACATAGGAGAGTAGGTATATATTATTGGGAGTAGTATTCACTAACTATATGGGGACGAGTTCACACAACTCAAAGAACTCATAAAACATGTATGCCAACATGGGTATAAGGTCCTACATTTTAGAGGATTCCTTATTGTTTTTTGAGCATACCTTAGTGAAATCTTTCAAATTGAGTTCTTGATAAGTGTTCTTGAAGTTTCCTTATTGATTAAGTTTTGATGTAAGATTCTACGTGGGTCATATTAAAATTACCAGCTCTTAGAATATAAGGTGTTACGTGAGAAATAACCTATCCAATTAAATGTAATTGAATCTACTTTCCAACTACACAAATTTCTCGTTAATCTGATTTCTTAATAAAATGTTATGACTTTTCAGTAACATATATTGTGCAGTTACGAATTAGCCATCACCAAAACATGAAAAAGGGTTGTTTTTGTTTTTAAATCTCCAAAAAAAACCTAAAAAAATTTATTGACTAATAAAAGGTTCAAAACAATTAGATTTTCATCTTTACTGATGAAAATCATAATACTTGGCCACAGAGATTTCAAGAAACTAATAGAAGAATCTCAAGAAATGTTTTCTTGATCATTTACCTTCAATCAATGGTTTCAAGGTTTCTATTCAAGTTTTTATCCAAGATTCTTCAAGAACCTTGTTCTTTCTATCTAAAATCATTCCTCAACATCATGATATCTTTTCTATCACAAATAATGATCCTTGAATCCATAATTCAATTCAATGAAAGTCAAGAGTTAAGTAAAAAATTTAAAAGTTAAGTCAAGAAGTAAAAAGTTAAGTGAAGTTAAGTTCCTAAAGTTTTTCAAAAGTCTTTTACAAACGTTTTAACTTTGTTTTAACACTTGAGTTCTGAGTTCAGAAAAGAGTAAAGTTAAAGTTTAGTTGTCAAAAATATATGGTGACTATGTATTCGCAAAGATTTCAAACTTTTTTCACACTTAAACAAATAAGGATATTTTTTATTTCCAAAAGAGACTCTGAGCTAGTTTTTTAGTAAAGAGTATGTGAGCTAGTTTGTACGGACCCAAAAATGCTATAGGTTAAAATAGATCCTAACATGTGTGTCATGAGCTTATGAGGTCCTAAAATTACAAAATATAGTGTTAAGAGTCAGTATATAGAGTTTGAGAGAGATTGGAGGTGAAACGTCCAAGACGTTCGAAAATTAGCTTTGAGACGTGCATGCATGCCTTAGTATATTTCATGAGGTTTTAAGTAGTTTTTGGAGATCATATTGATAAATAAGGTTCCATCTAGACGGACGTATTTAGGGTGGAAACGTCTGAGCACGAATCCCCAAGGACCACCAAAGGGTCCTTGAGGAGGACCCAAAAGTAGGCAGCACACTGCCTTGGGAGTGTCAATCAATGACTTGCCATCGACGCCCCGTAGTGCAGGGTACACCCCGTCGATTGGGGGAGTATCTCCACACTTAAATGTGGAAGTTGAGAACCCAAATTCAAGGTCTCATTCATCAACGACGGACCTGCATTACGGTGCCGTCGTTCCATCGATTGCAGGCGTGATTTGGACTTGCAAATTCTGCGTGCGTTCTGCCAAGTGAAAGGGTAAATTTGGAAATTCACTCCACGTCCAAATAAATACATGGGTTGTTATTTTAGGTATTTTTTGGTATTTTAGTAGTATTTAAATAATAAGAGACCCCTTTAGACATTAGACTCCAAGAATCAAAAACTCTCTCTCACCAAAGAACTCTCAAAAACACATAGAAGAAGAAGAAGAAGAGAAGTATGAGGCTACTGTAAGAACGAATTTCACCAAGGATTAAAGATAAGATTAAGTATCTAATATAAGGTATGTGGAGATTATTCATCCATGGATTCTTCCATTCATGAAGTCCCCTCGTTATTCCTCAATTGTGAATCTAAAAAACCCCAATTTAGAGATGGTTGTTATTGCATTGTGGGTAAGGTTTGATTGTGACCCCAATCGAGTGGGTAGCATTCAATTATTTTCATATGATGATTATGTAATGTTTTGATGAGGTTTTCATGGTGAATTTTAGTAAATGATGTTGAAGGTGATAATGGTGATTTTACGGAAGATGAAGGTTCTAAGTTGATCTTCTTAATTCAATTGTATTGTATACTATTTGATCATGATTGATCACCTACATGTGAATTGAACTAGGCTTAATTGATATAGGTTGGTCTTGAATTGTAACGTTTGAATTGAACCTATGTGATCATGTATGCCTAGACTTACCTTCTAATGATCCAATTGAATGAACTAAGCAAGTAATTGAACATAGATCTAATGAATTGAAGGTAATAATCAACTACGGGCTGTTATGTTGTTATGCTAGGGCTTTGAGGGTAAAGTCATCATGAAGGGATTGTAATGATGTTTCCTTCCTCTTCTACACTTAGAAATGAACATGATAGCGAAGTAAGTTCTCTCACATAGATGAATTCTAGGTTGACCTAAGAATCGAAAATGAATCAAGACATGATGAACTATATTAGCTTGAAGATGGATTTTATGATCACTTCATGTATAATAGACTAGGTGAGATGAGACTAAGGCATGATAGCTTGTGATGTGAATTCTCATGATAAGCTTGAGGTGGAAGATCTAAAGGGTAGCTTGAGATAGTAAATCGCAAGGAGTCATGAGTTGAAATATTCGTGGCAGCTTGAGATGTTGAAATCTAATGGAAGCTTGAGTTGAATTACTCATGGTAGCTTGAGGTGATTAAAACTATGGTAGCTTTTGATAGAGGAAGTAAACTCTCTCATGTTTAGCTTGGTCTTGTATTTCTAGGATGTTTGATCATGGTAGCTTGACTTGGTTTGGCAAAAATGATTTCAGGATAGATTTAGGGGAAAGGCCTATACTCTCTTAATGTTAGCTTGATTTGCATGTAAGTTGTATTTCATGAAATAGCTAGGGATTAGTTTCTCATGGTAGCTTAAGGTTGAGGATTCATTCTCCCCTATGGATTAGCTTGAAGCTACATGATTGGTTGCATCGTGGTTAGGATGGTAGTATCCTTCCTTAATTCGCTTTATTAGTATGATGAGATGCTTTCCATGGTAGTAGGTCTATTACGATAGTAAGTTGATCTTAATAGACAAGGTTGCAAGATGGGTTAGCTTGGATTAGCTTATCCTAGAGAAGTACTTAGTGTGTATGGTAGTATGGGATGCTGTCCATACATTGCACAAGTACTACTTGAAGCTACCTATGACATGACCTCCACATGATGTATGCTTAGCTTGGATAATGACTATGGTTGTATTCCATGACATGATTTACATAAGATGATAGTTTCTTGTCAATAAGAAGTAGGTCTACTAGAGACTCCTAAACAAAAATTGAAAGGGAATAGTGTGACTTAAAGATATGCTTAGTGTGTGAGGTAGAATGGGATGCTTCTCATGCATTGGACAAATGTGCTTTGAGGTTGACTAGGGGCATAGTGCTCATATGTTATGATGAACTTAATGTCTTAATTATGAAAGTGGATTATGATCAATAATGACCAAAGAAATGTACTTAGCTTTGGTAGTAGTATGGGATGCTACCTTAGCCTTGCACAAGTATACTTGGAGGTGGCTTGTTAAGTAGTTCATTTGAGTAAGAAAGACAATGAGTTAAGTATGAATTCATATATACATTATATTGCTGATGATATTCATGTTATGCTTATGTCTTTATCTCTTATGCTTATGTTCGTTATTGACTAACACTTTCAGATATCTTATGTTTGGTATTATAGTTTCCATACTTGGTACATCTCCTACTAACGTATATTTTGCCTATATTCTAATCCAATGTAGGGGCTTGAGGAGATTGAGTTGCTTTGATGGGTACAAGGCTTCCAAGAGGTGAAGATTGGTGAGTCCTCCTACCATCCGAGGACACCATCACTATGATGTCTTTTATGTTCTTTTCTATGTTTACACTTTTATGGGCTGTGACCCAAGAGTAATGTATTCATGATATCATCGATGTTTTTTGAGACATATGTTAGAAGTTTCATGAAATGATTCTGCATTATGTTTTGAACGAAAAGTTTTAATTCCACACTACTTTTTGTATATATGCAATGAGTGATGTCTAAGGGCTTGTACAAGACCTCCGACAGGTCAAGCACGTCTTGTTACGACTTGAAGGATTCCCTATCTCCTACGGTGTAGTTAGGGTTGTGACATAGTCTTTTAGTAAAGAAACTTCAGGCTAGTTTTTCATTAAAGTTACTTTGAGCTAGTTTACAGTTAAAGAGTAAATGCTTTCACAATTAAGGAAGAGAGGAAACTATGAATTCCAAGATAGCCTTTGAGCTACATTTTTAGCACTAATATTAAATCACATAAGAAATATGTTTTTATAACACAAGAGCAAGTATATTTTCTGGAGTACTATTGAGCACCGAATTGGGGACGAGCATGAGTTCAGATAACTCACGTCTCCATAAAACCATGTAGCCACCAAGGGTAGATAAGGGTGATGTTTGTTAGATGAATCCTTTTAACAGTAGACATGTGGATCCATTAGGCAGTTCAGGTGCTATACATTTGGCTGGGTATAGGATGCGCTTGCATTATGACGTAGATCATTGTATCATCACAATAGCTGATATATGATTGTCGTCAGTTAGAGAAATTCCCAAAAAAGTTAATATTGTATTTTTATATAAAACAATTTATAGTATTTTTATATACATTTCAGAGTTATGTTTTATCCTTTTATATACACTGAGTTGACATCATGTTTTTGAACAACTTTTCTTAATATAGAAATTGTTTGAAACTAGTTTATATTGAAATGAGTTCAGTAAAGTATTCACGAGTAGAGAAGAGCGAACGAAAGTATTTCTTTTAAAATCTCTTTCAAGCCTATGTTGTTTAGTATTCCAACTCGCATACTCGTACATTCAATGTAGTGATGAAAGTTGTCCTGCATCGTAGTATGATACAGAAACATGTAATTAGGATTGACATTCCAGCGCATCGTTGATCCATTGAGCAATTTAGATTTAGTTGGTGAGCCTCCTTACTTTCCGGAGGATACATTTTCATTGCTTTCAGTATCAATGTTAGTTAATTAGGATGTTATGTGGTGTGTTCCAACATCCATCTTATTTGTTTTAGAGGCTTCGTAGATAGTCACAAAATTAGTTATAAGTCTATTAGATTTATATCTTAGATTTTTTGGTATGAGACTTCAGTAGCCATTTTGGCTAGATTGATTGCTTTCTTTAAATATATTCTAAAATGTTTAATAACTTTTTTATTTGGGTTTATCTCTCATGTTTATGTCTTCCGATGAGTAAGTAAGCTAGACCAAGGGTTCATTTGGGGTAAGCAATGGTTCTCGAGTGTCGTCCACGCCAAGGGTGTATGCTCGAGTGTGACAAACTTGTATCAGAGCACAGATTTCAAGAGTCCTCGGAGTCTATGAAGTCGTGTCTCTAGAGCCCTAGTTATTAGTGTGAAGCGCGCCACATCTATAATAATGAGGCTGAAAATTTAGGAAATTCCTTTCTTCTTTTACACTCACTTCTTGCATTAGAGTTTATCTCTAAAAAGTTTCTTTCTAACTTGTGCTTAGTGGTAACTGATTGTGAGTTGAGCTTTGTTTAAGGAGGCATTTTTGGTGCATTTTGTTTCCCTGTGAGCTAAGAGAAGCAAATCGATGTTTGTTGACATGAGTTGTAGAAGGAGCTTGTTTGTTTTTGGGTTGACTCGTTTGTCAAGTAAAGAACATAAGGCAACTATGATAATATGTGATATAGGCACAACAAGTCTAATGTTCCATGTGCAACAAGTTGGGGAGGACTAGCTAAAGGATAAAGGAGAGTTTAAGAATAAGAAGGCTAAGACATAAGGGAATGAATTTGGACAGCAAAAGAGTAATGTGAACTAGTCTTCTTTATAACAGAAGAAAAAAAAGGAATAGTACAATCATATACTTGTGACCCTTTACCAAGGAACCAATGTTTGTACAATAATCAGATATCTCAAAACATTAGAGCTACGCGTGCACATTCACAAGGTAGTAAGGCACAAAGGGGGTACTAATACTCTTGCATGTGCTAAATGTTGTGGGAACCACTCAGGGGTGTGTCTTGATAACTCCACTGGTTGTTTCAAGTATGTCCAGAACGATCATTTAATAGGAGAGTTTCCTATGAGAAGGTAGAGTAATGGTAAAGGGAGTAATGGTAAAGAGGGCAATAGAGCCCAGTCTTCTTTAGTTGCTTCACACAATAGAACTGTATCTATATGATCTACTTTAGGGGCAGGGGGAGAGGAACTCGTCTTTATGCTATCACTAGTCCCCAAAAGCAAGAGGATTCACAAGATGTTGTCACTAGTATTATCCAAATCCTTAATTTTGATGTTCATCCTGAGCAATATCTTGATCCCTTGAGTGTTTTTACACATGTTGAGAATTCTATACTAGCAAAGAGAGCCTATCGTGATTGTATCATTTTTCGTCAATCACAAGAGTATCATGGTTGACTAAGTTTAGTTAGAAATGGTAGATTTTTATTTCATTTTAGGTATAGAGTGGTTTCATGCATATTGTACATCAATAGATTGCACAACTTGAGTAGTAAAGTTCCAGTTTCCCAGTGAACCAGTTATAAATTGGGAAAGTAGTTTAGCGGTGCCTAATTGTCACTTTATTTCGTACCTTACGGGAGGAAAGTTAGTTTCAAAAAGGTTGTATCCATCACTCAGTTAGAGTTAATGAATCTAGTGTTGAGATACCTCATATTATGTCAGTTCCATTAGTAAAAGAATTTCCCGAAGTCTTTTGAGATAATCTTCACGGACTCCCTCCTAAGAAGAGACATATTTTGGTATAGATGCTCTTTAGATACACATCCTATATCTATTCCGCCATAAATAATGTCACTAGCAAAGTTGAAAGAGCTTAAGGAGCAATAGAAACACCTCCTAGAGAAGGGTTTCATTCGACCAAGTGTCTCAGTTTGAGGTGCTCTGGTCTTTTTAGTGAGAAAGAAATATGGTTCCCTTAGGATGTGTATAGACTACCGTTAGTTGAACAAGGTTACAATTAGGAATAAGTATCCTATTCCAAGGATTGATGATTTTTTCGATACGATTTAGGGTTCTTCTTGTTTCACGAAAATTGACCTCAGATCAGACTACCATCAGTTGAATGTTAGGGAATGTGATTTTCCAAGGAAATCATTCAGAACCAGATATGGTCATTATCAGTTTTTGGTCATGTCCTTTGGTTTGAAAAATGTACCTACAACGTTCATCAACCTTATGAATAGAGTCTTTAAAACTTATTTAGATATATTTGTTATCGTCTTCACTGATGACATGCTAATCTATTCAAGGAATGAATATCATGCTAATCATATTAGAATAGTTCTCCAGACATTGAAAGATAAGGAGTTATATGATAAATTCTCTAAGTGTGAATTTTGGTTTGAGTCTGTAGCATTCTTATGCCATATTGTGCCTGGAGAAGGAATTAAAGTTGATACTCAGCAAATTAAGGCAGTGCTAAATTGGCCTACACAAACATCTCAAACTGATATTTGGAGTTTCTTGGGTTTGGCTGGCTACTATAGAAGGTTCGTTGAGGAGTTTTCATCTATTTCATCTCCTTCGACCAAGTTGACTCAAAAGATAGTTAAGTTTCAATGGTGTGAATCTTGTGAGAGAAGATTTCAAGAATTAAAAAAGAGGTTTACCACTACCCCTGTTTTACCTTACCAAAAGGTACTCAAGGTTTGTGGTGTATTGTGATGCATCTATAGTGCATTTTGATTGTGTGTTAAAGACGAATGGAAAGGTTATATCTTATGCCTCCAAACAATTGAAAGTTTATGAGAAGAATTATCTAACCAGTGACTTGGAGTTGTGGTAGTATTTTCTTTGATTAGATTGCGTTAGTATTTGTATCGTGTTCATGTTGATGTATTCACTGACCACATGAGCCTACAATATGTTTTCACTAAGAGAGAGATTAATCTTAGACAAAGTAGGTGATAGAATTTCTCAAGTATTATGATATGAGCATTCTTACAACCCAGGTAAGGCTAATGTTGTTGCAGATGCCTTAAGTAGGTTGTCTATTGGTAGCAGTGCCCATCTTGAGGAAGAGAAGAAATAACTAGACAAAAATGTGCATAGACTTTTACTCTTAGGAGTACGACTCATGAATTCCACAGAAGGAAAAATATGATGATGAATGGAGCTTAGTCTTCATTAGTTTCAGAATTAAAAAGAAAGCTAGACTAAGATCCCATTTTGCTTGAATTGAAAGCAAATGTTCATAAGAAAAAGGTATTACGTTTTGAAAAAGGGGGAGATGGCATATTGAGATATCAAGGTAGACTGTGTGTACCAATGGTTGATGGACACCAAGGTAGTATCATGTAGGAAGCTCAAATCCACAGATACACTATGCATCCGGGTTCCACAAAATTGTATCGTGACTTAAAGAAAGTATATTGGTGGAATGGTATGAAGAAGGGCATTATAGAGTTTTTTGCTAAGTGCCCAAATAACGAACAATTTAAGTAGCTCACCAAAGGCCCGGTAGTTAGGCTTAGAATATAGAACTTCCAGAATGGAAGTGGGAGATGATTAACATGGATTTCTTCAAAGGCTTACCAAGGTCTCTCACGCAGCATGATTCTATTTTTGTGATTGTCAACATAATGACAAAATCAGCCCATTTTTTGCTTGTAAAGAGTACCCATTTAGTACGAAATTATGCGAAGTTGTATATTCAAGAGGTGGTAAGACTTCTTGGGGTTCCTATTACACCTCGGAAATCCAATGACTTAAGCTAGAGCTTTGGATGAAATTTGATAACCTAAAAAGGGTTAAAATAGTGTTTCTAGACCTAACTTAATATACTTAGTTTAGTTAGGTGATATTAGAATCTAAGTGTCGAGAAACGTCCATGATGTCCGGAGACTAGTGAAAATGATCTAGCGTGTCTTTAGGCCTTGCAAGGGGTTTGAAGATTCATATGAGGGCAAAATCATGTAAAAATTCATAGAATATATGTTAGAGCGTGTTTAGGATCATACGTCTGGGTACGACTACCCAAGGACTAACCTAAGGGTTCTTTGACTTAAAAGTTGTCAAAAAACCAACAACCAAACCACGAGAGCATTGATGCCCCGTTAATGGACTCACGCCCCATCAATGGAGGTCGTGAGTCCATACTTAGAATTATGGAGCATTGACTCCATTTGATCTTTCTATGAACAAATTTACAGAGTGACAGGATGGTCCATTCATGGATTGACGGACCGTCAATCATAGGCGTCGATTGAGTCAGCACACTGGTGCAAGACACAACCAAGCCGAGGGTGGTTTTGTAAATTCCACCCTTTGCAATTCAAATAAAGGGAAGGTTCTAATTAGTTATTTTGGGTATATTAAAGGATTTTAACGCATAAAAGAAGTCTTTCCACCTCATAATCCCAAAACCCCAAAGACTCTCACTTCTCTCTCTACCCAACCTCCATTGAAGCATATTAAAACTTCAAGAAGAAGACCAATTCTCAAAGCTTTATACTAAAATTCGTAGCTAAAGTCTTCATTAAGGTATGGATTTTTTTCAATGTTGGGATTCATTTCCCCAAGAGGTCCATTAAAAGATTATTTCCACATCCCCCCAAAAGAAAAAAAAATTCTCTACACAAGGGTCTTCTATTAAAATTAAATTGTTGATCAATTATGATTAATTATGATAACTTAGGGTTATTTAGGTTTATAATGATGGGTAACACTTTTTGTTAAATTGAAATTCCCATGGACCCATGTTCTTCCCCAATTTCATAAATCTTGGATCTTGTTTGATGAAATGGTTGAAGATGATGAATATATCAATCGTTATATTGGTGTCAATTGTGTTATTACTTCATGGAATGCCTTATAATATGTATTGTTTGGGTTTTTATCTAATTCTTTAAGAACCCATAAATGCCCTTCTTCTCCTCCCTAACTCTTGAATTATGTTGAATTATGATTTAAGGTGATGTAATTGAGTGTGATCTTGCTCAATTAACTATTGTATGATGATAATAATCAATTTGATAGGTAAATATAATTTCTTTGGGACGAAGTCTTAAAAGTGTTTCTTGCACACTATTGGTAAGACCTTCAAGGTCATGAAATTGTAATTATAGTATTGTTGAGCTATCTTTGGTAATATTGGTTAATTGAAGTATGAATGACGAAGTTATAAATGTATGATCATGATATGAATATGATGGTTTTGAAATGACGATATATGTGCAATCATGAGGGGTTGAAGTTTATTGAAATATACATTTTATAGTTATTCTATGATGTAATTTTCTCACATGATGTTGTGTTTGTGACGAAAGGACTTTCCCATTCTAAAACCAATGAGCTATGAACATGCTATATGAGGGGTTAAAATCCTATGAATTATGTTATGAATTTATGTTTAAGAAAGACTTAGAGGCTCTTCAAAAAGGTAATTTAGCTTAAGATAGGTGAATTTGACAATAAGAGGGGTCTCTTCACGAGGAAACATCCCCCGATGTTCTCAGGATGTGGAAACAATCTCCTAGATCCTTAACTATGTGCCCCCATAGGAAACCTAGCTAGTGGACCAACCTAGATGCTATTATGATGTTGATGTCCTACCTTGTCAAGTAGGATGCCTTCTTTTCGTTGTTAGGGGTTGACAGCGAATTCCATGGTAGCTAACATGGTAATTGTTGGTTATGGCAAAGTTTCACGAAATTTAGAAATGAATTAATGAAAGTAAGAAGATGAACACAAACTAGGACTACTTAAGAGGTGTTACTTAGTGTAGGTAAGGGTATGGGAATTTACCTATACATTGCAGAAGTGGACCTTGATGAGAATTCTAGGGTGGGTTCTCTATGTACATATGTTATGAATGAAATGCAAGATGTTGGTATAATGATATTGGTTTCACTTGATATACATGATGTTGGTCTAAATTGTTATGCATGATGTTCACAACACTTGTTATGATGAGGTATGAGATATAAAACAATGCTTATGGTATCTTTGTTGGTTTACTTGGTTTATGTGGGATTATGGGGATTCACATACACATTGCACTAGTGGACTTAGATTGGGTTATGAGCAACATCTTTTGATGTATTGATGAAATGGACTCTAAACATGCAACGTAGATTATGGATTAATTATAATGTTACTCTTGAACATGAATATGAAAATGACTTATTATTGTTATTGTGATATGGACTTGTGTATGTTTCTAGCAACAACCTCCTTGACTCTTAACTATGTGCCCACATAGTACTTTATCTTAGTGGATCCACCTAGATAGCTACGTACGAATGGTCACACCTTAGGCTAGTGTTAACCCTCTCTTTTCGGTGTGGGAGTAGAACATCGGATTCCATGTAGCTCACATGGTCTCATGTCGGTTATCGCACTTCTTTCCCTAATGTAAAAGTAAATGAATATGTTAAGTATGTGAACTGTTATTAGGGTTGTCTTGAAGGCTACTACATATGGTAAGGGAGGGTATGAGACTTCTCTTGCTCATTGCACATGTGGGGTCCTAAGGGATGATTCTAAGTAGTGTTGTTTTATGACTATGATTATGATTATGATTATGTTTATGATTATGTTGATAAGCTATGACTAGTGTTGATGTATTAAGCATGTTATATATGAGAATGTGTTGTAAGTATGAAATGGGTTGCTTAATATGATACTTAGCTTTGGATAGGGTTATGGGGCTTTATTCTTGGCATTGCACAAGTGTTGTTTAGTACATGTGGTTTGTACTAACCCATATTTTCTCCCTTTTTACGAGACATTATAGGTACGGGCCATTGAGGAGATTCGTGGTCATTGAAGAATAAGACTTGGCTCTTGCCTAAGTCAATTGGTGAGTCCTCATATGTTCCGAGGATAAAGCCACTCATCAAGCCTTATTGGTTTTGTCTATGTTTTGAGATAATTCTTCCATTCTCATGTTGAAACTTTCATTGTAGCCTATATGGCATATTCTAATAGACAAGGGCTATGCCCAAACTATTGTGATTCATTCTTTAGATTGTTTAATGTGAGACAAAGTATTAGACTCAATTCCTATATGTTGTGTGTTGTTTACGCGAGAAGCCTGTGTATGCTTCCTACGTAGAGGTCTATATAAACCTCCTTGCTATATAAGCAAATGTTTTTAATTCTTCTGTATTTTCTTACCTTTGATGTGCTATGACGAACGCTAAGGTCTTGTCTTAGTCTTCGTAGAGGACGCCGACACTGATAATGACTAGGGTGTACTTTGTGTCATTACAAACTTGGTATCAGAGCATTAGGTTAAAGTAAATCCTAGGATTGATGTATCACTAAACCACGTCTATGTAGGGTCTTATTCATAATTGTGAAGCACGCCACACTTATGAATGAGAGACTATGTGATGCTTAGGAACTTTCACTCTCTTCTTATTCCTTGGTAGTGCCTAAGACTCTTAGATCTATTTAGTCCTTTGTTGTAACCTTTTTATTGTGCTTATAGGCAATGAATACAAGGAGGAACAATTCTTGAAGGCACGTAGAGGAGAATTTGAATTAGGCGGTTTCCCCTTCAAGCTCCTCAAAACCCTCAAGTTCCTATTGAAGAAGGGGCTATATCTAATGTTGAGATAAGGTCGTCCATTCATAGCATGACTCAAGTATTGGATACCCAAGTTTCTAGGGATTCAAGGGTGCAAGTGAACCCCAATGCTAACACCACCGCTTCAAGGATTAGGGATTTCACAAGGATGAATCCCCCTACTTTCTTTGGTTCTAAGGTGGAGGAGGACCCACAACGGTTCATTGATGAAGTGTTCAAAGTTCTTGATGCTATGGGTGTTTCTTCTCAACAAAAGACGGAACTACCCGCCTACCAACTCAAAGACGTAGCTCAAGTTTTGTATGAGCAATGGAAAGAGGATGAGAGGCCCATTATAGAAGGCCGGATTACTTGGGGAGCTTTCAAAACGACCTTCCTTGATAGGTTCTTTCTCTTAGAGCAAATGGAGAGGAACATGTAAGAATTCATCAACCTTCGTCAAGGGGGTATGACCGTGAAGGAATATAGCCTCAAGTTCACTCAACTATACAAGTATGCTTTGACTATGGTTGCAGATTCTAGATCTAAGATGAATAAATTTGTTATGGGGATATCCGATCTTGTGATTAATGAGTGTAGGTTGGCTATGTTGATTCCTAGCATGGACATCTCTTGTATCATGGTTTATGCCGAACAAATTGAGAAGCAAAAGCTTAAGCAAGTTGGTAGAGAGTTGAAGAAGGTAAAAACCGAAGATGGGAATTCTTCGAAGGCTATGTTTGAGGTACAAGACAAACCAAGGTTCAAAAGGAGGTTTTCCAACAAAGGCCTTTCTAATGCTGCAAGGGTAAACAAGAGTAAGGTGCCTACTCCCAAGCCCCAAGAGGGGAAACGTGGAAGATCTTTTGTTGACAAGCCTCTTTGTGCAAAATATGATAAGAGACATGATGGTAAGTGCCTAGTTGGCACGGGTAATTGCTATGGTTGTGGCAAGAGTGGTCTCATGAAGAGAGATTGGCAGATGATGAAGTCTCAAGGAAGGGAAAATTCTCAACCTCAAGCAAGTGCCGCAAATCCGGATGCTCCTAAGAAGAACCGTTTATATGCTCTCCAATCCCGAAGTAACCAAGAGATCTCACCGGACGTGGTCACCTGTACGTTAAAATTATTTTCCTTTGATGTATATGCTTTGTTGAATCCGGGAGATACATTATCATTTGTGACCCCTCTTGTAGCCATGAAATTTTAACTACTACCCGACATATTAGATAAACCTTTTTTGGTTTCTTCCACGGTGGGTGCTTCCGTGGTGGTTAATAGAGTCTATAAAGGTTTTCTTATTTCCTTGACCAATAGAGTTACATTAGTTGACTTGATAAAACTTGATATGCTAGATTTTAATGTCATACTGGGAATAGATTAGTTGCATGCTTGCTTTGATTCTATTGATTGTAGGACAAGGGTAGTTAAATTTCAATTTCCAAATGAACCCATTTTTGAGTGGAAGGGAGGAAACTGAAATCCTACGGGAAAGATTATTTTGTGTCTAAAATCTTGCAAATTGATTGCGAAGGGTTGTCTCTATCACCGAGTAAGAGTTAGGGATCTTGAATCCGAAGTCCCTCCCTTAGATTCGGTACCCTTAGTAAGGGAATTTCCGGTGGCCTTTCCTAATGACCTTCCTGGAATTCCTCCCGAACGGGACATTTACTTTGGCATAGATCTATTGCCGAATACACAACCTATTTCAATCCCTTCTTATCGTATGGCCCCGACCGAGTTGAAAGAACTAAAGGCTCAACTCAAGGATTTTCTAGATAAGGGTTTAATTCAACAAAGCATATCTCCATGGGGTGCCCCGGTATTGTTTGTGAAGAAGAAGGATGGGTTTTTGAGAATGTGTATCGACTATCGTCAATTGAAGAAAGTCACTATAAAGAATAAGTACCCGCTCTCTAGGATTGATGACTTGTTTGATCAACTCCAAGGAGCGAGCTACTTTTCGAAGATTGACTTGAGGTCGGGTTATTATCAGCTTAGAGTGAGGGAGGTTGATATTGCAAAAATGGCATTCCAAACAAGATATTGTCACTTTGAGTTGCTAGTGATGTCATTTGGTCTAACTAATGCCCCGACGACTTTCATGGAATCAATTTGTTAGGAAGTATATTGATTATTCGTGATTGTCTTTATTGATGATATTTTGATATACTCAAGGAGTGAGGATGATCATATGGATCATTTGAGAATAGTTTTGCATGTTCTCAAAGATAACCAACTTTTTGCTAAATTTAGTAAATGTGAATTTTGGTTGAGATCGGTAGCTTTCCTTTGTCACATTGTCCCTAGTGAAGGGGTAGAGGTCGATCTGAGGAAATCAGAAGTGGACAAAAGTTGGTCTAGACCTTTGAGTCCTACCGACGTTAGGAGTTTTCTAGGGTTGGCCAGTTACTATAGGAAGTTTGTTGAGGATTTTCGTCTATCGCATCTCCATTAACGGCCTTAACCCAAAAGAAGTTCAAGTTCAAATTGTCATAATCTTGTGAGAATAAATTCCAATTATTAAAAGATAGACTCACTTCTGCTCCAGTATTGACCCTACCGAAGGGTAACGAAGGTTTTGTAATTTATGCTGATGCCTCCCGAGTGGGTTTAGGGTGTGTGCTTATGCAACATGGAAAAGTAATAGTGAATACCTCTAGGCAACTAAAGCCTAATGAGAAGAATTATCCAACTCATGACCTTGAACTTGCGGCCCTGGTTTTTGCATTGAAAATTTGGAGACACTAACTCCATGGGGTACATGTTGATGTGTTCACCGATCACAAGAGTCTTCAATACGTATTCACTCAAAAAGACTTGAATCTAAGACAAAGAAGATGGTTAGTACTTTTAAAGGATTATGACATGAGTATCCTTTACCATCCCATGAAAGCCAATGTGGTAGCGGATGCACTAAGCCGAGTGTCCTTGGGTAGTGTGGCTCATGTGGGTGATGATAAGAAAGAATAGGTGAAAGAGGTTCATAGGTTTGCCCGGTTAGGTGTCCGATTAGAAGAATCATCAAAGGGTGGTTTAATGGTTCGTCACAACCCCGAGTCGTCTTTAGTGGTGGATGTGAAATCTAAGCAACGTCTTGATCCCCTATTGATGGAGTTGAAGGAGTCGGTCCTTAGAAAGAATAATGAATCATTCTCCCAAGGAGAGGATGCGGTACTTAGGTACCAAGGAAGTTTATGTATTATAGATGTGGATGGTTTAAGAGAGAAGATAATGGAAGAGGCTCATGGCGCCCGATATTCCATTCACCCGGGGGACACCAAGATGTATCAGGATTTGCGTAACAATTATTGGTGGAATGGAATGAAAAGAGGGATAGCAAATTTTGTTGCTAGATGCTTGAATTGACAATAAGTCAAAGCCAGCATCAAGGGACGGGAGGTCTTACCCATAATATTGACATTCCCACTTGGAAGTGGGAAGATGTCAACATGGACTTCGTGGTATGTTTACCTCGTAACCGTTGACAACATGACTCAATATGGGTCACAATGGATAGATTTACCAAGTCATCCCACTTCCTTCCCATAAATATTTCTTACTCGGCGGAGGAATATGCTAAATTTTATGTTAAGGAAATTGTGAAGTTGCATGGGTCCCCTTGTCCATCATTTCGGATAGGGGAACTCAATTCACTTCACATTTTTGGAAATCTTTCCATGATGGACTTGGTACGCGAATAAAGATTAGCACCGCTTTTGACCCTCAAACGAATGGACAAGCGGAGCGCACTATTCAAACTCTAGAATATATGTGAGGGATTGCGTGATTGATTTCAAGGGCAATTGGGATGATCACCTACCACTAAAGGAGTTCTCCTACAACAATAGGTACCATGCAAGTATTGGTATGACACCTTTTGAAGTGCTTTATGGTAGAAAGTGCCAGTCCCCGATTTGATGGTTTGAAGTGGGTGAGTTTGCTCTTCTTGGTCCAGAGTTAGTGTATGAAGCCACGGGAAAGTTCGACTTATAAGGGAGAGGTTGAAAACGACTTTTAGTCAGCAAAAGTCTAATGCCGACAATATAAAGAGAGACCTTGAATTCGAATTAGGAGATTCGGTCTATTTGAAAATTTCACCCTGGAAAGGGGTGATGATGTTTGGAAAGAAGGGGAAGCTTAGTCCTCGTTATGTGGGCCCGTATGAAATTTTGAAGTGAGTTGGAGTGTTGCCTATGAGTTGAGATTGCCAAATGAGTTGGCCATGATTCATCCAATGTTCCATGTTTCTATGCTTAAAAAGTGTATAGGTGATCCGGTTTATATTCTTCCTCTAGAAGGTTTAGGGGTAAAGGAGTACCTTTCTTATGAAGAGATCCCGGTTGAAATTTTTGATCGCCAAGTTAAGAGATTGAGGAACAAGGAGGTTGCCTCCGTGAAAGTCCTATGGAGGAACCAACTTGTTAAGGGTGCAACATGGGAGGCTTAGGCCGACATGAAGACCCGTTACCCTCATCTTTTCCCCCCTACTCCTATCCAAAGTTAAGGTTAGTGGGTTTCTCTTAAATGGGTTATATGAATAATGTCCAACTTATCATGATTATCTAGTATTTGCATATTCTTATAGAAAGTCATGCCTAAATGTAGTTTTTGTGAAATATGACTCTCATGATTTACTTGCACTTAAATATTTAATGTACTATATTGCTTTCAGGAGAAGTGTTTTGGGAATGTTTTGGTGTTGTACGATAAGAAATTAGCATGTAAACTCTTTAAAAATTTTCATGGTAAGCTCATATTGAAATGGAGAAGGCAGTTCCTCCTTATGTGATGTAAATGATGAGCTCTTTTGTGTCATGAGTTGGGGATTAAGTTCCTTTGTGTTAATGCTATGATTATATGTTTAAAAGAGTTGAAATTCCTCGTATGATCTGTCACTCAATATGATATTACTGGTTGGTTGGCTGCTAGTCTTGAGTCTATTCCTTATTCCCAATAAAAGATTTAAGGTGTCATTCGGGGACGAATGTTCCTAAGGGGGGGGGGGATAACACCCCGTAATTTCCATGACCTATAATAGAGCCTAATATGTTGAGTAATAATTATTTTAGACCTAAATAATTATATACAACTTGCTTGAGAAATATTAGAGCTATAGGATAAAAGAAAAGCCTTAACGTCCGGAAACTAGCAAAATTCAACTAGTTGACGTCCCTATGTTTAGTGGAGGTTTCGGAGGGTCAAATGAAGTCTAAAACTTGTAAAAAGACTTTGGTTAGGTAGATTGTAGTATAGAGAGTCTAAACGTCTGAAACCGACACCCCAAGGACCACCGGAAGGGTCCTTGGGGAGGACCCGAAGTTGGGCGAGCAAGCTGCCAGGGCAGCTTGCTCGCACGCAGATTCCGGTGGCTGCTGCGCGTCGCGCAGCCATCACGTGGGAATCTGAAGTTGGACTCACGACGCGGGGCTGACACGGACCCTACTGCCTCAGCTCAAATTTTGAAAATAAATTGGGGAATTAGCCCTGCGACTCGCACCTACTTTCCAAATATCGCGAAAGTCGTATTTTGGGTGTTTTGACTTCACAATAAACCCATTTAAGTGAGGTTTTTTTTAAATAATTTAATGGGTGACTATATAATGTATTAGGGTCAGTTTTAGGTCCATTCTAACACAAAAGTCAACTCCCATAAGTTGAACTTAAAAATCTCTCTCTCTCCCAAATTCTCTCTCTTCCTCCAAAACTCCATTGAAGACCAATAGAGCTCCAAGAATAAGGTCAAGCCTTCAAGTTTTTCAACTCAATTTGGTGGATAATATTTGTTAAGGTATGGTTTCTTTCACTCTTGGGATTACTTTCTCCAAGAGGTCCTTCAAAAGATGATTTCTAGATCCCCCAAAACAAGGGTTTTTCTCCTCACATGGGTCTTCTTTCTAAAACGAAATTATGAGTTAATTGTGATGAATTATGATGAATTAATGTTGTTTAAGTATGAATTGATGGTAAATTGATGAATTACTATGAGTTTTCCCTTGACCCATGTCTTTCCCCCAAATCCTAAATTTCTTGGATTGGTTAAGGTGAATTATTGAGGGTGATGAACATGTCCCTTGTTTAGTTTGATTTTAGTTTGTTAATACTTCATGAATTGCCCTATTTTCATATGTTGGTTGTTACTTCTTGGGTGTTGAAGGGTTAAGTGCTATGAATCGCAATGAGGTATGATCTTGATTTTCCTTTGATCTCAATTATGCAAGGTGAAATCTACTTATGTGATAATATAATGATGTTATAGCTAATTGTGTTGTTGTGATGTTGGTGACAAGGATACCTCATCCCTTACCCTAGATCTATGAATTGTCTATGAAGTATGTAATTATTTTATGATGTGATCATTATATGATTGAATGTAGTTTCTCATGATTATGATGTTGTGTCTAAAGTGAAAGGATAGTTCTCACTTGTGATTACCTATGATCTATTATGATAAGATGTTTACTTAAAGGTCTAAAAGAGACTAATGTTAACTTGTATGATGTTATATAATGATTACTAAAGGGAATAGTTTCTTAGCACCGAAAGGGCATGTAAATGAGATGGAGGTCTCACGTTAGTAAGTCCGGCTTTCGACATGGGGTTCTCACGTTAGGAAGTCCGGATTCCCTACTTATGTGTTGTATCATGAGATGAAAACCTCCACGCTAGTAAGTCAAGGTGTCACGACCGGAATCTAGACCCCAGACGAGACCGGCGTCGTTGACCTCTCAGACGTCGCAGACAAACCTACATACGTCATTCTAACTTCATCTAGGTTAATTTTAGCGGAAAATTTGAACTTTTTGTTTTCTTATTTCATGCTAAACATTTTAAACTTAACATCATGGGCGTTCACACATCAACCATCTAATATAGAGATAATCAAATGAAAGAAACAGTTCATAATTGCAATAAATGTATTTTTGCCAAAACGGCACCATTACAAAGTCTTAAATGAAAGTGGAAAGAAACACTAGTGGAACATGCTCCACTAGCTAAAGCCTACATCTATGCTAGATAATAATAGTAGACATCCTCGAAATCATGAGGTCCAACCAAGTCCGGATGAAAGCTCCACGTCCGGATAGCTGCAACGTCAACTTGTAAGCTCTAGCATCCACCTCTGTCTGCACCTAAAAAGATAGAGTTGCATGGGATTAGTACACATTTATACTAAGTATGGGTATATGCAAGCACAAACTAAGGACATGCATGAGTAAGAATAGATCTTTCCTAACAACATGATTATGGAAAGTCAAGTCAGTGGACTTGCCAAATTGGGATTAGGAAAGTTAATGAACTTTCCAAATTTAGATTCGGAAAGTCAGTGAGCTTTCCAAATTTGGATTAGGAAAGTCAGTGAGCTTTCCAAATTTGGATCAGGAAAGTCATGCCATGAGAGTAACATGCATCATCATACTTATCATATTGCACACAGCACATAACACCTTACACATAGCACATATCATATTGCATATAGCACATAACATCTTTTATAACATTCATTCATATGCCATGAGACCTTGGAATCATGGACTTAACATTAAGACTTTCCAAAATGAGGGCTCAACATATGGGACCTCAACTAGGGAGTCTTCATTAGCAAACACAGAGTCTGCTTCATTCATTCATACGTACTTCATTTCATTTCTTTCATAGGCTAGTGTGAACACCAGCTATACCTAGGATATAGCCTAAGACTTTCATATGGTTTGCTGTGCAATGATCAAGAATAACCTAGTGTCATTACTTGAGTCTAGATCACCTCTTTATTATCCTATCCTAACACATTTGGTATCTTTCATTTCATTATGTGCATCATTTGAGGCTGGCCTCATTCAATCATTGGGAACTTTAACTTTAACCGACATAGATCATGTGAGCATCATGAAATCTAGTGTCTCCCCCACACCAAAAAGAGGTGGAATCACCGACCAAAGTGACCCAAAACATGCTACCGTACATGGGAATTTAACCCCGCCAGATCCCTATATTGGCAGTATAGGTTCGAAGACCAGGAGATATAAGGAGACCCATACCCGGCATGCTGGACAGTCTCATCTCATGAGAGTTACGTGAACCTCCGCCCTTTCCAAAAGAAGGCATCACCGCTCATAGCTAGTCTATAGGTGCTAAGTATAAAGTTCCATTACATTCAGCTCATACGTCATGGAAGCTGGCTTCTAGTATGAGCACATCATAGCTCAATAGATGATTTCTCATCTCATCATTAGTATTAAGTGTTTTAATCTCAATACTTTCAGTAGAGTGTTCATAGAGACTGGTCTCTTCATCAACTTTACAATCTAATAGCTGAGTACGTTTTGGTAACATTTACTTAGGCTCATTTGAGATTGTTCTAATCTTTTACATTAGGCTCATATCATGTTGTCACCACATTCATTAACATTAGCACATTTGCTCTTCATAATTTATCACCCCATTTTACGTGAATGTTCATTTCATCATATGCCAATGCACTTGGCAATTTGTGTGTTTCACACTCTTACTTAAACCTTCTAGGGTTTCATCGTTTGATTACATAATAATTATTTCATCGTATGCCAATGCTCTTGGCCATTTAGTATATTTCACACTCGAACTTACCCCTTCTAGGGTTACATTATTTCATTACATACATCTTAGGTTCACTTATTTTTAAACGTATGCTAGACTTATGGGTCTACACATACAAGCCATGAGGCTTCATTCATAGTTCGTTAAGTGACTCATATCTTCCTTAGATTATGTAGTACAAGACTTATGCATCTTGTGTGTATGCCAAGATCTCGATTTCGATCTGAGTAGGTGGCATTATTCTTGAACATTTAATTTACGTATGACTTATGTATCAATACGGAATTTGGGCAAGAGAGCCCAAGTTCGAATCCCTTGGACAATACTTACATTTTTACTTGATTTTATTTTTAGTCCACATGACATAGGGACCCTAGATCGAGCCCCAACATCAACATTCCCTCTTTTTTTTTCTCCTTGGAATCTCCTCTTATTTGGACGAGGGGTTGTGGGATCGAACCCCCACAACCCCTTTTATTTTTTTCATTTAAATCTCCTTGTACAATTCCCATAGACCATGAGGTTGTGGGATCAAACCCCCACATCCTCTCTTTATTTTTCTTTTATTTCGCAGCCTGCCTAGAGGTCGTGGGTTCAATTCCCACGCCTCACAATTCTCTTATCTATATTTTTCTCTTAACTCCCTTCACTACCTTGAGGTCGTGGGTTCGATTCCTACGCCTCACATTTATTTTCTTTTATTTTTCCTTTACTTCCACTCGCTGCCTGGAGTTCGTGGGTTCGATTCCCACGCCTCCCATTTTATTTTATTAATTTTTGTACTTTACATTTTCAGCCAGCACACCCAATATAGATTCCCCTTGACCCCATTTCTTTTTTTTTTTTGCGATTTTAAGGCATTACACAGGTGAGGTCATAGGTTCAAATGCAGGTGGCCTCATCCCTTTACACTCAAATAAATTTCCAGATTTATTCATCATTATTTAGCCTAAACAAAACTTGTAAGTTTGCTGGAAATTTAGTCATTTTTATCTCATTTTCACCAACACTTTCACCTGAACTTTTAGGGAATTTCATAGATCATATATTACGTTTTGGGGTGCATTTTTCATAAATTCTTTTAGCCAAAAGATTGGTACTCAAATTAGACAAACTTTCATTTTAATGAACATCACGATTTACATAGGTTTATGCACGTAAAATGACAACCATAACATTATCAAATTTGAAGCCTTAACCCGAGAACCTTAGTTACTGTAACATGTTTGCACACACACTTGCACATAATTTCGAACACATGATTGTCTTTCATACGATTTCAAGTACACAAACATAATCATATTCATCACGAAAACATAACATACACCTAAATCTACCAGCAATCATACCCAACCTATGATTCATTGGGAGCTAGTGACAGGGGCATGCAAAAGGGGGAACAATCCTAGTTTTCGGACTGAATAATCTGAACCTTAAGGGGTCTCTTGGGAAAGGTACCAAGAGAGAAGAGAACCCATACCTTTTTGACGTTAAACCCACGACTTTCTGCCCAAAAACTCCACCCAAGATCACGTCTAAGCCTCCTCAATGTCAACTCCACTCGAATGACAACCTCCCTTAGCCTACTGTGCGATTAACGTTTGTTTTCTTGTGATTTCATGTGAGTTCTTCATGTGTGAAGAACTTGCTTTATTTTTATGCTCTTCACTCTTATTTGGCAGAGATAATACGTGAGAAAGAAGAAGAGAGATTGAGCGTGAGAGTGGAGAGATAAACATGAGAGAGTGGGAGTTGTAGGAGGCTTATGAGTCTAGTTTTAATACTTAGTCAATAGGGTTTTGTTTATTTAATAAAAATCTGATTTTTATTTTATTTTAAATCAGATAATGAACAATAATTATTAATTAATTCCAATAGTTCAATAGCTTAAATAAAAATCACTTTTATTCATTGCTTGCACCTAGGTTCGAACCCTGGTGGAGCAAGACTTCACTTCAAGAGCCCAATTTCGGCCCTGTCTCCCAAAATTGCCCCTCCACCTTATTAATTAAATAATTAATTATATATTTAGGGTAATTATGATACTACCCTTATCCAGGAAAAAGACCATTGTACACCTAGACCCTTCAAACCTAAGATTTCCCCTTTTTAAGTCCGATAAAAACTACTTCGAGTAAATCTTCGTATTCGAGAGCCCTACATGGTTGGACCCAACCTTTCTAAGCTCAAATAACTCCCCAAGTTAGTTGGATTGGCTGTATCAAGGGTTCCGATGTCTGGTTCTATGCGTATCAATGCGTGTGAACCCTGGTCTAATCGTAGGCATTCTAGACACATTAAGCGTTACTTATCTTATCCATTTTTAGGGTTGTTACACAAGGTTTCTAGAAACAATCTTCTTGACCCTTTACTATGTGCCCACATAGGACTCTAGCTTAGTGGATTCACCTAGATAGCTACGTACGAATGGTTACACCTTAGGCAACTGTTAACCCTCTTTTTTCGCTGTGGGAGTATAACACCGGATTCCATGTAGATCACATGGTCTCATGTTGGTTATCACACCTCTTTCCCTAATGTAAAAGTAAATGAATAAGTTAAGTATGTGAACTCTTATTAGGGTTGTCTTCAAGGCTACTACATAGGGTAAGGGAGGGTATGTGACTTCTCTTACTCATTGCACATGTGGGGTCCTAAGGGATGATTCTAAGTAGTGTTCTTTTATGACTACGACTATGATAATGATTATGTTAATGAAAATGTTGATAAGCTATGACTAGTGTTGATGTATTAAGCATGTTATATATAAGAATGTGTTGTAAGTATGAAATGGGTTGCTTAATATGATACTTAGCTTTGGATAGGGTTATGAAATGGGTCACTGCACAAGTGTTGCTTGGGTTACTTATATGTTGATATGATTATGATGTTCTTTATATGTGTATATTTAATTGTTGGCCATTGTGCATAGTTTTGACTAAATGGTGCCTTTTATCATGAATTGATGATTTTGTGTATTGGAGTCATACTTAGTAAATGTGGTTTGTACTAACCCATATTTTCTCCCTTTTTCCCAAACATTTTAGGTTCGGCCCATTGAGGAGATTCGTGGTCATTGAAGAAGAAGACTTGGCTCTTTCCTAAGTCAATTGGTGAGTCCTCATGAGTTCCGAGGATAAAGCCACTCATCAAGCCTTATTGGTTTTGTCTATGTTTTGAGACAATTATTCCATTCTCATGTTGATACTTTCATTGTAGCGTATATGGATATTGTAATAGACTAAGGGATATGCCTAAACTATTGTGATTCATTCTTTAGATGGTTTAATGTGAGACAAAGTATTAGACTAAATTCCTATATGTTGTATTTCGTTTATGTGAGAAGCCTATATATGCTTCCTATGTAGAGGTCTATGTAAACCTCCTGGATATATAAGCAATTTTTTTTAATTTTTCCGTATTTTCTTACCTATGATGTGTTATGACGAACGCTAAGGGATTGTCTTAGTCGTCGTAGAGGACGAAGACACCGGTAACGACTAGGGTGTACTTTGGGTCATTACAACAAGGGGCGAGTTACTTTTTGAAAGTTTATTTGAGGTCAGGCTATCATAAACTTAGAGTTAGAAGAGTTTACATTCCTAAAACGGCTTTGCAAACAGATTTGTTCATTATGGGTTCCTATTTATGTTCTTTGGTCTAACTAATGCCCCGCCGACTTTTATGGACCTTATAAATAGGATGTTCCGTATTTATCTTGATTTATTTGTAATTGTCTTAATTGATGATAACTTGGTGTATTCAAAGAGTGAGGATGAGCACATGGGTCATTTGAGGATAGTATAGAAAGTCCTTAAAAAACATCAACTCTTTGCTAAATATAGTAAGTGTGAATTTTGGCTTAGGTTGGTGGGTTTTCATTGTCACATTGTATCTAGTATGGTTATTGAGTTTGGTCCAAAAAATACAAAGATGGTTAAGAATTGACCTAAACCTTTAGGTTCCACCGATATTCGAAGTTTCTTGTGTTTAGCCGGGCATTATAGGAGATTTGTTGACGGATTTGCATCTACCGCTTCTCTCTTGACTACCCTAACCCAAAAGAAAGTTATGTTTGAATTGACGGAAGCTTATGAGAAAGGCTTCCAAAATTTTAAAGATAATCTTACCTTTGCTCCGGTGTTTACTCTACCGGAGGGCACCGAAGGGTTTGTTGTTTATTGAGATACTTCTCGAGTAGGTTTGGGTTTGTGTCCTCATGAAACATGGTACGGTGATATCGTATACCTCTAGGGAACTCATGTTGCATGAGAAGAACTATCCAACTCATGATCTTGAATTAGCGGTCGTAGTGTTTGCTTTGTAAATTTTGAGACACTATCTATATGCATTTCGTGTAGATGTGAAATCTTTTTCCTGTTACATGAATCCAGTTTTCATTTTATCCGAGATTCACCGATCATAAGACTCTCCAATATGTGTTCACCCAAAAAGAGTTATTTCCAACAAAAAAGTGGTTAGAGCTTTTGAAAGATTATTATATGACTGTCCTTTACCACCCCGAGAGAGCCAATGTGGTTGCGGATGATTTTAGTCGGATGTCTATTGGTAGTGTAGCCCATATTGCCGATGGTAAGAAAAAGAGTCACATCCCGAGACCACACTCCTAGAATATATGGCACTCTCAGAGTGCAACCGGCGTACTCGACCTCTCAAAGGTCTTATACAAGACCTTACGTATCGTTCATCGCATATGCATAGTGAAAAGTAGTGCGGAATTAAAACTTTTCACAAAACATTTCATAGTCTTTAAAATCTCTTTCATATAAAATCATAGGAAATACTAAGTCTCAATCTCATCAAACTTAGACACAAGAATACTTTGGGACACGGCCCATACACAATACGAATATAGAAATACTTAGTCTATTACAATACTTCAAACGAAATAAAAGACATCTATGTCCTCCAGTCAAATGAGGACATACTTCAACTTCACTTGAATGATGCTACGATCCAAGTCTTGCTTCCCAAATGCTCCTCACCTATCAACCACTATAGAGATAGATAAAAGCATGGATTAGTACAACCACATGTACTAACTATGGAATTATGCAAAAAATCATGAAAACAAAAATTTATTGCGAATATCATCTTTTCATTTAAAAATTATATCATAATCATAAGAATAACATTTAACACCTTAAAAATACATCATATAACATTAAACCATTTATCATATTTTTGGAAGCACTTTACAGTAACTTCACTTAACTGTACACTGAAATTACTTACCTTCACCTAAGAAACCTTCTAATATGTAATTATCCCATTAAACGCTATCCTAAGACTCACTTAAGCAATACAAAGAGAGACCGCCCATACATCCTCTCTAAGCATGCCTAAATGATCCTCAAGACTACTTATAATAAGACACATACACACTTACAATCAACCATACACATGAACATGAGATTATTCTACCAAAGGTGATTCTAAGTCTCACTTGAGTGAGCTGTGAAGCGACCGCCCATACAATCACTTACACACACACTTAAGAGATCCTATAGACTACCTAAGATAGAATCATTCTCACTTAATACATCAACACATATATAACATAACATTCTCTTTCAAAAGGCTATCAAAAGACTTACTTAAGTAAATCAAGAAGATAACGTCCATGATAAACCTCTTCAATATTACCTAAGTAATCCTTAAGACTAACTAAGTTTAGATCATGTCTACATATTCAACCATTTTTCCTAACTAGAGTCATTCTTAAGACTTATCTAGGTAAGATAACAATTGACCATTCATATGTCCCCTTCACACCTTAACTAGACAACCCATAACTACTCTATATAAGTACTTATTCATTTAACATACTTTCTTAACTCAAATCATTACATTCATCAGTTCATTTAAGACTCATTCATCAGATAAGGACATTCAAGTAATGGTCTTGGACAAGACCTAGGAACTTCAACTAACACCTTTAAAGCCTATTGTGCAATGTCTAGATAGCGTCCCATACAACCACCTAAACTTCATAGAACTTCTCTAATGCTAGTAGGTATACCATATGATGAGAATAGGCAATAATCGACATAGACCATGATAGCAAGACATGGAATCTGGAGTTCTAACCTACTCCGATGAGGGTGTTCCACTTGCTAATGGTAGAACTTGGACACATCCCATGTAGGCACATGGTTAAGGAATATGAAGGGCGTGCTTTGTAATCTAGTCTCATTCTTGAACTAGAACTACTTCCCTTACCATACTCACTCGTTGCTAGCCTTTTTTCTCATAGAGTAATTTACACTTAATGTTCATATAAAGGGGTTCCATATCAAGTTCATAACCCAATCACAATTACCCTACCAAAGAGGTCCTCTATGGCTACCTTACAATGGCAACAAAAAGCTTATCATGACTTTCCTAAGGTTTGATATGATGCCGTTCCAGCCAATCAACCTTAAGTCTATCATTCATTACTTGAATGTTACCATTACGGCTTTTGACTTCAACATTCATAACCTTACCACTAGGTTCAAGGTTTCACATAAAGGACCTTCTTAACATCATTTGAGGTCTCATGTTATTCATACAAACAATACTAGGAGGCTTTATCATCCTAAGTCAAGACACCTCATATTCACATTCATACATGCATCAAGTAAGGGACACAAGTCAACCAAGACAAGACACAACATACTTATCCTTAACACATATTACATGTCATTCTAGAATCACATAGAAATAACCATTATCATCTTTAAGTCATCCTATATACTACAATATCATTATCAATATAGTCATTATAGACTCACACAGTCAAGTAGGAATAACATACATCAACCCTAAGACTATACACATAAAGGCATGGTCATAGTCTAACATGATAAACTAAATAACATCATTAGAAGAACACATATACCTTCACATTAATTATCATGTAGATATACATTATCCAACTTCACATAATCATCATAATACTTCAAGTAGTGCTGACAAGACCATGATCATCATAATACATAAAGTAACGCCGACAAGGCCACATCAATTGCAAATAAAGCACATAACACCGCCACCATAAGTGGACCATACCAATCACAACATAATTGAAGTCTAATTAACATAAAATAAAGGGAATTAGGGCAGCATACCACCACTCCATCCTCAACACCTCAATCCAATGCTAAATCACCCAATTCAATACCATAAGGCCCTTACCAATGGCCATGAACATCAATTCAATGCATAAATCATAATACTCAATGAAACTAGGTTAATACAACATAGATTTATCTATCTAATACAAACTATACATCAATTGAATACAATTCTTACATGATTATATAGCCCATATAAAACTACACTAGAAATCATAAACATTAAGTCAATATTAAGTAACCCATAAAGTAGTCAAAAACTAGGGTTCATCAATTACATGGGTTCATAGGTTAATTGATTTAAAATCATCAATATAATAACAATTCAATCAATATTCAATGCTTAAAAATATTTAATGCAAGAACCCATGCATAGATCATGAAATTGGACAATTCATCTTTGAAAACTTTATAAAACATCTTTGAAAGTTGGGCTCCTTGATGAATAGAGTTTCCAGGATAAAAAACCATACCTCAATGAATCTAATTCTTCAATTTTATGTAGAATCTCCACTCAATTCTCCAATCCAAGCCCTTCCTTGAGTTTTGGCTCCAATGGAGTTCTAGGAAATTGCTAAGGGAATTTAGGTTTTGATTTTTGAAGAATGAAATCTTCTAAGTATTTTAGGCTTATAAACATATTTAAAATAACCAAAAGACCCTTAAGGAACCTCCCAAAGTCTTATTTTTACATATCGTGAATATACAATTTCATCCCTCAACTTACAGTGACTGCACGCACGAGACAGTCTTCACAGATGAAGGACCATCGACGACCTGTCCCATGACCAACGTACTGTCCTGTTGGTCAGTGGTATGGGACTGAGGCTGGTTTTTGTCCTCTACTCTCCAAATACTAAGTACCAATCTAAGATACCTCACCTACGGGGAGTCGATTGACCCACTGGGCGTGGATTGCCATCCGTCGGTGCGCTTTCTTGGACAGTCTTGGCCACCAACCATGGGTCCTTCGTCAAGGATCCTTAGATGGTCCTTGGGGATGTTTTCCCGGAAGTTTCCAACCCAAACATATTTGTACATGAGTTTATCACCTCTCACATGAATTTCATCCAAAACGAACACGTAAAACTCGACGAAACATGCATAGACACTCCAAACTTTACGAAACTTGACACACTGACTATATACACCATAATATCTAATTTAATGACATTATAAACTCATGAATCACACATAAAGCCATCGAACAACATATGAGGCACATAGGTGACTTAGTCGTCGAACATCTTAGTCATCCCTTGACGTTTCACTTCCAAATAACCTAAAATCATAGACACTTCCTCAATACCACATTATATATAAATTTAGGACCTTAGATCATCATTACCAACATGTAAGGCTCTAGTTTACCTAAGTTATTTTCGGGATCTTCCAAAAAGTTAGTCAAATATGTGCATAGATTGGCCTTGTTGGGTGTTCGACTTCAAGATTCTCCAGAAAGGGGTTTCATGGTTAATTATAACTACAAATCACCTTTGGTGGGGGAGTTGAAGTCTAAGAAACATCTTGATCCTCTATTGATGGAGTTTAAAGAATCGATGTAACGAGTCTTTCTCTGAAGGGGGATGGGGTACTTAGGTACCAAGCTAGATTGTGCGCGCATGGTGTGCATGACTTATGGGGAAAAGTTTTGGAAGAAGCTCATGGTTCGAGATATTCCATTTATCCGAGTGCCACCAATATGTATCCTGATCTACAAGAGATATATTGGTGGAATGTTTTGAAGAGGGATACAGCGGAATTTGTGGCAAAATGTCCTAATTTTCAACAAGTAAAGGTCGAACATCAATGACAGGGAGGGTTAACTCAAAATATAGCTATTACCACTTTGAAGTGGGAAGATATCAATATGCATTTTGTTGTGGCTTTGCGTTGTACACGAAGGCAAAATGATTCGATTTGGGTTATTGTTGATAGGTTGACCAAATCATCCCATTTTATTCCAGTCAAAGCTAGTTATTCGACAGAATAATATGCAAAGTTGTATCTTAAGAAGATTGTGAGAATGCATGGGGATCCCTTGTCTATCATTTGGGATAAGTGTGCCCAATTTACTTCGACTTTCTAGAAATCATTCCAAAGTGGGCTAGGTACCAAGGTTAAACTTAGTACCACATTTCATCCACAAACGGATGGTTTGGAGGAACGAACCACCAAACGCTATAAGATAAGTTGAGGGCATGTGTCATTTGACTTCAATGGCAATTGAGATGACCATCTACCATTGATTTAATTTGCCTACAATAATAGGTATCACTCAAGTATCACCATGGCACCCTTTGAGTCCCTTTATGGAAGGATAAATATATATACGATTGGGTGGTTTGAAGTAGGTGAGTATACTCTAATAGGCCCCGAAGTGATTTATAAGGCGGTGGAGAGGGTCCGACTCATAAGGGATAGATTGAAGATGACCCAAAGTTGGAAAAATCTTATGCCCACAATAGAAAGAGGGACCTTGAGTTTATGGTAGCTGAATTCGTCTATTTGAAGATATCACCCATGAAAGGGGTGATGAAGTTTGGGATAAAGGGGAAACTTAGTCCTTGTATGCTGGGTTATATATTTTGAAATGCATTGGAAGTGTTTTCTATGAGTTGACATTACCTACAGAGTTGGCTTCGGTGCATCCGGTGTTACATGTGTCAATGCTCACAAAGAGCATACGCGATCTGGTGTCCATCCTTCCTCTAGAAGGTTTAGAAGTTGATGTTAACCTTTCCTATAAAGAGGTTCTGATCGAAATTTTTGACCGGCAAGTGAAGAAACTGATGTATAAGGAAGTACCTTCCATAAGGGTTCTTTGGAAAAATCATCTTGGTGGAAAATGCTACTTGGAAGGCCGAGGATGATATGATGTCCCAATATCCTTATAGTTTTTCCTTCCACTTCTAGTCAAGGTTGAAGTTAGTAATTCCTCCTAGTTTTGTGTTTATGAAGGGTCATAAGTGTATTTTAACTTCCATGATTTCCCTTAATTATGCATGATTTTGTAAATATTCATGTTTCATTTGTGTCTTGAATTTTATGTTCTTTATACTTGATGACACTTGATTATATAGTTGGTATAGTTGAGTTATCTGATAATTCTTGTGATGAAATTGCTCAAGTGTTAAGTGATGAAATGATGTATTGGTTTATTGTTTAATATGTGGAGCTATATGAGAAGGAGAAGGAAATTCCTCCATGCATAATGTGAAATCACGAAATGTGTGCATAATGGGTTGTTAGTTTCAACCTCATAATGATGCACTGTTGTGTTTGAGAAAGGAGTTAATATGTCCTCCTTTGTTAAAGAATTATCATTATACATAATGTGTTTGTTGGGCGTCTAGTCTTGAGTCATAAATTTCAAAAGAAGTTTAAAAGTTTCATTCGAGAACTAATGTTCCCCAAGGGGGGGATATTGTTACACCTTGGAAATCCAATGACATAAGCTAGATCTTTGAATGATGTTTGATAACTTAAAAAGGGTTAAAATGGTGTTTCTAGACCTAACTTAATGTACTTAGCTTGGTTAGGAGGTATTAGAGTCTAAGTGTCGACAAATGAGCATGACGTACGTCCAAAGACTAGTGAAAATGATCTAGTGTGTATTTAGGTTTTTCAAGGGGTTTGAAGAGTTTTATGAGGGAAAAATCTTGTAAAACTTCTTATAATACACATTAGAGCATGTTTAGGGTCAAAACGTCTGGGTACGACTCCCTAAGGACCACCCTAAGGTCCTTAAGGAGGGCCAAGACAATTAACCCAAAAGCTGTAAAAAAATCAGCAACCAAACCACGAGAGCATTGATGCCCCCGTCAATGGACTCAAACCCCGTCAATGGAGGGCGTGAGTCCATACTTAGAATTATGGAGAATTTAATCCATTTGAGAACTCTCTGAATTAATCGATGGGGTGGAAGGATGGTTCGTTGATAGTTTTATGGACTGTGAATCAAAGGCGTCAATTGAGTATGCACACTGGTGCAAGGCAACGGCAAGCCAAGAGTAGTTTGGTAAATTCAACCCTTGGCCATTTAAATAAAGGGAGGGTTCTAATTAGTTATTTTCGAGATATTAAAGGATAGTACCACATAAGCAAGTCTTTCAACCTCATAATCACAAAACCCCAAAGACTCTCACTTCCCTCTAGAATTCTCTCTCTACCCAACCTTCATTTAAGAACACTGAACCTTCTAAAAGAAGACCGATTCTCTAAGTTTTCTACTCTAATTTGTGGATGAAGTCTTTATTAAGATATGAATTCTTTCACTCATAGGATTACTTTCCCCAATATGTCCATTCAAAAATAATTTCCAAATCCCCTAAAAATCAGGGTTTTCTCTACATATGGGTCTTCTTTTAATACTGAAATTGTGGATCAATTATGATGAATAATGAATACTTAGGGTTGTTTAGGTGTGTAATTATGGGTAATTGTTGTTGTTTAATTTAAATTCCCATGAACCCATGTTCTTCCCCAATTTATAAATCTTGGATCTTGTTTGATTAATTGGTTGAAGATGATGAATATACCCATTGTTATATTGGTGTTAATTGTGTTATTACTTAATGGACTACCTTAAATTATGAATTTATTGGGTTTTGATATAATTCTTTTAGAAATCATGAATGTCCAGCTTCTCCTAACCCTAACTCTTGAATTATATTGAATTATGATGAAAGGTGATGTAATTGAGTAGGATCTTGCTCAATTGACTATTTTATGATGATGATAATCAATTTGATGGTAAATATCATTGAAAGGGTTTCTTGGAGGACATTCCTAAGACCTTCAAGGTCATGAACTTGTTATTATAGTATTGTTCGCTTATCTTTTGTAATGTGGTTAATTGAAGTATGAATGAGAAAGTTGTAAATGTATGATCATGCTATGAATATGATTGTTGTGAGATGATGATAGATGTGCTATTATGAGGGGTTGAAGCTAATTCCTATGTACATCTTATGGTTATGCTATGATGAAGTGTTCTCACATGATGTGGGTTTGTGATGAAAGGACTTTCTCATTGTAAAACCTATGAGCTATGATTATTTTATTTGAGGGGTTAAACTCCCAAGACGTATTTTATGAATTGATGTTTAAGAAATATTTAAAGGCTCATCAAAAAGGCAATTTATCTTAGCACCGAGTGAACTTTACAATAAAAGGGGTCTCTTCACGATGAAACTTCCCCCAATGTTCTCATTAGGTTGAAACTACAATGTGACTGAGCATAAAGAGTGTTTCTAGTAACAACCTCCTAGTTCCTTATCTATGTGCTCCCATAGGAAACCTAGCTAGTGGATCCACCTAGATGCGATTATGATGTTGATGTCCTACCTTAGAAAGTAGGATACCCTATTTTCGGTGTGAGGGGTTGACACCGAACTCCATGTTATCTCACATGGTCCGTGTCGGTTATGGTGAAGTTTTCTCAAAGTTAAAAATTACTAAATGAAAGTAAGAAGATGATCACTAACTAGTACAACTTAAGAGGTGTTACTTAGTGTAGGTAAAGGTTTGGGTCTTTACCTATACATTGCACAAATGGACCTTGAAGGGAATTCTAGGGTGGTTTCTTCATGTACATATGTTATTAATGAAATGCTTGATGTTGGTGTAATGATATTGGTTTCACTTGATATACATGATGTTGGTCTAAATTGTTATTCATGATGTTGACTACACTTATTATGAATATGTATGAGGTAAAAGACAATGCTTATGGTCTCTTTGTTGGTTTACTTGGTTTATGTGGGGTTATGAGGCTTCACATACACATTGCACTAGTGGACTTGGATTGGGGTTATGAGTAAGGTCTTGTGATGCATTGATGAAATGGACCGTAAAATGAAATGTTGATTATGTATTTATTATGATCTTACTCTTCAACATGAATATGAATATGCTTTATTGTTAGTTTGATATGGACTTGTATATGTTCTTGGGTGGTGCATAAAGGCTTTTAAAGTGATATTAACATGTTTATAACAAAATGTCCCTTTGTGCATGTTTTCAAACGTTTTTCTTGCATATGTATCTGTACTTAGTACATGTGGTTTGTACTAACCCATATCTCTTCTATTTCTAAATAATTGTATGTTCAACCCATTTAGGTACTTCAAGGACAATTTCTCAAAGAAGCTTGGATTGTTCAAAGTTGGTGAGTCCTCAAGTCTGAGGACAAAGCCTATGAATATAGCTTTTGTTATATTGGTATAAATGAAACACATTGTTCTATTTCCTATTTCAAAGAACTACGTTGTATTTCTTTTGTAATACTTGTAATGATGTAAAGGCTAAGTCCCAATTTTCATATATTGGTATTAATGAAACACATTGTTCTATTTCCTATTTCAAAGAACTATCTTGTATTTCTTTTGTAATACTTGTAATGATGTAAGGGCTAAGTCCCAATTTTCATGCTCTTATGTTTAAATGGCGATGTGAGACAATTATTGATTTTATTTTCAATATTTGTGAAGTGAAGTTCAACTTCAAACGAAAAGTTTTTAATTTTTCCAATTTTTAATTATATCTATGAGGTGATGATGTATTCTAAGGGCTTTTCTAAGGCCTATTCGAGGACGAAGATGCTGGTTACGACTAGGGGGTGCTCTCTTGTCGTGACAGTTCCGGACTCCATTATTTCAAATAGAGGTCCACAATTTACTGCACAGATCTAGAAATCTTTTTGGAAAGGCTTGGGTTCAAAGGTGAATTTAAGTATTGTCTTTCATCCTCAAACGGATGGGAAAGAAGAAGTCATTATTAAGAATTTAGAAGATAATTTGAGGGCATGTGTGATAAATTTAAGAGTGAATTGGGATGATCACCTACCTTTAATTTCCCTACAACAGTAGTTACCACTCAAGCATACAAATGTCTCCATATGAAGATCTTTATGGAAGAACATGCAGATCTCTTATTGGATGGTTTGAAGTTGGTGAAGCAGGGATGCTAGGACCATATTTAGTTCACCAAGCTACGAAGTAGGTGAAAGTGATCAAGAGAGGTTGAGAACGACACAAAGTTGTCACAAATCCTACACGGATGTTAGGACAAGAGCATTAGAGTTCGGAGTAGATGATCGGATTTACTTGAAAGTTTTACCCATGAAATGTGTTATGAGTTTTTGTAAGAAGGGGAAGCTTAGTCCCCGGTATATTGGACCTTATAAATTATCCAAAAGAATTAGCAATGTAGATTATAAGTTGGTGCTACCACAATAGTTGGAACCAGTTCATCCGGTATTTCATGTCTACATGTTGAAGAAGTGCATGGTCTATCCATTTTTGATCATACCAACTTAAAATATTGGGATCAAAGATAACTTGTCCTATAAGGAGATTCATTTGAAAATTCTAAATCGCCAAGTTTGCAAGTTGAGAACAAAGGAAGTTGTGTTTGTCAAAGTATTTTGGAGGTACCAATTTTTTGAGAAGCTATTTGGGAAGCTCAAGAGGATATGAAGAAGTGAAATCCACATCTTTTTTAATACAAAAAAAATGCAGACCAAGGTAATAATTTTCTTCTTAGTACTATCTAAGTTATGAGTGAGCATGTTGTTGTTTGCATTTGCTTGTTGGGTATTTAAACTTGATGTTACTGCCCTTAGCCTAGTAATAATAACCTTATTCGAGGAAAAATGTTCCCAAGGGTGAGATATTGTAATATCTCCCAACTGGAAAGGGACTAGAAATAATTATAAAATCTGGAAGTAGTTTCTTTTTGAAAGTATAAGGAAATCTGGAGCTTTTTACGTAAGATAAAAGTGATGTGTTAGGGATAGTTCCAGATATGGTTGTAACTCTCTTGGAATTTTCGTTTCGACACCTCCAAGTTTGCATGATTCGAAGTTCCTATGAGTGAGCTATGAGCTTTGGAAGTTTGGTTAATAGAATTTGGAATGTCGGAAAACTGGATTTTAGAACAGTAGTTTGTTGTTTTCCTTACCAACATAATTAATTTGTTTATAGGAGTTTAATTGGGATAAAGTATGATTTTAGTCAGTTTAGAAAAGTCAATTTAAGTTCTTATCCAAGATTCTTCAACAATCTTGTTCTTTCTATCTAAAATCATTCCAAAACATCATGAGATCTTTTCTATCACAAATCATGATCCTTAAATCCATAATTGAATTCAAGGAAAGTCAAGAAGTTAAAAGTCAAGCAAGAAGTCAAAATTTATGTCAAGATAAGTTATTAATGTATTTCAAAAGTCTTTTACAAAAGTTTTAACTTTTTTTTAAGACTTAGAGTTTTGAGTTCAGTAAAGAGTAAAGTTTAGGTTCAGTTCTTCAAAAGTATATGGGGACTATGTATTCCCAAAGAGTTTAAAATGTTTTCACATTTACACAATTCAGGAAACTCTGATTTCCAAAAGAGCCTTTGAGCTAGTTTTTCAGTAAAGAGTCTTTGAGCGAGTTTTTCAATAAAGATCCTTTGGGATATTTTTTAATTAAAGAGCATTCGAGATAGTTTTCACATAAAGAGTACATGCTTTCACAATTAAGCAAGAGAGAAAACTGACATTTCAAAGATAGCCTTTGTGTACTAATCTCAAGTTACACAAGAAGTATGTTTTTAAAACATAAGAGCCAATATATTTTTGGTAGTAGTATTAGGCACCGAATTGGGGTCGGGTATGATTTGTGATAAATCACGTATCCATAAAAGCAAGTAGCCATCATGGGTAGGAAAGGGTCGTACTTTTTAGATGAATCATTTTCACATTAGACTAGTGGATCCATTAGGTTGTTCAGGTCCTATACCTTTGGCCGGGTATAGAATGCACTCGAAGCTTTAGGTAGATTGATGTATCATCACTATAGGTCTTATGTGATAGTTTCAAATTTGAAACTCCTAGAGAAGTTAAATTTATTTTTATAATTAGTTTATTGTATTTTGACACATTTACGAGTTATGTTGTATCATTGTACATACACAGAGTTGACATCATGTTTTTAAAAAACTTTTCTTTATATTGCAATTGTTTTAAACTGCATTATATTGAAATGAGTTCAGTTAAGTTTTCATGAGTTGAGACGAGCCAAGGTAAGTGTTTCTTTCAGAACTCGTTCAAGTGTTTGTTATTTAACATTCCAACTCGCATACTCGTACTTCAATGTATTCATGCCAGTTGACCTGCATCGTATTATGATGCAGATGCTAGTAACTAGGAGAGACATTCAAGTAAATCGTTGATCAGTGAGCAGTTCAGACATATTTGGTGAGCCTCCTTACTTTTCGGAGGATCTATTTTCATTGCTTTCATATCAATTTCAGTTCATCAGGATGTTTTGGGGTATATCCCAACATCCATCTTAGTTGTTTTAGAGGCTTTATAGATAGTTAGACTTTTAGTTATGAGTCTTTTACCTTTGTATTTCTGATGTTTTTAGATGAGACTCTAGTAGACATTTTGGCTTGTTTGAATGCTTTCTTTAAAGACATTTTATGATTTTTCATATGTTCTTTTTATGAGGTTATGTCACATGTTTATGTCTTCCGCTAAGTAAGTAAGACAGACCATGGGTTTGTTTGGGATAACCAATGATTCTCGAGTATCAGCCACACCTAGGGTGTAGGCTAGGGGTGCGAATTAAGTGTTTTTATAATGTTTTAAAGATTTCATTCCTTTAATCCTTTCAAATTAGTTTAGTTTATATTTTGTGTATTGCATTTGTTTCATTCAGTTATTTGTTATTCAACTATATTACATATTCCTACATTCAATGTATTGAATTCTACTTTGATGTTTTAATGATATAGATACAGGTTCTTAGGATCCTCAACAAGAGTTCGTTGAGATCACTTCATCCGTTCGTTATCTTTTGAGTAAGACTTTCTTTCTTCTAGAGGACTCCAATTTTTATTAGTTATTAGTATCAGTCTTTGAGAAGTTGTGGTTCTTTTCCCGACATTCATCTTTATACAGTAGAGGCTTCATAGATAGACACTTTGCGAGTATCTTTTAGTTTCAGATGTTTTATTTAAAACATATGTGTCATACACAGTATATTTTGTTCAATTTTGAGATTCATCAAAATGTTTTTTAAACGTTTCTTTCAATTGAATTCTTTTATATGCTTGAGTTAATATTCCTCTTAGTGAAAGCGTGAATGAGGTTTTTCTTGTAGACATTAAATGGTTCTTTAATGTCAACCACGTCTAGGGTATAGACTCGGATTGTACAAATCTAAGTATCAGAGCACAAAGTTCATACAAGTTAAGATAGATGATATTAGAATGGTGATATTCACCCGCACGTAACGCTCTTTTCCTCTCTTATGTTGAGGAAAAATTTAAATATTGTTTAAAAATATGTTAATTTAGTTTAGTGGCTTGAGATTAATTTTTTTTAAAAGAATAGAGATCATTATTTATGTAGAATAGAAACTGTCACTTGCTTCTAATTAGTTAAACTTAAAAAAAAGTATCATATAGAAAACAAATAACCAAATCATTGTAAAATAACATTAATATAACATTGATGGGTGAGCACAACAACAAAAGGAAAGATGAAATAACAACGATACAAAGCTAATGTCTTTTTGGGAAGTAGCTATTGAATTCATTCAGTACAACAACAAAAGGAAATATCAAAAAACATTAATAATAATGTTGCTTAATTTGTTTTCCATAATTAAATGTATGGCTTAAATTGTTTTCTATATAACCCACACAAGTGTGTTTGACTAATTCAACTACATTTAAAATATCACCATGACATAGATGAACTATCTTCACTTAATCTTTTTTCGTACACGAGTATAAAGTGTTTTAATATTCTTTCCATTTTGTCCTTCATCTTCTGTAAAAACAAGTCATATGGTTGAGCATGAAGTATTTGATCTTCCCTTTAAAAATTTAATTCCCTGAATACATGGGTGATTTATATTCATATCGAGAACTTAAGGAAGAAAATATTCAAAACTTCCATTTTGATACTATGTTACTTTGAAAATATTTTAAGCTAAGACTTGAGCCATTATTCTCTATGAGTAAGATTTTACCATGGAATATAATTTTTTTTAAGTGTTAAGGTTACTACATGTAGCACCTTGAGTTCCAAAAAGAACTAAAGAGAATTTATTCAAGTCGTTTGTAAATTCTTTTATATTTTGGGTCAGCTTAAAACAACTATAACTTTAAGCACATATATGTTATGAGACCTATAAGATATCAAATTAAGCTTCTCTGAATCATCTTTCCAATACCTCCAATTTCTCTAAAATCTAAATTTGAATGAGGGAGATAAGCATGTTTGAATTTAGCTTGGATGGTTAAGGAAATTTACCTGAAAAAGTGAGGAGGTATTTTTACCTTTTGTCACTACCCGAACCTTGACCCTGGACGTGGCCGGCACTCGATATACTTCGTTGTATATTTAAGAGTAACCAGATATTAACCTTCAAGTAAATGAAGAATAGTTCAAAGAGGGATATAGCGGAGTTTGTGGCCAAATGTCCTAATTGTCAAAAAGTTAAGGACGAACATCAAAGACAGGGAGGTTTAACTCAAGTGATGGATTTCCCTACTTTAAAGTGGGAAGATATCAATATGGACTTTGTAGTGTGTTTGCCTCGAACCCGAAGGCAAATTGATTCCAAATGGGTGATTGTTGATAGATTGACGAAAGTTGCCCACTTTATCCCCGTCAAATCTAGTTATACGACGGTGGAATATGCGAGGTTGTACCTTAACGAGATTGTGTGTTTGCATGGGATCGCTTAGTCCATCATCTCGGATAGAGGTGCCCAATTCACTTCTCATTTTTGGAGGTCTTTTAAAAATGTGCTAGGTACTCAAGTGAAACTTAGTACCGCCTTTCATCCTCAAATGGATGGCCAAGTAGAGCGTACCATCCAAACTCTAAAAGATATGTTAAGGGCTGGTATGATTGATTTCAAGGGTAATTGGTACAATCATGTACTATTGATAGAGTTCTCCTACAATAATAGCTACCATTCGAGTATTTCTATGGCTCCATTGAAGAACTCTATGGTAGGAGGTGTAGATCTCCGGTTGGGTGGTTTGAGGTAGGTGAGTCTTCACTCCTTGGTCCCTATATAACCTATGAAGCCTTGGAGAAGTTTCGGATGATAAGGGATAGGTTAAAAACAGCCTATAGTCGGCAAAAATCTTATGTCGACAATCGAAGAAGAGACCATGAGTTTGATGTAGGTGATTGGATGTACATGAAGATTTCACCCATGAAATTGGTGATGAGGTTTGGTAAAAAGGGGAAGCTTAGTACACGGTATGTGGGCCCTTATGAGATTTTGAAAAGGGTCAGAAAAGTTGATTATGAGTTGAAGTTACTTAGTGAATTAGCCCCGGTTCACCCGTTATTTCATGTCTCTATGCTTAAGAAATGTATAGGAGACCCGATGTCCATTCTCTCGATTGAAGGGTTAGGGGTGAATGAGAACCTTTCATATGAAGAGCTTAGATTGAGATCCTAGATCGTCAAGTCAAAAAGTTGAGGAATAAAGAGGTTGCCTCCGTAAAAGTCCTTTGGACAAACCATCAAGTTTAGGGTGTAAGATGGGAGGCCGAAGCCGACATGAAGTCCCTCTACCCTCATCTCTTTCCTCTTAATCCTAGTTAAAGTTGAGGTTAGTAGTTCCTCTTAAAATAGTTTTTTTTTAATAATGATTGAACTTGTCCTATTTTGAAAAGTACGTGCATATCTTTGTAAATTTCATGCTGAAATGAGTTGTATGAAAAATGCTTTCGTGTTTAACTTTCACTCTTATGTAATGTGTATATTTGTGTTCATGAGAATTTTAGTGAGCATCTTTAGTGTTGCTTGAAATAAAAATTGCATGGTAACTCTTGATGTTCATGTTGAGATCATGTTGAATTTGAGAAGGTAGTTCCTCATGTTGTGATTTTGAGCTCTTATATGTGGTAAAACGTGAATTGAGTTGTTGTGTAATTTCATGATTTTGTGTTGAATGGAGTTTAGTGCCCCTATGAGCTGTGACTCATGACGATTATTTTTCATATTGTTGTTGTTGGTTGGGCTGCTAGTATTAAGTCTCTTTCTCTCCATATAAAAAGATTTAGTATCTTTCGGGAACGAATATTCCTATGGGTGGATAATGTAAAACTCCAGAAGTCCATGACTTAGTATAGCCTTGCTTGATGAACTTAGCCTTAAAACATTGTTTCTAAGCATAAACAAAGGTAATAAACTCAATTAGAAAGTTTTAGAGTCAAACGTCCAGAACGAACATGACGTCAGGGGATTTGTGAAAGATGAGCTAGTGTTAGAACGTGTGAAGGGACGAAACATCCGGGTACGACTCCCCAAGGACCATCCTAATGGTCCTTGAGGAGGACCCTACATTTTGACCTCAAAACTATTAAATGGCAGTGTGCCATTGACGGAGCAAAATGATGAGCCGTTTATGGGAAAAAGGCCCGTCGACTGGTCTCGTTGGTCCATACTTAGGCTCCTCACCAAGAGGCTCCAAAATGGATTTTCTGAACCAAACCACGTTTGACCGGTACAGTACGTGGTTTGGTCAAAGGGCCGTTGACGTGGACTCGTTGATTGGACCCAAGTTCAGTGCAATTTTTTTGTTTAAGTTAGGGAAATTAGTTAATTAGTTAGTTAAATAACTAATGATTATGGGGTAGTTAAATAAGTTAATTGGGGAACATAAAAGATATACCTCCTTAAAATAACCCAACACCTCATTATTTCCCAAAACCCAATTCACTCCCACTTCTCTCTACTTTATCTCACTACCCAAAGACCCCCATTGAAGATCAATGTTCAAACTTCATTAGGGATTTAAGATTCAAGTTTTCTTCCATCATTCTTCAAGAATTGTTAAGGTATGGAGACTATTAACTCTTGGGATCCATTTCCCTACGAAAAGGGACAATTTCGTAGGTTACCTTTTAAATTGATTGAATGTTGTATTGTATTGAATAATATTGATAGATTATGATTGTTTATTTTTTATTGTTGTAATTATTAGACTCTGACCTAGTTTCTCTAAAAGATCCATGATTGTCCCTTTTCTCTAACTCTAGGTTATGAATTAGGTTGATTGGTGATTAGCGATGATGTAAGTGATTGAGTTCTTCTAGAATTTGCTATTATATTTTAATAATGATTGAATTGATGGAAAATATTGTGTAATTGATAGTGAAGTCTTGAAGGAGATTCTTGGAAGACATTTGTAAGACTTTTGAGATCATGATTACTCTACTTCAATTATGTTGGTCTATTCTTGATGATGATGTTCAATTGAAGTATGATTTTGTGAATTGATTAGGAATATGATAATATGATGAATAGGATGACATGTTATGAGAATGTTGAATGTGAAATATTTATAGGGGTATGATAATGCAAGGTTGAAAATGATTCTATTGTGTGCCTTATTATGATATGACTATGATGTGGTGATCTCACTATATGATGGGTTGTGACGAAAGGAAGTTCTCATTCTACACATAAAGATCTATGATCATGATTATACAAGGGGTTATTCCCTAAGGACTATATTGTAAACTAATATTAAGAATGGCTTAAAGACATTTCAAAAAGGGTCTCTAGATTAGCACCGAGCGAACTAGATATGTGAGGTGTCCTTCCCAATGAGGGAAGGTAGGTTCACAATGTTTTTCTCATGAGATGGAGACTACAATGAAAATGTGCATAAAGAGGGTTGTCAATACTAATCTCCTAGTTCCTTAACTATGTGCCACCATAGAAAGACAAGCTAGTGGATCCACCTAAATGATATTTTCATGTTTGGTTCTACCTTGGCAAGTAGAGCACCTTCTTTTGATGTAGGATTTCAGTAACACCGGATTCCATGTTTAGCTCACATGATCTATTGTAAGTTAAGAAGATTGTTCCCAAAAGTAAAATGAATTAAAGAAACCAATAAATATGGACACAAACTAGGGTGACTTAAGGGGTTCTACTTAGTATAGGCAAGGGTATGGGACTTTACCTATGCATTGCGCAAGTTGACCTTAAAGGGAGTCCTAGGAGGATGTTCTTATGTACTTATGTTATGAATGAAATGCATAATGTTGACTTTGCATGATGTTGATCTTATATGATGTTGACTTCATTGATGAACATGATATTTGTCTAAATTGCTATGTATGATAATGAATATGCATGATATGATGTTATATGAAGTATAGGCATTTCTTATGGTCTCTTTTATAGTTTACTTGATTATGTGTGGTTATAGGGCTTCACATTAGCATTGCACTTGTACGCTTGGGTTTGGATTGTTAGTAAGGTTCTTGTATGCTTTGATGATATGAACTCTAGAACATGAATTGTTGTTATGACTTTATGATGATTCTATTCTTGTATATGGATATGAACTTGTCGTAGTGATATTGTTATCATTGACTTGTATATACTCTTATGTGTGCATAAAAGACTTTCAAAAGTGACTTAGCATGTTTTAAAGAAATGTCCCTTTGTGCATGGTTTCAATGGTTTTACTTTCATATGTTTCTATACTTCGTACATGTAGTTTGTACTAACCCATATTCTTTTTATTTCTACAATTATGTAGGTTCAGGCCAGTGAAGAGTTCAATGCCATTTTCAAGGAAGACTTGTATTTGTTACCAAGTTATTGGTGAGTCCTCAAGTCCGTGGATGATGCAACTTTCTAGCTTCATTAGTATTGACTATGTCTAAGACAATTGTTCTTTACTTTAGCTTTTGAGACTTTGTTGTAAGCATATATGTGGCATATTTTAATAGTGTAAGGGCTATGCCAAAATCTTATACTTCTATGATAGATGGTTTATGTTTCAGAAAATATTAGACTACTTTAATGATTTGGCTATGTTGTATAAATTAGAAGTCTATGTATACTTAATAAATGAGAAGTCTATGTAAACTTCATATATGATAAACGACAATTCTAAGTATACCTCATATGTAAAAGCTTTTAAATTTTCCGCATTTTTCTCTACCTATGACAAGCCATGATGTATGCTAAGGAATAGTCTAAGGCCTCTTCTAGGACTAAGATGCCGGTTACGTCTAGGGGGTGCTCCCCGGTTGTGACAAAACAATACAAGAGATAATAAGAGTACAAGGCACTAAACAAATCATAAATAACATAGCTCCCACCATACGGAAGGAAGAGTACTAGATGCTCATGGAGATTGTATTTGCCTTCACCTTTGAAACATCAATGACCCTGCAACTATACTGTGACAAAAGGCATAGAAAGAGTAGTATCAGCACAACCACAAGTATTGGTAGGCATCATCATTCAACCTAATATCCACCACATAATATAGGAAATCGACTAGTAAGAAACATGTAATAAGGCTGCTCATTCCTCCACCTCTTTAATTCCCCATTTTCCTTGGAGGATCTAACCCCTAGTCGCTCTGTTGTTGATCATACTTAATACTTCTATCCCTTAGAGGAAATTCATAAAATAACTACTACCAACCCGGTCAACACTTAGGACACAACCTTACTTCATTGCTTACACCACGAAACTTGTAACCATGGTACTTCTACCAAGGCTCGCTTATCATTTTAAATACTAATTCTTTCCCAGGGAAATATTTAACTAGTTAAAATTTGTTGCATAACCCCACCCAAATTTTCTACAACATCCCAATTGTCCTGATCATTCACAGTTCATTTAATAACGAGATATATAAAAAACTAAGCACAACACATCAATTCAATTATATAGTTTTATGCTTTAATTTGTATCTTGGAGCAATGCACAATTCAATATCCTCAATAATAAGTAGATATATATGGCAATTCAATGGTCCTTTCAAGGAACCCACACGCAAACTATTAGTGCACCATGTCGTGGTACCTGATCCCAATTGGTGTCTCGGATGTGACACCTAATCCATATATATGCCCTGGAATATGGCACCCGATCCAAGTTTCTATGTTGGACATTACACCCGACCCATTCAATCACAACCAAAGTGACAATGACATCCATAAGAATAATACTCATCAATATAAAATCAAGTAATAGTTTCATGTCATGCAATTATTTATACTTAGTCTTTTTATTATCCTTTGATTCATATATCTCTAATCCCTTACATGCATACACACAACGAATTTATTAGAATGATTATATCACACAAACATGAATAAACCTTCACCCAACCCTAGTTCATAGAATAATGTTTTCTTCCATGATTCCCATCTTATTCAACGATTGTAAACATATATACAATCATCCCTTATTCTTGTGCAAGAAAGCCTAGGCATGAACTCTACTGTTAATATTTTGACTGAAAGGAAAAAAAGTAGTGTACAAATTAAGTTTCTATTGAACTTAGTAAGATACTTTTAAAATTCCACTAGTGTGTATGTAAGACAACCAACATTCTCTATCCACTATATTATGCCAGGAATAACGGGTTCACAACTACTTAGTTAAATAAACCTTTCCTACCTAGCCGTTAAGCATATGTAGAGAGATAATTTCTCCAATCCAGGCTTCCAAATGATGAGACAAGGGATTTTGACAAAGAATTTGCAAGCTATCTTCCTCATTACGGTAGAAATCTCTTTTTCCTTTCTTCCCAAGCCTAGAACAGCCTTTGGAGGGTTTTGGGTGATTCTCGTCTATTTTTGGCATTTTTGAAAAGGAGAAAAGAATACTTCATGATATTTAGGTTCTGTCTCGCCCATCTCGCTCTTGAAGCAACTTATCCCACTAGACCATCACTGCCCTACCGGCTTTAGGCCCTCTCTAGCAGGCAGGGAGATTGAATTTCCCCATTTTTTCCTTTCCTATGTAATCATAGTTCGGATCATTATATTAGATACCAATTCACCTCGTTTGACCCTTGAATGACAATTGAAGGGATAAAGATGTACCTTTTAATAGTGCTTCTAAACAAACGAATTGGGCCATCATAGACCAACGAAAGGGGGGGCCTAGAATTTTAAGCATGAAAGGTTTTATGCATATGGGACCAGTCAAGGTGATGAGGCAACACATGGGGAAAGAAACATTTACCACTACACAACCTTTCCCACAAGAGTGACAAGCTTCCCACTAAGGCAGGGCCACTGCGGAGATGAGACTCGCTTTGTAGCGCAAGATCGTAAATAGTAACGGACGAAATGGGGATTCTTTTCCTCACTTTCCCCTTTTCTCACTCAATACTCTCAAAATCCCCTCGAACACCTCAATTTGGGCATCAATATGGTAAAGTTCTTGCTCTCTACTCTCTTTATTGCATTACATACTTAACTGCGATTGCATGATCCTAACTGATTAGGTAGAATAGGTTTTGGGGTAGTTTTTCAAAAATGAACATGGGTTTCTTATTTTGGTAGAAATGTAGCATCAAAACTACCCTAACGTGTCCACAACATTCTAGGTGTAAGGATATCACAAAATTACGGTTGAAAGGGTTCTAAATGTGTAGGGGAATTTTAAAAGTCTCATGGTGTAAAGAAAGATTTAGACACCAGAAGGGGTAATATTTCTAAATAATGCATATCTAGGTACTAGGGTACTTAATATACTCTCATCTGTTGAAAGTCTATTGAAAATGAAGGTTTAAGGAGGAAGACACACCATGGTCGCGCCTAGAGTTAATCACAGTTTAATGTCGTTCTGGTAGCCTTCATCCCCCTATATCGACATCCCTCATCCTGCTCTACCGGGACTAGAGTTTTTGTGGCGGGAAGAAGTGGGGAAGTTTACCCATTCCACTTAGTTAGAATTTTTTCTCGTCCACTTTTAACCAATATTGACTAACCCCATAATGTCGTGTCGCCTATCTTGCATACTTTTGCAGGCTTTCTCTAAATGGTTGTTGCTAACGAGAAAAATCTACTCTTTGTCCCCATGATGCATGTTTGAAAGGTACCACGACCACCGGAAAACCAAGTTCTGCTACGAGTGGGGCTGTAACTCACTAAACCTCATGCAAAAGACGCATGCCTATTATTCTCACCTAATTGAGTTTGGATTGGCTACACTGACACATAATATCCCTTCTTCACACTCTACCTAGTTGAGGGAGTTCTTTGCTACCAATCCTACAATCCGCATCGATGATTTCCACCATAATATCTAAATTTGGGAAGCCGATGTTTCCTTCAACCCTCCGTCAATTAACGATGTACTTGAGGTTCCTGACATAGATTACGAGGCCAATAAAAGGAATAATGAGCTAAGTTGGCTGATGGATATGTCAGTGGAGCCTACGCGCCGAGAAACGGTTTATTGGGCCACTAAAGAGGGCATCACTAGTACGAACTGGTAACAGGATTCTAGGTGGTTGCTGCACTTGGTTACTAGGAGGATACGCCCGTCGAGCAACCATACCGACTTTGCCTTTTGTCGGGCTCTAGTGGTGGCTTCTGATAGTTAGGGGATCAGGTTTAATATTGGCGCATAAATAATCTTAGAGTTGAAGGGTTTCTATCGGGTCAATAAGAAGTTGTTCTTCTTTCCTTGGATGGTGATTGCTCTCTAAAATTAGGCGAGGGTTCCCCCATTTAAAACTGACGAGGAACATCCAATGGATCCCCTTTTCCACCCAGTTTTTATTAGGCAGGGCTCCCCTTCTAGGAGAAAGAGGAGGAGGATGTAAAGTACCAACAGTAGTCTTGCGGCTGCAGAGGGGGACGATTAACGGGGGAAGGATAATTTATGACACAAAAATCTTCCAACCCGGTCCCTACCTCTATTCTAAGGTGCACATGTAGAGGATGATCTAGAGTCCATCTAAATAAGATTGGTATTTTCCATTGCCAACACTACTAAGTTCCACCCAACAATTCTTTTGAGGTCGAGAATCCCCACCACGAGCCGCGTCAGGAATGGACGAAGGGCTTGGAAAGGAATCGTCTTATGCTCAAAATATGGAAGGTCGTGATGATAATCTGTACTTGTGTTTCCTCCTGAAATGAGATTCATCTATTTGATAGAGGAGACTTTTAGAATTATAACTTTTTAGATGAGGTCGTGAATGGCCTGGTAATCTCAGAGGACCTCGACTCTGATGATGATACGTCCCACTGCAAGTAATCCTGATTTGTTTTTTGCCCCTCTTTAGTCATGTAAAGAACAACACTCTATTTTATTTTTTATCTTTTCCTTTATCTTTTGTAAGAACATGGATGCTAGTTTTGTTGTTTATCATGTCTAATGATTAACGATGTGGTTTAGTACATCCAATTTCTATTGGTGAATACTGATTTTAATGGTAGTGATTAACCTGAGTACAATTGGGGTCCATATGATTAAATAATGAATACAGTGGAGACAAGGATGATATTTTGTCTTGCCCTTTCCTTCTCTGGCGGGTAAATTTTTCCCTGGGAGCCCCGCCCTGGCGTGATCAATCCTTCCCCAGCAGTCCTGACGAGAATAGAACCCAAATCACAATTTTTTCTTGGACTCTAATTGTTTCTCTAAAATATATCAACTGATCAACAGTCGGTAACTAGGAATATAGGGAAACTACTTTTACTCTGAGGGTCAATTTTTATCCGACTAATTCATTTTAGTCGCACTCGAGAACCTACTCTTATTAATTCTACAACATAACCCCGTACCTCCCCCTGATATGCCCATAACTTCACATGGTTATAGTTAATAGCAAGACACTTGAAGACTTTTTTAAAAAAAGACAACATTGTAGGATATCTCGACCCTTACACTGAACATAGTCATGACTTTTCCTTCCAACAACAAGTTCACGAAACATAAGCATTCACAATTTGCACAATTGAGAATACTTAATCTATCATGCTGACAATTCAAGGTTCATACAAGCACTTATTGTGCACATAATCATATTATAACATTCAAGAAAACACATTCTTCACACCAACACATAATTTTGAGAATAAGAAGCACACATTCACACTTTCACGTTACAACTCACAGACAAGTCCAAATATTAGTTAGTCTAAATCCATAGATGACTAATACTGATCATCCATGTCTTTTTGCAGCCTCTAAGGCGAGATATCAATTGGAAATTTCTCAATTCCAATTTACCTTGCATGGGTCCCACCAATCGGGACTATGACGTTCGACTTCCTTGGTTGAGATACCAATTTGAATTGGGAGATACCAATTGGACTCAACACATACCACAAGAGACAAATTGCACGAAAGAAGAGAAAATGTGGAGTAACTTCAAAGAATGATTCCAAGCTTCCGGAAGATTAGATGTGGACACCAACACACCAAGCTGCAAGAGTTTAGTCAACATTTTTTTCTTGTACGAGGAGACCGGTCACTAGGCTCTGATACCAATTTGTCATGACCAAACCACCGTTCTGTGCGGGAACCTACTAAATCCTAAGTAGGAAAACCCTTAAATCCCAAACATTTTTAAAGAGCAGAAAAATAATAAAACAGATGAATAAACGGAGTTCATGTAATGTTTATAAAATATGAGTTTCAAATGACTCAAAGTTAATACTTGAAATAAGTTATGTTACCGAAGCATATAGTCTAAATAGGTAGAAGGAATATTAAAAATACAAGGCATAACAAAAATCATAAATTACGGATCTCCCACTATGCAGAAGGAAGAGTAGAAGGTGCTGGAGATTATCTTCACCTGCACCTATGAAACATCATTAACCTTGAAACCATGCAACATAATGATGTCATAAAGTCATAGAAATAGTAGTATAAGTACAACCTCACGAACTGGTAGGTAAGGTATCATCAGTCAAACCGATACCGACCAGATTATATAAGAAATCTACTAGTAAGAAACATGCAATAAGGTTTCTCATTCCTCCACCTTTTTAATTCCCCATTTGCTTAGGAGACTCAAACCCTTACTTGCTCCATTCTTGATCATACTTAATCCTTCTATCTCTTAGAGGAAATTCTGGAAATAAGTGTTACCAACCCAGCCAACACTCAGGATACGCCCTTACTTCATTCCCATGATATACCGTGGTTTCATGGTACTTTCAAAGCATTTTACTTAAGAGTTGTGATGTGTCTAGAGCATTTTTGTAATAGTTTTTATCAAGTTTTGTGTTATGATTTGCAGGAAAGATGTCCGTGTTTAAAGCGCAAAAGGTAGCTAAAAATTGCACAAAATGTCCTACGAAGGCAATTGACGGCCCGTCGTTTGATCGACAGACCGTAGTTGGTGACATTCAATGTGCATTTCAGGCTTTGGCATAAGATCAGGTAAATCTAACCAAGTGTGGAACCACGAGAGTAAACAACGGTTCGTCGATTGATCGACGGACCGTACTGGTGAACCATTGATTGGTTCATAGAATGTTCAATACTTGACTTTTTCAGGATTCTAAGTGTGGAGTTACGGAGGAGCATCGACGGATCATAGATGGATCGACAGACCGTACTGCTGGTCCGTAGTTTGATTCATAGAAGGTGCTACCCGATGGAGAAAATATTTTTCTATGTCCTGACTGACAGAGGCAGTCGACGAATCATTGATCTCGACGATCTATCATTGTGGTGGTGGATTGAAGTCTCGTACCTGGATGAAAATTTCATTACTTCAATTCTTTTTTATTTAGGACTATGTTTTCTATATATAGGGCTTTAAAACCTTGTTTTTTGGGGTTAGCTACTCTTGTTACTGTTCTATTTTGTGTTTGGAGATTGGTTTTTTCAAAATTTGGGCAATTAATCAATTTCCGGTTGGTTTAAAGGATTTTCTTGCAATTTCAAGTTGAATTTCAAGGTTTCTTATTGTTGTTTAGTAATATCATGATTTCGTTGTTCATTATTATGAATTGTTATCTTGCTAGCATGTGTAACTAAATCCAAAACTAGGATTGTGGGAACCATGGTTAATTAACAAAGTAATCCTAGTAATTCAACAATTCTCGAATAGTGTTTTTGCATGCATTGATAATTCTTTGCTTATAAATCTTTTTTACGATTGCCTGCGTTAGAACTCGCCTTGTTGCTACTTGACGGACTAAAGAGGTAGTAATAGGAAAAGAATTATCAACATACATTTAGTGTGATACTATCTAATAGGCTAGTCTGAACTGGTGCAAAGTAATAATTAAGCCATATATTGATTATGATGTCAAATATGAGGTAAACGTAAGGGTTAGTAACTTATACACATGTAAAAAAACCAAGGTGCGGGGTGAAATTATCTAGATGTCGCACCAAGGTTTTAGATATACCTAACTTGTCACTTTGCATGTAAAACACTAGGAAAGAATTGTTATTTCTAGGAATATGGCATTATGAACCTATGAGGAACACATATATTTGAGTTATTCTCACAACTTGATAAAAAACTCAAAATCTACTTTAATTTACTTCTTAACTCACACTGTTTAAGGAACTTGTTTCACAAAAATTCCCCCTTTACTTACTTATTTTCGGAAAGACATTGATTAATAGATATAGTTGTAAAGTGAAGTCTAAACCTTTTTCCTTGTGGAATCGACCCCAACCTACTAGTTGGGTTCTATACTTGATTACGACCGCTTATATTTCTTTAAGGAGGTATAATTTGAGCATATCAAATTTTGGCGCCGCTGTTGGGGAATTTGGCTTTTAGATTAACTTTAATTACGTTATTGAAATTTAGTCAACTATTTCATGATTTTACTTTTCCTTTTTGTTTTTGTTTCTGTCAGATGTAGCTTTAGTGTATGCCAAGTACACAAAGCCAAGTAGAACCACTCACTCCATACGATCCCAAGATCAACCGAACCTTAATACGAATAGAGAATCTAGGGGTTCCAACTAATCCTAAAAGAGGGAACCTAGGTGATGGTGCAGGATGTCAGCCTCCACTACCTGTTGAGGCACACCACCACACAAACGTTGAAAATCAGTTAGGTGATGCCTTGGTTTTGCAACCTCCAAACGCCCCACGACTTCATGATTATTATAGGGGCAACATGAACGTTGTAGACTCCAAAAGACCTCTTTTACTACCCCTAATGCCTCGTGGGCACACATTCATGGTGACGAGTAGCTTAATGCAGATGCTCACCGTAGAGGGGCTTGTTTTCGGGACTGTCATATGAAGATCTACATGCCCATATCGCTAAACTGGGGTATCTATGCAAAAGTTGTATGGGTAAACCAGACTTAGACATGAATGTTATCGTCTTGTGCGTGTTTCTGTAATCACTAACAGGAGGTGTCGCTATATGATTCAATGAGTTTCCCTACAATTCTATCTAAACTAGATAAGTTGAGAGATGTGTTCTTAGCGAGTCACTATCCAGAGTAGAAGAAGCTAAACCACAACGATAAGGTGAACAACTTCGTGGCACTACCTGGAGAGTCAGTGAGTAGCTCGTGGGACAGATTTACTGAGTTTGTGAGAGGTGTCCCAAACCATCGCATTGATGATGAGTCACTGAAAGAGTCCTTCTACAGAGGTCAAGATGATAAGAACAAAGTAGTGCTCGATATAATTGCAGGTTGCTCCTATGGGGAATGAATTTATGCTGAGATTGCAGAGAAGTTGGAGAAGATATATTGCAACAATAAAGCTTGGAGCAGTAGAAAGTCAGCCATTGGGTGGAACACCTTCGAGGTACAGGCTACAAACAACTCAAGCAGTGATGATATTCGGGAAGTGATGGCGCAGATAAGAACTTAATAGGGTTGGTTTTGAATCATGTGAGCGGAGGCTCAAAGAAAGTTAATGAAGTGAACTATTTGGCTAAACCACCACCACGGGCAGATGTATGCTACTATGAAGAGGATATATATGCAGTGATAGAGCAGATCGGGGGTTTCCGGCCATATGCCCAAGGTTCCAATCAGGATAATTGGCACCAAGGTCAAGGAAACAAAGGTCGGAAATATGGAAAGTACAATCGAGAGGGTCAATATGACCGAGACGGGAACTACAACCGCGACAAGAACTTCAATCAGAACAACTATGCTAACAGAATGAAAGGGATGGTGCATATGTTCCACCGCAAAATAAATAAGTTGCACCTAGGGACGGTGGAGGTAGTATGGTGCGGGTTAAGGATATGCTGCTAAAGATGATATGGATATTTGATCCAAGTGATTAGAATGTCAAGGAGATGAGAGGCGAACTATCAGGCATTGGACAAAACGTGGATGCACATGTAGTCTCGATAAAACACCTTGAGCTAAAGATGAATCATTTGTGTGAACCCACGCCAACCTGACACTCTTCCAAGCTACACTATCCAAAATCCTAAGAATAATGGGTATTGTAACACCCTAAAATAAACTAAGGTGAACTAGACCTTTGTGATTGTTCCTTGAGTTAATTTAATGTTAAATTGAGTTATAATGATGTTCTTAGGCAGTGTGTGAAGTTTGGAACATCCAAGAACGTCTATGACGTTCAGAAGGTGTGCCTTAGATAGTTCTTATGTGTCTTGACGTGTTTGGTTGAGTTTTACATGTTCGTTTTAATAGAAATTGGTGTGAGATGTTCCTAAGACCTAGATGACTATGTTTAGGGATTTATCGTCCACGTACGACCAACCTAGGACCCACGAGTAGCCCTAGAGAAGAGCCCAAGACTTAGGCGCAATACTTCCTGGCAGTGTCCACCAACGGGACTAGTCGACGACTAGTTGACTAATCTACGGCTCGTCGACTTGGTCCATCGATTGGACCTATAGGTCTGCAGGTTTTGAGGGCTGCAGACCCAACCATTGAACCCTCCCCAATGGGGTGTCGTTTGACACACGGTCTGTTGGTTGGGAGTCGTTGATGTTGCATGTGAAAAGGTTGTCATTTTCTGTTTTGACTTGGGGTCTTTAGTAAATTCACCCCAAGTCTTTTATGAACCTAGGGTGATTGTTTTAGGGTCTTTTAGGTATATTAAATTATTTCAAACCCTAAAACCTAATTTTAGACCTCATTTCCTAAAACCCAAAACCTCTCTCTCGTAAAAGACTCTCTCAAACTCCATAGAAGCTAGAAGTCAAAAAGGAGCTAGGAGGGCTATTGGTGGTCGATTTCTTCATCAAAATTAGTGGGTTTTATTCTACTTGAGGTATGGTAGTCATCCTTGAACTCTCTTCCATTCAAGGAGTCCTTTCAAATAGATTTTCAAAAAGGGTTTTCAACCCTAACTTCTTCTATGTTTAACTCTAAATATGGGTGTTGCATAAAACCATTTTAAATGATTCAGATATGATGTATCTAATGGTTGTGATTTTAATGCTAAAACTTCAATGAAAACATGTTAAAGCTTTATGTCAAAATTTTGGCTTAAGGAATGAGTTAAATGAGCATGAATTTGTAGTCTTTGAGCTTTAGTTTGTTTTGGTTGATGTTGTTGTTTAGCTACTGCCCTAAGGGCTATATTATGATGAATTGTTGAAAAAATTATTATAGGTGCTTGGATAAAGGGTAAGTTGGTTATGTTTTTTAATTCTTATTATGAAATACTCTTGATTGGTATGGGCCACCTTCTTGGTGGTGGTGTTTACTTGTTGTATTTAGTTATGTTTCGTATGTATTGTAAGTATGGATTTGAAGGCCTAGTGTGTGAAATGATGTGATAATGATGAGGTTCATGTTGTTATGAAGCTTGAATTGTATGTTTTGCCTTGATTATGCCTAAATGAAGTAAGTGTATATGTTGAGCATGTTTAAGTGTGTAATGTGATGAATGAAGGTCTAAGCATGTATAGAATTGAATGTAAATGAAATGATGCTTATGTGCAAGGTGTGTTCACATGTACACACACTCACATTTGGATGAATGAATGAAGCTAAGTTAAGTCAAAAGGGGAGTTTTGGGGTGAACACTCTTCGTGAGTTGAGATGAAGTGTTTAGTAGCAACCTCACTACATCCTAAGAGCTTTATAAGATAGGTAAAAGGATGAATGCCCTTCGTGAGTTGAGATGTGGTGTTTACTAGTTTTCCTTTGCTTATAGTATATAATGTTTAGAATCTGTGGGGAGTTATGCCTAGCACCGAGAGGATATGAAGAAGGGGTGGTTACACTTCGTGAGTTGAGATGTTGTATTCCAATGTATCTCTTGAGATGAGTACTTCTCGTTAGTAGAGAATGAGTTACTTAGTAGCAATATCCTTATCCCTTAACTATGCGCCCATATAGGTTTAGCTATTGGGAAAGCCATGTAAAATCTAAGAGAATGTCCTTACTCTAGGCAAGTGAGGATCCCTCATCCGATAGGGGTTAATGTCGGGATTCCATGTCTAGCTCTCATGGCCTATGTCAGTTAAGATAACCCCCACAAAAGTAATGAAAGTGCTAAGTCTTCTAAAAGAGTGTACTACTTAGGGTAGGAAGTAGAATGGGACGCTAATTATCCATTGCACTAGGTCGGCATTCCGAAAGGGGAGTCTTGGTGAGTCTTATATGAAATGAATGAACTAAGTCTTCTAAAAGAACGTACTACTTAGGGTAGGTGGTGGTATGGGACGCTATCTATCCATTGCACTAAGTAGACCTTCCAAAAGGGAAGTCTTGGTGCTAAGCCTTCTAAAAGAGTGTACTACTTAGGGTAGGTGGTGGAATGGGATGCCATCTACTCATTGCACTAAGTAGGCATTCCGAAAGACAAGTCTTGGTGTGTTGCTTGAGTGTTCTTCTAATGTCTTGTCATTGATTGGGGGCTTGTTCTCCCGAGGTGAGTAAGCCTAGAAGGGACAGTCTTGAGGATCACTTTAGTGTGTATTTAAGGAGGTGTATGTGCATTTCCTTCATGTCTTACCTTGGTGAGTCTTAGGATAACCTTAGCTATGGAAGCTCCTACGGAAATGAGTTCACTTCCTCCTTGCTTGGCCTTGGAAGTTCACTGTTTTTGAATAAGAATAGTTCACTTTAAAGTCAAAAGACGTTACTGTAAAAATTGAAGAGCTTACTGTAAAATGCTTCTTTTTGTTTAAAATTATGTAAATCCATCTTTAAGTGTTAAATGATTATTATTATGTTCTTTTACTTCTATATTCATGAATGTTTTACATAACTTGCATGAAAATGTGTTTTTACGAAAATGTCCCTTTTTGCATGTTTTTGCATATGTCATACTTAGTACATTATTTGTACTAAACCCATACTTTTCTATACTCTATAATTATAGGTTTGGAAGTAAGAAGAAGTCTAGAACACAAAGCTTGGGAAATCTACTCTCTCAAGATTTGGTAGGTCCTCATATATTCGAGTACATAGTCTATGTTTTTTAGTTTTGTTATTAGACTTATTATTTTTTAGTTTTGTTATTAGACTTATTATGTATTACTTTTAATGTAAAGGTCCGTGTCCCTATGATTTTTATGTCGTATCTTTAAGATGTCTTGTGACGATGAGACTTTCTTAATGTTTATAAAGATTCTCTTTTTATATTAAACGTCGTGAAATTTTTTAATTCCGCACTACTTTTCATGTTTTCTGTAATGAACGATAGTTAAAGGGATTGTACAAACCCCAAAGGGTCAATTACACCTTCTCCCCATCCAAGGTTTCTCCCTAACTTCTAGGGGCTACTTGCGGGTCGTGACAGGTATTGCATGGCAGTCACTACTCGAGGAGGTAAGAAGACCATTGATCCACCTATGCCGTTTGTAGTTGAAGAAGATATTAGAAAGAAATACGAGGCGATAGAAGCTAGTGGAGAGTTCGGTTACACACAGTCGAAAGAAATACAATTATCTCAAAAAGTAGTCCCCATTCCTAGACCTCCACCACCATTCCCACAGAGATTAGTGAAGAAAACGGAGATGGTAAATATCAATGATTTATCAATATGTTGAAACAACTTTCCATCAATGTTCCATTTATAGAAGCTTTAGAGTAAATGCCTAGTTATGCTAAGATTATGAAAGATATGGTGACAAAGAAGAGGTCGATGAGTTTTGAGGATGATGACAGAATACAACATTCTAGTGCTATTGCTACAAGGTTTCTTGTGCAGAAGAAAGAAGATCCTGGAGCCTTCACTATTCCATGTACGATATGGTTGCTAAACTTTGCTAAGGCATTATGTGATGTTGGAGCGAGCATAAATCTCATGCCTCTGTGCATATAAAATAAGTTAGGCTTGGGTGACCCAAAGACTACTACGATGCAGTTACTGATGGCCGATCGAACTGTGAAGAAGCCATTGGTATACTCTATGATCTGCTTTTGAAAGTGGAGTCATTCATATTTCCAACCAATTTTGTGATTCTTGACTGTGAGGTCCCCATTATTCTAGGAAGACCATTCCTTGCCACTGGGTGTGCACTAGTCGATATGGAAAAGGGGCAGATGAAATTTAGTTTGAACAATGAAGAAGCAACTTTCAATATGTAAGGTCCATGAAGTAGAGTAGTGAGCTCCAAACGGTATCTGCTATATCTTACAAGTTTGAGAGTGTATCTGAAGTGCAAATTGAAGAGCGACTAAGTGTCGAGACACTAGCATCTGTCCTTATGAATTTTGACAGTGATTGTATTGAAGAGTATAATTCTTTGGTGGATGCACTTGAACAAAATGAATATCGGTCAAAAGCGAATAAGTTTGAGTTAGATATGAAGCATCGCGAGTCTCCACCTACGAGACCATCTATTGTTGAGGCTCTAAAATTAGAGATCAAGGCTCGACCACCTCATTTAAGGTGTGTGTTTTTGTGTAGAGATGATACTTTACCAGTGATTATTACAGGAGAGTTGGATGCACAATAAGTTGAGTGAATAGTGGTAGTGTTGGAGAGGTTCAAGAAAGCAATCGGTTGGACTATTGCGGATATTATTGGGATTCCTCCCGGTATTTGTTCTTAAAAAATCCAACTCATGCCCGACCCAAAATTGAGTATTGAGAAACAAGAAGGTTGAATCAACTTATGCAAGATGTAGTGAAAAAAGAGATTATCAAGTGGTTAGATGTTGGAGTCATTTATCCTATTGCGGACAACAGTTGGGTTTGTCTTGTTTAGTACGTGCATAGAAAGTGTGAGATGACACTGGTACCTAATGAGAGGAACGAGCTTGTTCCAATGCAGTCAGTCATCGAAAGAAGTGTTTGCATAGACTACCGAAAGTTGAATGCTTGAACAGAAAAGGACCATTTCCCCATGCCTTTTATGGATCAGATTCTAGACAGACTTTTAAGCAAAGAGTGGTATTTGTTTCATGATGGCTATTCGGGCTACAATCAAATCTCTCTTGCCCCTGAGGATAAAGAAAATACCACTTTCACTTCCCCTTATGGGATGTTTTCCTTCAAAATGATATTGTTTGGGTTATGTAATTCACCAGCCACCTTCCAGCATTGTATCATGTCGATATTCTTTGATATGGTGGAGGATATTATTGAAGTGTTCATGGATGATTTTTTTGTGGTTGGCGACTCCTTTGATCGGTGTTTGACTAATTTGGCTGAGGTGCTCAAAAGATGTGAGGATTGTAATTTGGTGCTAAATTGGGAGAAATGCCACTTTATGGTGAAAAAAGGTATAGTGTTGGGCCTGTAACATTTCGAAAATCCAAGATGTACCTTAAATCTTTACATAAGTGCCATGAGGTCTAGACACTTTTTTTAAGTCCATTCTAATGAATATAGGTCATTTAGGATGTTTAGAAACCAAAACATCCAAGAACGTCCATGACGTTCGGGAATTTGGTTCAAGGGCGTACTAGCGTACCTTAGCCTATTTGACTAGCTTTTAGGAGTCAAAAATTCATGAAATTAGGTGGAAGGGTGTATAACATGTGCTTAAGATTATTCGTGGTCGAAACTTCCGGGCAATACTCCCCAAGGACCAACCAAGGGTATTTGAGGAGGACCTTATCACATAGGAGGCAACACTGCCTAGGCAGTGTGCAACCACGGAAGGAAAACGACGGCTCATGTATGGATCGATGGGGTGTCGATGACAACCATTGTCCCACACTAAGCAAAAATGGGGAAGCCCGCGCCTTCACAATTCTCTGACCAAAATGATAAGTGTGTAGGAGGGAGGGGTGGCAAGTCGTCGACTCAGAAACGGCCCATCGATCGGGGTCTCATCTGTGAGGGTCAAGTTTTCCTGCACCTTTTTTAGTTAGTTAATTTAATTAGTTAAAGGGTTAGGTGTTAATTAACCCCCCATATAAAGACCCCCACCCTCATTAGTCTAAACACAACTCACAAAATAAACCCTCTTCTTTCTCTCTTCTTTCTCTCTCTATTGGAAGACACCATTGAAGACAAGCTAAGGGAGGTTTTGGGGGCTTGAAATGGACGATTTTACTTTCAAATCTTCATCAAACTTTAAGTTATTGGATCTATTCACCTTTGAGAATTCTTTCCTCAAAGGGTTCATTCAAGGTATTTCTAAAAATTGAGTTTTCATGTGGGTTCTTCTCAATCTCGAAAATCATGTTATGAATTGATTTCTTTATGGTTTCTTTAGGTTATAATGGATTAACATGTATTTTAACTTGATAATGATAAATGTTGATGGTTTGGTTTAAATTGTAGAACATGATCCTCAGCCCTTAACCCTAGGTTTGATCTTGATATGAATTAGGTTGTGTTTGATTCAATTGACTTGGTTGTTTATTAAATTACTATCCTATGGTGTTATTATTAATAGATTAAGATGAATTATTGGTCTATCATGGTAGTTCTTGAGATGTGATTTAGGTTATGAAGTATATTGTGAAATTGACCTAAGTATCTTGTCTTAGGCTGTGATCTAGGGTTGAATTGTGTTATACTAATGCAATTGGCCTTGTTATCTTATTGGTTATCATTGTGTGATGATGTTGCTCCCCTAAATGGGTTGATTTGAGGGTTGATGGTAAGACCTTTGTGATGAAATATGAAGAAGACTTGGTAAGTCTTGTGATCCGTATACTTTACTACAAACTATGGTAAATTGTGATTAAGTCATGATATTGTGTTGGAGTATGCCTTGTTTAGGATGGATAGGGTGGTATGATGTTGGATTGAAATGTCTTGACTATGGTTGTGAGGTTGATTAAAATGAAATGCTATAAGGATGTTGATGACTACCAATGTGCCTTATTAAGAATGAATATGTAAATATGGTAACCTCACTTATATGAGTTGTGAAGAAAGGACTATACTCATGCAATTCTTATTGAGCTATGATGATAATGCTTATACAAGTTCTAGACCCTATGGCCTAAACTAAGTTATGGTTAATAAGTAAGGACACTAAAGACATTTAAATAAAGGGACCTAGCTTTGCACTGACTGAACTAGATTGAGGAGTGTCCCTTCCCACATACGGAAGGTAGGATCACTAATGTACTCTTGAGATTGGAGACTATAATGCATGTAGCATAATGAGGGTCCCAATTATGTCTCCTAGTTCTTGAACTATGTTGCCCCAATAGGAATACTAGCTAGTGGATCCACGTAGTTGTTATGTTCATGTTTTTGTACTACCTTGGCAAGTAGTCCGCCTTCTTTCGGTGTAGGGTTCCATGACACTGGATTCAACACTTAGCTCTTGTTGTCTATGTCGGTTAAGGCAAGTGTTCCCATAACTAAAATGAACTAATTAAGTCTAAACTAACCAGGGTGACTTAAGAGGTTTTACTTAGCCTAGGTAGGGGCATGGGACTCTACCTATGCCTTGTACTAGTTTGCCTTGAGCGAAGCTTTAGGAAGTTGATATTGTATATGTATATGATAATGATGTGAATGATGATTATATGTTGACTTTACATGTAAATGATGTCATATGATGATAGTTATTCTTATGAACATGTATCTAGTCTATGATGTATCTAGTATCCTTAAAGGTTATATTATGTGAAGTTGGACATTAGTTATGGATTCTTGTTGGGTTACATGATTAAGTAAGGTTATGTGTCTTTGCTTGGTTATTTCACTTGTTGACTTGACAGGGATTCATGAGTCTTTTCTTGCTTATTATGCTATGATAAACTTTTATTCATGCTTGTGATGTTATTCCTTGATGATAGGGTTGTAGTAGATAATGGGTTCAAGTATGTTGGCATGCATATTGCTTAATTTGCCTCAATGAATATGTTTTGTTGCTTGGTATGGTTTGTTTGACTATGCATAAGACTTTCAAAGGATAAAATGGCATGATTTAACTAAATGTCCTTTTAGCATGATTTGACATTATATGTGCATATGGTCTCATAGTTAGTACAAGTGGCGTACTAACCCCATTTTCTTTCTTTTCCCAAACATTTTAGGTTCTGGTCCTTGAAGGCTCATTCGAGATGACTTGAATAAGAATTGGATATTCTCTACCATCCAAGTGGGTAGGTCCTCATTTCCCGAGGGCAATACCGATATCGATCTTATGTTATTGTTTAGTTCTAAACACTTATATGTTCCTTCTATTTCCATTTGAGTACAATTTGTATAAGCCTATACGTGGCTTCTTTACATTGATGTAGGGTTATGCCCAATTTGTTATGATAGTTTTAGATGGTTATGAGATGAAATAATCTTTACGACTATGTTATATCTTATATATATATATGTATGTCCAATAAAAGTATAAGGCTATGTAACCTTCCTATACGAAGGGTCTATCTATACTCGATACGGATATATACTATGTGTATGTAGAGGTCTATGTAAACCTCCAATTAGAAATAATGAAAAGTTTTAAATTCTTCCTTATTTTTGACTTATTAATGAATTGATGTAAACTAAGAGGCTAGTCTTAGTCCTCGAAGAGGATGACGACGCCGGTTACATCTAGTGGGTAAACCCGGATTTGACAAACTTGGTATCAGAGCATGAGGTTGAATTATCTTAGAGTCAATGTCTCTCTCAACCACGTCTATGTAAGTTCATATTCATAATTGTGAAGCGCGTCACACTTATGATTAGGAACCTACATGATGCCTAGGAAACTCTCATTTTATTGGAAACCTAATATCGTGCCATTAGAGTATACTTATGGTGTGTTTTTTCATCTAATCCTCTTGTTGTGATTATACGAGAACTGAAAACTAAAAGGAATGCGGAGATTGCCAATGCTGGAGATCCTCCCCGTGGTGATCAAGTTCCTCCTCTTGAATAAGATGTTGTTGATGACCAAGCTCCGGTCAATCATCCACCTTTGACGGTTTAGAATATAAGGGTTTCTCTTCTCCAAATGGCTCAAGCCATTACTACTCAAGCCCAAGCTATGATGGCCCAAGCTAATCTAGAGGTTGTACCCCAAGCTCATTGGATCCCGTCTAAGGGATTTCATGAGGATGAATCCTCCCACTTTCTACGGGTCTAAGGTGGAAGAATACCCCCAAGAGTTCATTTATGAAGTCTACAAGATACTCTTTGCTATGGGGTTGTCCACTAGTGAGAAGGCCAAGCTATCCACATACCAACTCAAGGATGTGGCTCAAGCTTGGTATGTACAATGGAGGGACAATAGGCCTCTTAGGGGTGGTCCGATGACTTAGGAGATCTTCAAGAAAGCTTTTCTTGATCGGTTCTTCCTAGGGAGATGAGGGAAGCTAAAGTGGTGGAGTTCATCAACCTCCGCCAAGGAGGTATGAGTGTTAATGAATAATCCGTGAAATTCACTAAGTTGTCAAAATATGCTCCTTCTTTGGTTTCTGATCCTAGAGATGAAATGAACCGTTTTTTGATGGGGGTGTCAGATGATTTGCAAGAGGAGTGTCATTCGGCTATGTTACATGACTACATGAACATTTCTAGCCTTATGGTGCATGCCAATCATGTGGAAGAGGCAAGGGCTAAGAGTAAGAGTACAGATGCAATGAGGGCAAGATCTTTTGATGGAGGTTCTTCTAAGAATAGGCTTGAAATTCAAGACAAGATTAAGTTCAAGAAGAAGTTTTCTAGCCAAGTTCCATCTAAGTTCCCTAAGGCTAGGTATGATAGGGTGTCTAGCCCTAAGTCTCAAAAAGGAGGGAGCACTAGTTCACCAACTAGGAAACCAACTTGTGCAAGGTGTGGCTAGAAGCATTATGGTGATTGCCTAAAAGGGACGGAGAATTGTTTCGGTTGTGGAGAAAGTGTACATAAGGTCAAGGATTGACCTAATGCTAAGGGGCAAGATAAAGGTGGTTCGCAATCTCAAGCAAGTGGTTCTAGTGAATCCCCAAAGAAGAACCTCTTCTATACTCTCCGCTCTAGGGTTGGGCAAGAGACTTCTCCCGACGTGGTGATCGGTATGTTAAAAGTTTTTTCTATTTATGTATATGCCTTACTTGACGCGAAGCTACTTTATCATTTGTTACCCCTCTAGTAGCCAAAAAGTTTTGCATTTTGCCCGATATTTTGCATGAACCTTTTATAGTGTCTACTCGAGTGGGTGAGTCGGTTGTTGCAAAAAGGTTGTATAGAAATTCTCCAATAATGTTGCCCAATAGAATTTCTTATGTTGAACTAGTAGAACTTGATATGCTTGATTTTGATATTATATTGGGTATGGATTGATTGCATTCTTGCTTTGCCTTGTAGGACAAGGGTGGTAAAGTTTAACTTTCCAAATGAACCAGTGGTAGAATGGAAGGGGGGAAATTCTATTCCTAGAGGTCGTATCATCTCTTGTCTAAAAGCATGCAAAATGATCTCTAAAGGTTGTCTATATCATATAGTAAGACTCCACGACTAAGACACTAAAATTCCTCCAAATGAGTCGGTCCCTGTAGTGAGTGAATTTTCTGAGGTCTTTCCTAATGCTCTTCCCGGTATTCCTCCCGAACTAGAAATTGATTTTGGTATCGATTTGCTACCGATACTAATCCCATTTCAATTCTTCCTTATCGGATGGCTCCGGCCGAATTGAAAGAGTTTAAGGCTCAACTCAAAGATTTACTAGACAAAGGATTTATAAGGACTAGTAATTCTCCATGGGGTGCTCCGGTTTTGTTTGTAATGAAGAAGGATGGGTAAGAATGTGTATTGATTACCGCCAACTCAATAAAGTCACAATCAAAAATAAGTATCATCTCCCTCGGATTGACCACTTGTTTGATCAACTCCAAGGGGCAAGCTACTTTTCTAAGATTGATTTGAGGTCGGGGTATCCCCAACTTAGGGTGAGAGGTGAGGACATATCAAAGACGGCGTTCCGGATGAGACATGGTCATTATAAGTTCCTAGTAATGTCCTTTGGTCTCACTAATGCTCCGGCAGCATTTATGGACCTAATGAATAGGGTGTTTCGAAGTTAACTAGATTCATTTTTCATTGTCTTCATTGACGACATCTTGGTATATTCGAAAAATGAGAGTGATCACATGGGTCATTTGAGGGTGGTACTACAAACCCTTAAAGAACATCAATTGTTTACCAAGTATAGCAAATCTAAGTTTTGGTTGAGGTCGGTAACATTTCTTGGTCACATCTTCTCTAGTGAAGGAGTTGAGGTAGATCCAAGGAAAACGGAAGCAGTGAAAAGTTGGCCTAGACCGTTTACTCCAATCGACATTAGGAGCTTCTTGGGTCTAGCGGGTTACTATCGGAGGTTTATGGATGCTTTTGTATCCATTGCGTCTCCCTTGGCTACTTTGAGCCAAAAGATTAAGAAGTTTGAGTAGTCGGAGGCATGTGAAAAGAGCTTCGAAACCTTGAAAAATAGGCCTACCTCTACTCCAGTGTTGACTTTACCGGAGGGTACAAAGGGTTTTATTGTGTATTGTGATGCATCCCGAGTGGGTTTGGGGTTTGTGCTTATGCAACATTGGAAGGTGATAGCCTACGCTTCTAGGCAACTTAAGGTGCATGAGAGAAACTATCCAACTCATGACCTTGAGTTAGCGGCCGTAGTGTGTGCCTTGAAAATATGGAGGCATTACTTGTATGGTGTCCATGTCGATGTCTTCACCGACCATAAGAGTCTCCAATATGGGTTTACCCAAAGGGAGTTGAATCTCCGACAAAGAAGGTGGTTAAAATTGTTGAAAACTTACGACATGAGTGTTCTCTATCACCTCGGCAAGGCCAATATGGTTGCGGATGATCTAAGTCGTACGACTATGGGTAGTGTGTCTCACACAGATGAAGCCCAAAAAGACCAAGTGAAATATGATCATAGGTTGGCTAGGTTGGGTGTGAGGTTGGAAGGTTCTCTGAATGGTGGGTTCGTAGTCCATCATAACTCCGAATCATCTTTGGTGGTTGAGGTGAAGTCCAAACAACACCTTGATCAAACATTGATGGGGTAGAAAGAGTCGGTTCTTGGTAAGCTAAATGAGTCATTCTCCTTAGGGGGGATGGTGTTTTGAGGTACCAAGGGAGATTGTGTGTTCCCAAGGTAGATGGATTGAGGGACCGGATCCTTGAGGAAGCCCATGGGTCTCGCTACTCCATTCATTCAGGTGCCATAAAGATGTACCATGACCTTAGGGAAACTAATTAGTGGAAAGGTTTGAAGAAGGACATAGCGGAGTTAGTCTCTAAATGTCCAAATTGCCAACAAGTAAAGGTCGAACATCAAAAGCCGGGTGGCTTACTACAAGAAATCCAAGTTCCTACTTGGAAGTGGGAAGACATTAATATGGATTTTGTAGTTGGGTTGTCTCGGACTGAAAAGAAATATGACTCTATATGGGTGGTTGTGGATATGTTGACCAAGTCCGCTCACTTTATTCCCGTCAAGTATACTTATTCGGAGGAAGATTATGCTAGGATCTTAATCGATGAGATTGTGTGCCGCCATGGTATTCTTTTATCCATCATATCGGATTGGGGTGCACAGTTCACATCTAGATTTTGGAGTTCATTCCAAGAAGGGTTGAGTACTAAAGTAAAGTTGAGTACCGCTTTTCATCCCCAAATGGATGGTAAAGCGGAACACACTAGTCAAACCCTTGAGGATATGCTTAGGTCTTGTATTATTGACTTCAAGGGAAATTGGGATAAGCATTTGCCTTTGGTGGATTTTGCTTATAAAAATAGTTTTCATTCATCCATCTCCATGGCTCCCTATGAAGCCTTGTATTGGAAAAGTTGTAGGTCTCCTATGGGATGGTTTGAAGTGGGTGAGCTTTCGCTTCTTGGTCCCAATTTGATTTATAAGACTTTGGAAAAACTTCATATCATAAGTAACCGGTTGCAAACGGCCTATAGTCAGCAAAAGTATTATGCCGATCATAGGAGAAGGGATTTGGAGTTTGAAGAAGGAGATAAAGTGTATTTAAAAATTTCACCTATGAAAGGGGTGGTTAGATTTGGCTAGAAATGGAAGCTAAGTCCTCGTTATGTGGGTCCTTATGAAATCTGCCAAAGGGTTGATAAGGTTGCCTATGAATTGAAACTTCCTAGTGAATTGACTTTGGTTCATCCGGTTTTCCATGTTTCTATGTAAAAGAAGTGTATCGGTGATCACGAGTTCATTCTTCCTATTGAGGGTCTTGGTGTCAAGGATAATCTCTCTTATGAGGAAGTCTTGGATCAAATTCTTGATAGGCAAGTAAAGAAATTGAGGAATAAAGAGGTGGTTTCCGTAAAAGTGTTATGTAAAAATCACTTAGTTGAGGGTGCAACATGGGAGGCCGAGGCCGACATGAAGTCCCGTTACCTTCATCTTATTGATAATTAAGGTTTGTCATTCTTTTTAATATTATAAACATTACTAGAAATTGAAGCTTCATGATTTTTGGTGAAGTCTTGCAAAAATGTGCATTTTTGGGTTGCATTACAGTGAATTACAGTGACTTGTGCCTAAAACTTGAAATTTTTGCGTTTTGGTTTGTTTGAGTTATGTTGTGCATTTTGACATGGTAAGTCTTCGTGAAAAGTTATGTGACATGTTGATAAGTTGAACTTTGTGCTAATTGACTCTTGTAATGTATGTTGAGATCATGTGTGTTGTGAGAAGGAAATGCCTCTTGATGAAGTGTTTGAGCCTTATGGGTGGTAATTGAAGTTTTGAAATTGTCTTGTTGAAATGATATGATTTATGTTGCTTTGATATTGTTTATTGATTGGGCTGCTAGTTTTGAGTCTATTCCTCCCTTAGAAAAAAAAGTTAGTGTCATTCGGGAAAGAATGTTCCTAAGGGGGGAGAATGTAACATTTCAAAAATCCAAGACGTGCCTTCAAGCTTAACATAAGTGTCATGAGGTCTAGACACTGTTTTTAAGTCCATTCTAATGAATATAGGTCATTTAGGATGTTTAGAAACCAAATTGTCGAAGAACGTCCACGACGTCTGGAATTTGGTTCAAGGGCGTACTAGCATGCCTTAGCCTATTTAACTAGATTTTAGGAGTTGGAAATTTATGAAATTAGGAGGAAGTGTGTATAACATGTTTTTAAGATGATTCATGGTCGAAACGTCCCGGTATGACTCCCCAAGGACCAACCAAGAGTCCTTGAGGAGGACCCTAGCACGTAAGAGGCAACACTGCCTGGGAAGTGTGCAACCACGAAAGGCAAACGATGGCTCGTGTGTGGATCGACGGGGCCTCGATTCCAACCATCGTCCAACACTTAGCAAAAATGGGGAAGCCCTCACATGCACAAGTCTCTGACCAAAACGACGAGTGTGCAGGACGGAGTGGTGGCAAGTCGTCGACTTACAGACGGCCCGTCGATCGGGGTCTCGTCTGTGAGGGTCAAGTTTTCCTGCACATTTTTAAGTTAGTTCATTTAATTAGTTAAATGGTTAGGTGGTTAATTAGGGGTTTAACGGACTCTAATTAGGTTAATTAACCACACATATAAAGACCTCAACCCTTAACCCTAGGTTTGATCTTACTAGGAATTAGGTTGTGATTGATTCAATTGACCTGGTTGTTGATTAAATTACTATCCTATGGTGGTATTATGAATAAATTAAGATGAATTATAGGTCGATCATGCTAGTTCTTGAGATGTGATTTAGGTTATGAAGTATATTGTGAAATTGACCTAAGTATCTTCTCTTAAGCTATGATCTAGGGTTGAATTGTGTTATAGTGATGCAATTGGCCTTGTTATCTTATTGGTTATCATTGTGTGATGATGTTACTCCCCTAATTGGGTTGAGTTATGGGTTGATGGTAAGATCTTTGTGATGAACTATGAAGAAGACTTGGTAAGTCTTATGATCCCTATACTTTACTTCAAACTATGGTAAATTATGATTAAGTCATGATATTGTGTTAGAGTATGCCTTGTTTAGGATGGATAGGGTGGTATGATGTGGGATTGAATGTCTTGACTATGGTTGTGAGGTTGATTAAAATGAAATGCCATAAGGATGTTGATGACTACCAATGGGCCTTATTAAGAATGAATATGTAAATGTGGTAACCTCACTTATATGAGTTATGATGAAAGGACTATACTCATACAATTCTTATTGAGCTATGATGATGATGATTATACAATGGCTAGACCCTATGACCTAAACTAAGCTATGATTAATAATTCAGGACACTAAAGACATTTCAATAAAGGGATCTAGTTTAGCACCGAGTGAACTAGATTGAGGAGTGTCCCTTCCTATATAGGGAAGGTAGCATCAATAATGTACTCTTGAGATTGGAGACTATAATGCATGTAGCGTAAAGAGGGTCCCAATTATGTCTCCTATTTATTGAACTATGTTGCCCTCATTGGAATACTAGCTATTGGATCCACGTAGTTGCTATGTTCATGTTTTGGTACTACCTTGTCAAGTAGTCCGCCTTCTTTCGGTGTAGGGTTCCATGAAATTGGATTCCACGCATAGCTCTTGTGGTCTATGACAGTTAAGACAAGTGTTGCCTAAACTAAAATGAAGTAATAAAGTATAAACTAACTAGGGTGACTTGAGAGGTTTTACTTAGCCTAGGTAGGGGTATGGGACTCTACCTATGCCTTGCAATAGTTTGACTTGAGGGAAGCTTTAGGAAGTTGATTTTATATATGTATATGATAATGATGTGAATGATGATAATATGTTGACTTTACATGTAAATGATGTCATATGATGATGGTTATTCTTATGAACGTGTATCTAGTCTATGATGTTAAGGTATGATGCTAAGTATCCTTAAAGGTTATATTATGTGAAGTTGGACATTAGTTATGGATTCTTGTTGGGTTACTTGATTAAGTAAGTATATGGGGCTTTGCTTGGTTATTGCACTTGTTAACTTGATAGGGATTCATGAGTACTTGTCTTTCTTATTATGCTATGATAAACTCTTATTCATGCTTGTGACGTTATTCCTTGATGATAGGGTTGTAGTAGATAATGGGTTCAAGTATGTTGGCATGCATATTGCTTACTTTGCCTTAATGAATATGTATTGTTGCTTGGTATGGTTTGTTTGATTATGCATAAGACTTTCAAAGGATTAAATGACATGATTTAACTAAATGTCCTTTTTAGCATGATTTGACATTATATGTGCCTATGGTCTCATACTTAGTACAAGTGGCGTACTAATCCCATTTTCTTTCTTTTCCCAAACATTTTAGGTTCTGGTCGTTGAAGGCTCATTAGAGACGACTTGAAGAAGACTTGGATATTCTCTACCATCCAAGTGGGTAGGTCCTCATTTCCCGAGGGCTATACCGATATCAAGCTTATGTTGTTGTTTAGTTCTAAATACTTATATGTTCCTTCTATTTCCATTTGAGTACGATTTTTATAAGCCTATATATGGCTTCTTTACATTGATGTAGGGCTATGCCCAATTCGTTATGATTGTTTTAGATTGTTATGAGTTGAGACAATCTTTACGACTATGTTCTATCTTATATATATATGTATGTGCAATAAAAATAGAAGGCTATGTAACTTTCCTATATGTAGGGTCTATGTATACTCGATACGTATATATAGGATGTGTATGTAGAGGTCTATGTAAACCTCCAATTAGAAATAATGAAAATTTTTAAATTCTTCCGTATTTTTGACTTATGAAAGCAATGATGTAAACTAAGAGGCTAGTCTTAGTCCTCGAAGAGGATGACGATGGCGGTTACGTCTAGGGGGTAAACCCGGATGTGACATGGTCATCGCATCTCAGAGAAGGGGATAGAGGTTTCGAACCAAAGTGGAAGTCATAGAGAGGCTTCCTCCACCATCTACGTAAAGAGTGTGAGAAGGTTTCTTGGACATGTTGTCTTTTACGAGAGTTTTATTAAGGATTTTTCAAAAATTGCACATCCTTAGTGGAAACTGCTCGAGAAAATGTAAGTCATATTTCGATTAATCCTGTCTGAAAGCGTTTTGAGAATTGAAAGAGAAGTTGGTGTCCGCTCCAATTATTATTTCACCAAATTGGAGTGAGCCATTTGAGGTGATGTCTGATGCAAGTGGGGTTGCACTTGGTGTGGTATTAGGATAGAGAAGGGATAAAATCCTTTACCCCATTACTATGCAAGTAAATCCCTAAAAGAAGCCTAGAAGAACTACACGGTAACTGAACAGGAACTTCTTGCGGTGGTGTTTGCATTCGAAAAATTTCACTCCTATTTGCTTGGCACGAGGGTCATAGTGCATACAGACCATTTTGCTTTGAGTTATTTGATGGCAAAGAAGGATGCAAAGCCAAGGTTGATTAGATGGGTATTGTTGCTGCAAGAGTTTGATTTTGAGGTGAAAGATAGAAAGGGGATTAAGGATCAAGTCGATGACGACTTGTCTAGATTGGAGGATTAAGTGAAGCGTGAATTAGAATAAACTACTTAAATTGATGATGCATTCCCAGATGAACATGTATTGGCCGCTTCTGAAGATTTGGTCCCATGGTTCGCAGAATTTGCGAACTATCTGGCAAGCGATGTGGTCCCATCAGATTTAACCTTCCCCCAAAGAAAAAAGTTCATGCATGATGTGAAAAGTTCTTATGGGATGAGCCTTATTTATATCAGAGTTGTGCTGATGGGATAATTCATCGTTGTATACCTGAGGTTGAGATGTTGAGTGTTTTGGACGAATGTCACTCCTCGCCTGTCGGTTCGCACCATAGTGGTATCCGAACTACACTTAAGATTTTGCAGTGTTGGTATTTTTGGCAAACTATTCACCAAGATACTCACGATTTCGCCAAATCATGTGATCAGTGTCAACGAGATGGAGAAATTTCGAAGAGGCAAGAACTCCCCTTGAATCCTATTCTGGTGATTGTGCTATTTGATGTATGGGCCATTTACTTTATGCGCCCATTTGTGAGTTCTCATGGGATGTAGTATATTCTTGTGGCGATTGACTATGTGTCAAAATGGGTGGAAGCAATTGCGCTTTATAACAATGAAGAAAAGAGAGTGTCACCGCATTCTTGAAAAAGAATATCTTCTCCAGATTTTGCACACCTAGGGCCATTATTAGTAATAGTGGGTCTAACTTTTGGAATTAATTGTTCAAAAGTTTATTGGATAAATATGGTGTCTGCCATAATGTGGATACTCCTTACCATTCACAGCCTAGTGGGCAGGTTGAGATGTCAAATTGTGAGAGAAAGTAAATTCTAACGAAAACTGTTAATGCTAATAGACCGTATTTGTCAAGGATGTTTGATAATGCTCTACGGGCCTACCGCACTGCATACAAGACTCCCATAGGTATGTCTCCATAACAACATCTATATAGGAAGGCTTGTTACTTGCCGATAGAGCCAGAGCATAAGGCGATGTGGGAAATGAAAAGAATGAAGTGCGATTGGACTAAAGCAACATAACAAAGACTAAATTGGTTGAATGATCTTTATAAGTTTCCCTTAAAGGCCTCTTAAAGTTCAGCAATCTACAAAGAGAAGATGATGAAGTATCACGACCAAAGGATTGAAAAGTCAGAATTTGCGGTTGGTGATTTGATGCTTCTATTCAACACTAGGCTACGCTTGCTTCCTCACACACTCAGGTCCAAGTGGACAAGGCCATTTCTCATCTCTAAAGTGTTCCCACATGGAGCGGTTGAGTTGCAGAATAAGGAAGGCGCAAAGTTCATAGTCAATGGGCAAAGGATCAAGATCTATTTGGGGAAGGTGGAGAGTGTTAATAAAGTGGTTGAGGACTATCATCTTGTCGAATTCTGAGTAATCAAGGGGCATGCATTGTGCTGCGATGTTAAATCAAGCGCTTGTAGGGAGGCAACCCAATGTGTACTCTCTAGCCAACTATAGGTTTTGTTTTCCTTGTAGATGAGTCATAGTCTTGTTTAGTTTTTCTCATTAGTTCTCTTTTATTTTTGTGTTAGTGTTGAATAAAGATTAGTATAGGATATGTGTCTTAAAAAGTGCCCAGAAAAACTCTAAAAGAATGGCCTTATCGATGCTACATGTGCATGAAGCAAAAGCATAAATCTGCAGAAAATGGTTTGGTGTAGAGGTCTATGGACCCCATCGACGGACTGTCGTTACATTGAAGGACCTTTGATGTTGTCCGTAGATCCTATGTTTGTCTTAAAAGTTTTTGTAAGTCTAAACTGATCGACGGTCCCAATCGACGGACCGTCGATTGACATACGTGTAACACTTCAAAAATCCAAGACGTGTTCTAGAACCTAACATAAGTGTAATAAGGTTTATACACTGTTTTAAGGTCCATTTTAATGAATATAAGTCATTTATCAAGTCTAGAAACCAAAACATCCAAGAATGTCCATGACGTTCGGAAACTAGTTCAATGAGATACTAGTGTGCCTTAGCCTATTTGACTAGCTTTTAGAAGTTGGCAAATGATGAAAATTTATGGAAGGGTGTCTAACATATATCTAAGTTGATTCATATTCGAAAATTCCATGCACAAATCCCCAAGAACCAACCAAGGGCCCTTGAGGAGGACCCTTTCATTTTGGGGTCAAAGACATCATGGGCAGTGTGCACCCATGAGGGGATCGACGGGGCGTCTATGCCATCCGTCAATCAACACTTAGCCATTGAGGCTAATGGTCCATTTGTACCTGTCTCAGAATCAAACGACGGAGTGCAGCACGAAGGGGTAACACTGACCGTCGACTCACAGATGGAACGTCGATTGGGGTCTCGTCTGTGAGGGCTTTGATTTTCTGCACGTTTTTAATTGGATTAAATTAATTAATTAGGTGGTTATTTAATTAGTTAGGGGTTTAGGGAGGTCTAATTAAGATAATTAACGACGTATATAAATACCCTAACCTAATTAGCCTAACCTAAACTCAGATAATTCCCAAACCCAAAACTCTCTTCCTTCTCTCTTCTTTCTATCTCTAGTGAAGAACTCCATTGTAGAACAATATAGGGGAAGGTTTAAGGGATTCAAAGAGTCAATTTCCTCCATCAATCTTGATCAATTAGTAAGGTATGGGATCTCTTTCATATTTGAGACCTCTTTAATCAATTGGTTCCATCAAATTGATTTCAAAAGTTGAGTTTTCAAGTGGGTTTCATCCAATCTCGAAATTAATGTTATGAATTGATTTGTATATGATTTATTTTGGATATTATGAATATATTAACATGTATTTTAAATAAATTATGATATATCATGATGGATTGGTCTTGTTTGTAGAAGATGACCTTTATCCCTTAACCCTAGGTTGTGATCTTGATATGAATTGTATTTTATTTGTTCAATTGAATTAGTTATTGTTTGAATTACTAATAGATGACAATATTGTATCAATCATGACTAAATTAGGATGAAATGTATTCCTATTGTAACATTCCAGAAAAATGTATATGTCTAGTAAAGAGCCAAAATATGTTTCAAGAATGCATTTGGGAAAATTTAGGCATCCCAATGCCCAATATTGAATAGTATTGGACATAATATAAAACTATTGGCTAAGGGTGATAGGCAGTATGCATTTAGGAAAATGTAGGCATCCCAATGCCCAATATTGAATAGTATTGGGCATAATATAAAAATATTAGCTAAGGGTGTTAGCCAATTTTTCTAAGTACGAATAAGAATTGCTTAAGATTGTACCAGCAAAGAAGACCCTAAGATAAAATAGTGATCTCTCATGCAATACTCTGGGTATGAGGCATCCAAGTGTTAAGCCTAGATACCATAGCACAAGATCAATTAAAATGATCATGTAGATTAAGCACTGCCCAAGGAAATAGTGAGGATCCTTGGGACAATAAGTAAACATTCTAAATTATCCTTCAAGAATAGTTAGTTAGGAAAGTACAACCAACACATGTGAAAGCCTATGTGCAAGACATGTGAAAATCGGCCAAAGGAGGGGACCACCCTAACCAAATTCGGTTAGGGTAGTTAAGGGGGCAGCATGTGTGGACGGGTCCCTCCATGTGTGGCCTAACTTTCGAACCAGCTTTAGTCTCTAACTAACTGCCCTAACTAGATGATTAACCTAGGACTAACCGAAATGGACCAATTAGTGCACCCGACAACCTAAGACTTAACCGGGTGACACTAACCTAGTAACTAGTTAAAGAGACAACCTAGTACCTATCCTAGGATGGTCCAAAAGGGTTAGTTATGGTCGCAAAGACTTATGGGTACTTTAGTAATTACCCTAAGTCACTTAATTAATTAAATTAGCAATTTAATTAATTAATTTAAATGGTTAAAAACGAAATCCTTACACTAACCTAGTAACTAGTTCAAGAAACATCCTAGTAACTAACCTAGGATGGTCCAAAGGGTTGGTTGTGGTACTAATGACTTGGGGGTACTTTAGTAATTACCCTAGGTCATCTAATTAATTAAATTAAATGGTCCAACCAAAATCCTTACACTAACCTAGTATAACTCAAGAAACATCCTAGTACTTAACCTATGATGGTTCAAAAGGGCTAGTTAAGGTTCCAATGACTTAGGGGTACTTTAGTAATTATCCTAGGTCCCTTAAATAATTAAATTAGTCATTTAATTTATTAATTTAAAAGGGTCCAAAACGAAATCCTTAGGAAAAATTTCAGATTTAACTAAGTGTTGTGTTTTCCTAGTTCAAGCCAATCTAGGAGGGGATTTGTAGTAATTAATTAATTAATTTATTTAATTTACTAAATTAGCCTAAGTTGAATGAGTAAATATCAGTTCCTAAACCTAAAAACTCACGATCAAACACTTAGAAAGCACGACGCTAAAATAGTAAGCAAAAAGGTTGAAAGTTCATCGACTATCTAGGGCGAATTCAAGGTGTTCTTCAAGGTTTCGTTCAAGGTGGTCCTCGTAGATTAAGTTCTACATAAGGTATGGGTTTCTAACCTGGAATTCTTTCTCCAAGAGTATTTTCAGTAGTCTTGAATATATGAAATCTCGAAAGTAGGGTTGCTTCCTAACGTTCTTGTTGAACGTCCTTCTCCTTAGTCTCCTTGTTTTCGATTCTAATGAACATGTATATGTAAATATCGAACATGTTGTTGGTATGTGGTACTAACTGATTATTATATGTAAGTTCTTTATTTGTTAATGATTCATGAGGCCATAGGTTGGATTCGAGTGATGAAGGCATTAGTTACACTGATTAAGGAATGACATAATGCTTAGTTTCGTGTTAGAGAAAAATGATGTTGTTATGAGTTATTTATGAAGTCGAATCTACTATTATAAGCTGTTCATTGAATGATAATGATAAGTTATTTAATTCTAAAAGGTTGGCTTACAACAAATGAAGTTTAAATGACCACCATATGTGAAAGTTTGGTCTATGCCAATAATTTGGGCAATAAATTTGTTGTTTAATCGAATTGGCTACAATATTGCTTTAAAAGAATGATGGAAAGAATGGCTTATAATGTTATGCCTAACCTATGATATATGATTGGCTAATAATGATTTCATGAAATTATATTTCAATGAATGTTTGGTTTATGCCAATAAAATGGCTAACAATGTTTTGCCAAAAAGTTGAATGAATTGGCTCACAATATTGCTTTTAAATAATGATGGAAAAATTGGCTGTTGAAAATCTCATGATATTATATTTGAATGATGTTTGGCTTGTGCCAATAAATTGGCTATGAAGTCATTTCAAAATTTTCTAGGCCAATACTAATTTTATGCCAACCACAGATAGCCAAAATATTGAACTGACAACTTAAGCACATCTAAATTAATAATGAATCCATATCCAACGGCATGTCATTCATTGGGACAAGTCCCAACATGCTCCAAAAGAATGAACTATGAACTTATGTAATTTGTTGAATGAAATGCTCATCGTCCATAAACGATGATATGAAACTACTAAATGAAAGTAAGCGAGTAATGTGAGTAATAACATAACTAAAGATGTCTATGTTAAGAAAGTGACCAGAATAAGGTGTTAAAAGAAGTGAGACAAGCCTCTATTACACCTAAGCTACTATGTTAAAAATACTCACGAATGAAGGTGTTAGAACAAGTGAGACAAGTTTCATTAACACCAAAAATGTTATGTAAGGAGAATTCACATTTCATCAATGTAAAGAAAAGGATGACAAGTCATCAATAGAGTAAGTAAATCTCAATGTAGAAGCAAGCTTCCATAATGTTTGAGTCAACTCTAAAAGATAAGATGATAATGAAATTGAGCAAAGCACTGATAGATTAGTTATGAGCATGTGCAAGCACGTGTAAGTCTCATGAGATAAGGCTACCACCTAGGTGGATAAGTAGTTTCATTACATCCCTAGTCTTCGAACTATGTCTAGACAACATAGGAACTAGACTGTGGTTTCCACCTAAAAGAGCTAGATATGTTTCGATCTCACCTTGGCCAGTGAAATCACCTCTTTTCGGTGTGGGACAGACACTAGATTTCATATTTAGATCACATGATCTATGTCTATTAATGCTTAAAAAAATGTTCTTGGTTCACTATAGTCTTGGGCCACTCCTTTTTGGTGTGGAGTAAACACTTTATACGGATTCGCCTTAGCCGGGAATCACCCCTTTTCGGTGAGGGGAAGACACTGGATTTCATGAGTTACTCACATGATCTAGATTCATTTTAATCGGTGAATCACCTCTTTTTGGTGTGGGGAAGACACTGGATTTCATGTTAGCTTGCATGATCTTACTTCTAAAGATGTCTCTATGAAAGAAAGAAAGAAAGATGATGGAACGTATGTTCAAAGTGAGCTATGAAAACAAGAGCTTAAGAATGTCAATTGCAAATATCAATATCAATGAAGTTTCGGCAAATAATGGGCAAAGCCAAATAAGATTGGCTTATAATGACTTCTTATATGACGCCAATAAAGGGGAGTAAAAGCATAATAGCAAATCAAAGCTTCATAACTTCCCTAACATTAAAATGATGAAATAAGTGGCATAGCCAACAGAGACTGGCTTATGAAGTGTTAATGAATATACAATGTAATGAATGACCCATTGTAAGGATAGTGAAATCATTCCTTAGTCCTTGGATTACTTACTTGATTCATTGTGGGTATGGGACTACAATGAATCATTGCACTTTTAAGTAAAACATAGGAACAAAGAAATTATTGAACTACACAACAAGAAGAATAAAAAGATTGAAAAAAATAAACTAAGTATAGAAGGTAGAGCTCTCGGGTTTGGGACATCAAAATTTCAAATCTTCACTCGAGTTGTTCTAAAATTATGTTGATGATACTAATGTATTGTAATCATATAGAAAATGAGTTGTGTGCTTTGAATGCATTAAAATACATCATATTCATACCACAATTCACAACTAACAAATTAGGGAAGTCTAATGACTACACTTTCCAGAAATGGCATGTTGTATAGGAAGAGCCTTCCTTGATCATGCATAGACTTATGTGTATGTGTGCATACACACATACTTAGTACAAGTGGTGTATTAACCCTACAAAATTTAATATTTTTTAGGCACAGGTCAGAGAGCAGATTGAAGACTCATCGCAACGGTTTAGAATCAACGATCTCCAAACCATTTGGTAGGTCCTCTCGATTTTGAGGATGCTACAGTTTTAGTCTAGCATTAGTATTTAGACATAGCTAGTGGATGTTGTCCCTAGCGTTTCTTTCATACATTTATTCGAAGCTTTGTAATAAGGCCGTTTTGGCAAACTACTATGATATGTTATGCTTTGATTTGAATTGATTCCGCAATTGTTAGATGGTTGTTTCTTTACTTTGAGCTTAGTATATGATGTAACTAGTTAATAATTATATGAAGTCTATGTATACTTCATTCATTTTAAAAGTTTTAAATTTTCTGCAAATTTAACTAGATGAATGTGATGAATGTAAGAAGAGGCTTGTCTGCGACCTCTGAGAGGTCAACGACACCGGTTGTGATTCGGATTCTAGAATCCGGGTCGTGACACCTATAATGCTAGTTCTTGAGTAATTGCTTTAAATTATGACTTTGATTTAAGTATCTTATCTTAACGTATGAATTAGAGATAAATTGTGATATAATAATTCAATTTGCTTTGTTATCATGTTGGTTATGGTTATATGATGATACTATACCCTAAATGGGTTGAGTAAGGGTTTATGGTAAGACCTTGATGATGAATTATGAAGGAGACTTGGTAAGTCTTGTGATCCCTATTCTTCACTTCAATTATGGTTAATTTTGATTAAGTCATGATCTTGTATTGGAGTATGCCTTGTATTAGGATTTATAGGGTTGGTATATTGTTGAATTGAAATGTCTTCACTATGGTTTATTAGGTGTTTGCTAAGATGTAAATGTTATAACGATGGTAATGATTCACCAATGTGCCTTATCATGCTATGAATATGTTAATGTGTTAACCTCACCGATGTGAATTGTAATGAAAGGACAATACTCATGCAATTCTTATTGAGCTGTGATGATGATGATTATGTTTATAAAAGTGTTAGGTATTATGACCTACATGAAGCTATGACGATTAATAAAGACATTAAAGACATTTCAAAGAGGGACTTAGCTTAGCATCGAGTGAACTTGACATTTGGAGGTGTTGACTTTCCATAGAGAAAGATTCACCCTATACTTCCACATGAGGTGTTGACTCCCCTAAGAGGGATACTCATCCATTGGATTCTCATGAGAGGAGGCCCCAATTGCCAAGTGGTATGTAGAGGGATTATACATATCTCTTTGTTCTTGAACTGTGTTGCCCCCATAGGAAGACTAGCTAGTGGATCCACCTAGAAAGCTACGTTTATTTTTTGTTTTACTTTGGCCGGTAGACCACCTTCCTTCTGTGTAAGGTTTTACAACCCCGGATTCCACGCTTAGCTCTTCTGGTCTATATCGGTTAAGGGAAGTGTTCCCTAAACTAAAATGAAGTATGAAGTACAAACCAACTAGGGTGACTTTAGAGGTTGACTTAGGCTAGGTAGGGGTATGTGTCTATACCTATGCCTTGCACTATTTTTCCTTGATGGGAACTTTAGGAGGTTGTTATTATGTATGTATATGCTTATGATGATACATGATATGTATATGATGAACTTGCACATTTGTTTTGCTATATGTTGATTAGTTTCACTTATGAATATGTGTTGGTTTACATTGTTAAAATATGATGATATGTACTCTTAAATGCTATGCTATGTGAAGTATGAGGTTGAACATGATTCTTGTTGAGTTACTTGATTGAGTAAGGTTTTGGGGCTTTGCTTGGTCATTGCATTTGTTGAGTTTCACTTAGCATGTTTTCATGATATGTGTGCATATGTTCTCATACTTAGTACAAGTGGTGTACTAACCCCATTTCTTCCTTTTCCCAAATCATTTTAGGTTCCCGTCGTTGAAGAGCTTTTGGAGACGACTTTAAGAAGACTTGGATCTCATAATCATCCAAGTACGGTAGGTCCTAACTTTTCGAGGGCGATGCCACTGTCAAGCCTATGATATTGCTTTAGTGTTCAAGACTCTTATGTTCTTTCCTTTTTCATTTTGATACTAAATGTTGTATGACCTATATGTGGTCTTGTTTTATTGATGTATGGGCTAGGCCCAATTTGATATACTCTTCTTAGATAGTTATGACATGAGATGACTATTTGAGACTATGTTATGTTCTATATATTTATGTGCAATAAAAGTAGAAGACTAAGTAATCTTCCTATACGAAGGGTCGATGTATACTAGATATATATCTATTACGTGTATGTAGTGGTCTATGTAAACCTCAATGTAGAAGTAGTGAAAAGTTTTAAATTTCCGCTAATTTTGACATATGAATTTAATGATGTAAGCTAAGAGGCAAGTCTTAGTCCTCAAAGAGGACGACGACGAAGGTTACGTCTAGGTGGTATTCCCTGATGTAACAGACTTGGTATCAGAGCATGAGGTTGAATATCTATGAGTCGATGTTTCTCTTAAGCACGTCTATGTAGGTTTTGTATTCATAATTGTGAAGCACGCCACACTTATGAATAAGAATCTATGTGATGCTTAGGAAACTCTCACTTTCTTGGAAGTCCAATATCGTGCCTCTAGAGTTTGGATCTATGTGCTTTTGCATCAAATCCTCTTGTTGTGATTATAGGCAATGAATACTCAAATGAATGCGGCACGAAGACTTGAGAAAGAGATTTCCAATGCGGGAGCTCCTCCCCGTGGTGATCAAGTCCCTCCTCTTGATAAGGATATAAATGATGATCAAGCTTCGTTTAATCCTCCTCCTTTGACGGAAGGTGACAGAAGGGCTTTTTTTCTCCACATGGTCCAAGACATTACTACCACAGCACTAGCCGCGGCTACTCAAGCTCAAGCCACGAAGGCCCAAGCTAATCGGAAGGTTGTACCCCGAGCAAACCAATAAGTTGCTACCATGGCCTCTTATCTACGAGATTTCACTAGTATAAATCCCCCTACTTTTTATGCGTCCAAGGTTGAAGAAGACCCTAAGAGTTAATTAATGAAATCTACAAGATCCTTTATGCTATGGGGTTGTCTACTAGTGAGAAGGCCAAGCTATCCACTTACCAACTCAAAGATGTAGCCTAAACTTGGTATGTCCAATGGAGGGACAATAGGCCGTTAAGGGGTGAACATGTGACTTGATAAGTTTTCAAGAAGGCTTTTCTAGATAGATTCTTTCCTAGAGAGAAGCGGGAAGCCAAGGTAGTGGAGTTCATCAACCTTCGTTAGGAGGTATGAGTGTGTTTGAATACTCCCTGAAATTCACTAAATTGTCAAAATATGCTCCTTCTTTGGTTTCAGACCCTAGAGATGAAATGAACCGTTTTGTGATGGGAGTGTCGGATGACTTGAAAGAGGAGTGTCATTCGGATATGCTACATGACAATATGAACATTTCTCATCTCATGGTTCATGCACAACAAGTTGAAGAGGCAAGGGATAAGAGGAAGAGTACAGATGCCAAGAGGGCAAGATCTTTATATGGTTGTTCTTCAAAGGGTAGGCTTCAGATTCAAGACAAGCTAGGTTTAAGAAGAGGGTGTCTAATAAAGTTCCTTCCAAGTTCCCTAAGACTAAGTATGATAAGGTGTCTAACCCTAAGCCTAAAAAGGGAAGAGATGCTAGTCACCGAACAAGAAGCATACTTGTTCCAAGTGTGGAAAGGGTCATGTAGGTGAATGCTTAGTTGGATCGGGCAATTGCTTTAGTTGTGGCAAGATTGGACACAAGGTTGGGGATTTCCCAAATGTGAAGAGTCAAGACAAGGGTAGTGGGCAAGCAAGTGGTTCTAATGATGCACCGAAGAAGAATCACTTTTATACTCTCCGCTCTAGAGGTGAGCAAGAGACTTCTCCCGGCATGGTGACCGGTATGTTGAAAGTCTTTTCCATTGATGTATATGTTTTACTTGATACGGGCGCTACATTATCTTTTGTTACTCCCTTGATATGTAAGAAATTTTATATCTTAACTGACATTCTACATTATACATTTATGGTGTCTACCCCATTGGGTGAGTCGGTAGTTGCAAAGAGGGTGTATACAAATTGTCCTATAATATTCCCAATAGAGTTATTTATGTTGAACTAGTAGAACTTGATATGTTTGATTTTGATATCATATTGGGTATGTATTGGTTGCATGCTTGCTTTGCCTCGATAGATTGTAGAACGAGGGTGGTGAAGTTTAACTTTTCAAATGAGCCCGTTTTAGAGTGGTAGGGGGGAAACTGTATTCCTAGAGGTCATATCATTTCTTGTTTGAAAGCTTGTAAAATGATCTCTAAAGGGTGTTTATACCATATTGTAAGAGTCCAAGACTTAGACTCCCAAATTCCTCTCAATGAGTCGGTCCCCATAGTAAGGGAATTTACAGAGGTCTTTCCTAATGATCTTCCTGGTATTCCTCTTGAACGGGATATTGATTTTTGAATCGACTTGTTACCGGATACAAATCCTATTTCAATTCCTCCTTATCGGATGGCTCCGGCCGAATTGAAAGAGTTGAATGATCAAATCAAAGATTTACTTGATAAAGACTTCATTAGACCTAGTATTTCTCCATGGGGTGCTCCGGTATTGTTTGTGAAGAAGAAGAATGGGTCCCTTAGGATATGCATTGATTACCACCAACTCAATAAAGACACTATTAAGAACAAGTATATTCTCCCTCAGATTGATGACTTGTTTGATCAACTCTAAGGGGCAAGCTACTTTTCTATGATTGACTTGAGATTGGGGTATCACCAACTTAGGGTGAGAGGTGAGGATATACCAAAAATGGAATTTTGGACTAAATATGGTCACTATGAGTTTTTAGTAATGTCCTTTGGTCTCACTAATGCCCCGGCTGCATTTATGGATCTCATGAACAAGGTGTTTAAATTTTACCTAGATTCATTTGTAATTGTCTTCATTGACGACATCTTGGTATATTCAAAAAAGGAGAGTGATCATATGGACCATTTGAGGGTGGTGTTGCGAGTGCTTAAGGAACACCAATTATTTGCCAAATATAGCAAATGTGAGTTTTGGTTGAGGTCGGTGGCATTTCTTGGTCATATCACCTCTAGTGAGGGAGTTGAGGTTGATTCAAGGAAAACCTAGGCGGTGAAAAATTGGCCTAGACCATTGACTCCAACAAACATTAGGAGTGTTGGGTTTAGAGGGTTATTATCGGAGGTTTGTGGATGGTTCTGCGTCCATTGCATCTCCGTTGACTACTTTGACTCAAAAGAGTAAGAAGTTTAAGTCGTCGGAAGCATGTGAAAAGAGCTTCCAAATGTTGAAAGATAGGCTTACTTCCGCTCAGGTGTTGACTTTACCAGAGGGTACAAAGGGCTTTGTTGTGTATTGTGACGCATCCCGAGTGGGTTTAGGGTGTGTGCTTATGCAACATGGGAAAGTGGTAGACTATACTTTTAGACAACTTAAGGTGCATGAGAGAAAGTATCCAACTCATGATCTTGAATTAGCGGTCGTAGTATTTGCCTTGAAAATATGGAGGCATTACTTGTATGGTGTCCATGTTGATGTGTATACCGACCACTCGAGTCTCCAATATGTGTTTACTCAAAGGAGTTGAATCTCGGACAAAGAAGGTGGTTGGAATTCTTGAAATATTATGACATGAGTATCCTCTATCATCCCGGAAAGGCCAATGTGGTAGCGGATGCTTTGAGTCGCTTGTCCATGGAAAGTGTGTCCCATGTTGAGGAATCCAAGAAAGACCTAGTGAAAGATGTTCATAGGTTGTCTAGATTGGGTGTGAGGTTGTAAGATTCTCGAATTGATGGTTTTATGGTCCATCATAACTCCGAGTCATCTTTGGTAGTTGAGGTGATGTCCAAACAACACCTTGATCAACCATTGATGGAGTTGAAGGAATCGGTTCTTGGTAAGCTTAATGAGTCATTCTCCTTAGTGGGGGATGGTGTCTTGAGGTATGAAGGAAGGTTGTGTGTTCCCAATGTAGATGGTTTGAGGAACCAGATCCTTGAGGAAGCTCATGGGTCCCGTTACTCTAATCATCCGGGTTCGACAAAGATGTAGTATGACCTTAGGGAAGTGTTTTGCTGGGAAGGTTTGAAAAGAAACATAGCGGAATTTGTTGCTAAATGTCCAAATTGCCAAAAAGTGAAAGCCGAACACCAAAAGCCGGGTGGTTTACTTCAAGAAATCCAAGTACCCACTTGGAAGTGGGAAGACATCAATATGGATTTTGTGATAGGTTTGCCTCGGACAGAAAAGTAATATGACTTTATATGGGTGATTATGGATAGTTTGACTAAGTCTGCTCACTTTATTCCCGTCAGGTCTACCTATTCGGCAGAAGATTATGCAAGGATCTTCATAGATGAGATTGTGTGTCGCCATGGTATTCTGTTATACATCATATCGGATAGGGGTGCACAATTCACATCTAGGTTTTGGAGGTCATTCCAAAAAGGGTTGGGTACCAATGTGAAGTGAAACACCGCTTTTCATCCTCAAACGGATGGTAAAGCGTAACGTATTGTTCAAATCCTTGAAGATATGCTTAGAGCGTGCATTATTGATTTCAAGGGAAATTGGGATAAGCATTTGCCTTTGGTGGAGTTTGCTTACAATAATAGCTACCATGCATCTATATCCATGGCTCCTTATGAAGCCTTGTATGGTAGGAGGTGTAGGTCTCCTATTGGATGATTTGAAGTGGGTGAGTCTTCACTTTTGGGTCTCGACTTGATTTATAATTCTTTGGAGAAGGTTCATATCATAAAGAACTGGTTGCTAACGGCCTATAGTCGGCAAAAGTCTTATGCCGATCATAGGAGAAGATCATTAAAGTTTAAAGAAGGTGATAAAGTGTACTTGAAAATTTCGCCCATGAAAGGGGTGGTTAGATTTTGCAAGAAAGGGAAGTTGAGTCCTCGTTATATGGGTCCCTATGAAATCTTGCAAAAGATTGGTAAGGTTGCCTATGAGTTAAGTTGGCCTAGTGAATTGACTTCGGTTCATCCAGTTTTCCATGTTTCCATGCTTAAGAAGTGTTGCGGTGATCCCCAGTCTATTCTTCCTATTGAGGGTCTTGGTGTGAAGGATAACCACTCTTATGAGGAGGTTCCGGTTTGAATCCTTTATAGACAACTAAAAAAGTTAAGGAATAAAGAGGTGTCTTCCGTAAAGGAGTTATGGAAGAAGCACCTAGTTGAGGGCGCATCATGGGAGGCCGAGGCCGACATGAAGTCCCGTTACCCTCATCTATTTCAAAACTAAGGTTAGTAGTTCTTAATAATAATAAAAATAATGACTAAAATTGAAGTTTCTTGATTTTAGGTGAAGTTTTACGAAAATGTGCATTTTTGATGTCATTACAGTAAATTACAGTGAAATTGTGCATTTGGACTTGAAATTTCGCAATTTTGCTTGTTTTAGTCATGTTGTGCATTTTGATATGGTGAGTCTTTATGAAATGATATGTAGCATATTGATAAGTTAAGATATGGCATAATTGACTCATATATGATATGTTGAGCTGATGTAGTTGTTGTGAGAAGGAAATTCCTCATAATGTGATTTTGAGCCTTATATGTGGTAATTGATGTTTTGAATTGCCTTGTGTAAATATCATAATTGATGATGTTATGTATTGTTGTTGGTTGGACTGCTAGTCTTGAGTCTATTCCTTCCTTTAAAAGATTCTTAGTGTCATTTGGGGACGAATGTTCCTACGGGGGGGGGGGGGGGGGATAATGCAACACTTTAAAAAATTGAAGACGTGTTCTAGAGACTAACATAAGTGTCATAAGGTTTACACACTATTTTAAGGTCCATTTTAATGAATAACAGTCATTTAGGAAGTCTACAAACCAAAACGTCCATGATGTTCGGAAACTAGTTCAATGAGGTACTAGTGTGCCTTAGCATATTTGACTAGCTTTTAGAAGTCAAAAAATGACAAAAATTGGTGGAAGGGTTTCTAACATGTATTTAAGTTTATTCATAGTCGAAATGCCCGTGCATGACTCCCCAAGGACAAACCAACGGCCCTTGAGGAGGACCCTTGCATTTTAGGGTCAAAAACTGCCTGGGCATGTGCACCCACGAGGGGAATCGACGGGGCATAGGCTGATCGACGGGGCATCGATGCCATCCGTTAAACAACACTTAACCATTTTGGGTAATGGTCCAGTTGGAACAGTCTCTGAATCAAACGATGGAGTGCAGCATAGAGGAGGAACAATAATCGTCAACTCACAAACGGACCGTCGATCATGGTCTCGTCTATGAGGGCTGTGATTTTCTGCACATTTTAAATTGGGTTAAATTATTAATTTGGTAGTTTGTTAATTATTTAGGGGTTTAGGGAGGTCTAATTAAGTTAATTAATGACCTATATAAAGACCCTAACCTAATTAGCCTAACCTAAACTCACATAATTACCAAACCCAAAACTCTCTTCCTTCTATCTTTTTTCTCTCTCTAGTGAAGAACTCCATTGAAGACCAAGCTAGGGGGAGTTTTAAGAGCTTCAAAGAGTCAATTTCCTTCATCAATCTTCATCAATTAGTAAGGTATGGGATCTCTTTCACCTTTGAGACCTCTTTCCTCTAAGGGTTCCATCAAATTGATTTCAAAAGTTGAGTTTTCAAGTGGGTTTCATCCAATCTGGAAATTAATGTTATGATTTGATTTGTTATGATTTATTTTGAATATGATGAATATATCAACATGTAGTTAACTCAATTATGATATATCTTGATGGATTGGTCTAGTTTGTAGAAGATAACCTTTACCTCTTAACCCTAGGTTGTGATCTTGATATGAATTATATTATATTGGTTCAATTGAATTAGTTATTGATTGAATTAGTAATAGTTGTCGTTGTTTTCTGAATCATGACTAAATTAGGATGAATTATGGTCCTATCATGCTAGTTCTTGAGCAATTGCTTTAGATTATGACTTTGATCTAAGTATCTTATCTTAAGTTATGAATTAGTGATGAATTGTGATATAGTGATTCAATTGGCTTTGTTATCATGTTGGTTATTGTTATATGTTGACACTACACCCAAAATGGGTTGACTAAGGATTTATGGTAAGACCTTGATGATGAATTATAAAGGAGACTTGGTAAGTCTTGTGATCCCTATTTTTCACATCAATTATGGTTAATTGTGATTAAGTCATGATGTTTTGTTGGAGTATGCCTTGTATTAGGATTTATAGGGTTGGTATGATGTTGAATTGAAATGTCTTAACTATGGTTTGTGATGTGTTGGGTAAGATTTAAAGGTTATAAGGATGGTGATTATTTACCAATGTGCCTTATCATGATATGAATATGTTAATGTGCTAACCTCACCTATCTGAATTATAATGAAAGGACAATACTCATGCAATTCTTATTGACCTATGATGATGATGATGATGTTTATACAAGGGTTAGGTCCTATGACCTACATTAAGCTATGATGATTCGTAAAGACATTAATGACATTTCAAGAGGGACTTAGCTTAGTACCGAGTGAACTTGACATTGGGAGGTGTTGAACTTCCATAGAGAATGATTCATCCTATAATTCCAAATGAGGTGTTGACTCCCCTATGAGGGATCATCCATTGTATTTCTATGAGGGGAGGCCCTAATTGCCAAGTGGTATGTAGAGGTATTATACCAATCTCTTAGTTATTTAACTATGTTGCCCCCATAGGAAAACTAGCTAGTGTATCAACCTAGAAAGCTTCATTTATGTTTGGTTTTACTTTGTCCGGTAGACCACCTTTCTTCGGTGTAAGGTTTTGCAACACCGGATTCCACACTTAGATCTTGTGGTCTATGTTGGTTAAGGCAAGTGTTCCCTAAACTAAATGAAGTAATTAAGTACAAACAACCTAGGGTGACTTGAGAGGTTGACTTAGCTTAGGTAGGGGTATGGGACTCTTATTATGCCCTGCACTAGTTTAACTTTAAGGGAACTTTAGGAGGTTGTTGTGATGTATGCATATGCTTATGATGATACATGATATGTATATGATGAACTTGCACATTTTTTATACTATATGTTGATTAGTTTCACTTATGAATATGTGTTGGTTTACATTGTTAAAGTATGATGATATGTACTCTTAAATGCTATGCTATGTGAAGTAGGAGGTTGGTCATGATTCTTGTTGAGTTACTTGATTGAGTAAGGTTTTGGGGCTTTTCTTGTTCATTGCACTTGTTGACTTTATAGGGGTTCATGGGTAATTGTCTTGCTTTGGTTATGTTATAATGAACTCTTATTCATGCTTGTGGTTATTATGGCTTGATGTTAGAGTTACTTGACTATGTATTCAATTATATGATATGCATGTTGACTTGACAAGATTAGTATTGTTAGTCTGGTGATGCACATTCTTTGGACTTAATGAATATGTCTAATTGATTGGTATGGTCTTGTTGAACGTGCATAAATATTTTTCAAAGTAAATTGCATACTTAATGAATGTCCTCTTTTAGCATGTTTTCATGATATGTGTGCATATGGTCTCATACTTAGTACAAGTGGTATACTAACCCCACTTCTTCATTTTCCCAAACATTTTAGGTTCTGGCCGTTGAAGAGATTTTGGAGACAACATTAAGAAGACTTGGATCTCTTAATAATCCAAGTAGGGTAGGTCCTCACTTTCCGAGGGCAATGCCACTGTCAAGTCTATGATATTGCTTTAGTTTTCAAGACTCTTATGTTCTTTCCTTTTTCATTTGGATACTAAATATTGTATGACCTATATGTGGTCTTGTTACATTGATGTATGGGCTAGGACCAATTTGATATACTCTTATTAGATGGTTATGAGATGAGACTACTATTTCAAACTATGTTATGTTCTATATATTTATGTGCAATAAAAGTAGAAGACTAAGTAATCTTCCTATACGAAAGGTCTATGTATACTCGATATATATCTATTACGTGTACGTAGAGGTCTATGTAAACCTCAATGTACAAGTAGTGAAAATTTTTAAATTTCTGCTAATTTTGACCTATGAATGTAATGATGTAAGCTAAGAGGCTAGTCTTAGTCCTCAAAGAGGCCGCCGCCGTCTGTTAAGTCTAGGGGGTTTTCCCGGATGTGACAAACTTGGTATCAGAGCATGCAGTTGAATATCTTTGAGTTGATGACTCTCTCAACCACGTTTATGTAGGTTCATATTCATAATTATGAAGCGTGCCACACTTATGAATAGGAATCTATGTGTTGCTTAGGAAACTCTCACTTTCTTGGAAGTCCAATATCCTGCCTCTAGAGTTTAGCTGTATCTGCTTTTGCATCTAATCCTCTTGTTGTGATTATAGGCAATGAATACTAGAAGGAATGCGGTTGGAAGACTTGAGGAAGAGATTGTCAATGCGGGAGATCCTCTCCGTGGTGATCAAGTCCCTCATCTTGATGAGGATATGAATTATGACCAAGCTCCGGTTAATCCTCCTCCTTTGAAGGATGGTGACATAAGGGCTACTTATCTCCACATTGACCAATCCATTACTACCCAAGCCCAAGCCGCCACTACTAAATCTCATGCCATGACAGCCCAAGATAATCGAGAGGTTGTACCCCGAGCAAATAGAAAAGTTGCTACCATGTCCTCTCGTCTAAGGAATTTCACTAGGATGAATCCCCCTACTTTCTATGGGTCCAAGGTTGAAGAAGACCCCCAAGAGTTCATTGATGAAATCTACAAGATCCTTTATGGTACGGGGTTGTCTACTAGTGAGAAGGCCGAGTTAGCCACTTACCAACTCAAAGATGTGTCCCAAACTTAGTATGTCCAATGGAGGGATAATAGGCCTTTAATGGGTGGACCGGTGACATGGCAAGTTTTCAAGAAGGCTTTTCTAGATAGATTCTTTCCTATGGAGAAATGGGAAGACAAGGTGGTGAAGTTCATCAACCTTTGCCAAGAAGGTATGAGTGTGCTTGAATACTCCTTGAAATTCACTAAATTGTCAAAATATGCTCCTTCTTTGGTTTCTGACCCTAGAGATTAAATGAACCGCTTTGTGATGGGAGTGTCGGATGACATGCAAGAGGAGTGTCATTAGGCTATGAAATATGACAATATGAACATTTCTCGTCTCATGGTTCATGATCAACAAGTGGAAGAGGCAAGGGATAAGAGGAAGAGTACAGATGCCAAGAGGGCAAGATCTTTACATGGTCGTTCTTCAAAGGGTAGGCTTGAGATTCAAGACAAGCCTAGGTTTAAGAAGAGGGTGTCTAATAAAGTTCCTTCCAAGTTCCCTAAGACTAAGGATGATAAGGTGTCTAACCCTAAGCCTAAAAAGGGAAGAGATGCTAGTCACCGAACAAGAAGCATACTTATTCCAAGTGTGGAAAGGGTCATGTAGGTGAATGCTTAGTTGGAACGGGCAATTGCTTTGGTTTTTGCAAGAGTGGCCACAAGGTTAGGGATTATCCAAATGTGAAGAGTCAAGACAAGGGTAGTGGGCAAGCAAGTGGTTATAATGATGCACCAAAGAAGAATCACTTTTATGCTCTCCGCTCTAGATGTGAGCAAGAGACTTCTCCCGACATGGTGACCGGTATGTTGCTAGTCTTTTCCATTGATGTATATGCTTTACTTGATCCGGGCGCTACATTATCTTTTGTTACTCCATTGATACCTAAGAAATTTGATATCTTGGTAGTTGAGGAGAAGTTCAAACAACACCTTGATCAACCATTGATTGAGTTGAAGGAATCGATTCTTGGTAAGCTTAATGAGTCATTCTCCTTAAGGGGGATGGTGTCTTGAGGTATCAAGGAAGGTTGTGTGTTCCCCATGTAGATGGTTCGAGGAAGGGTGTCTAACATGTATTGAAGTAGATTCATAGTCGAAACGTCCGTGCACGACTCCCTAAGGACCAACCAAGGGCCCTTGAGGAGGACCCTTGCATTTTAGGGTTAAAGACTGCCAGGGCAATGTGCACCCACAAGGGGAATCGACGGGGCATCGATGCTATCCATCAAACAACACTTAGACATTTTGGATAATGTTACATTAGGACCAGTCTCTGAATCAATCGACGGAATGTATCACGGAGAGGGAACAATGACCGTTGACTCAAAGATGGACCGTCAATCGGGGTCTCATCTGTGAGGGCTGTGATTTTCTGCATGTTTTTAATTTGGCTAAATATTTAATTACGTGGTTTGTTAATTAGTTAAGGGTTTAGGGAGGTCTAATTAAGTTAATTAATGACCTATATAAAGACCCTAACCTAATTAGCCTATCCTAAAATCACATAATTCCCAAACCCAAAACTCTCTTCCTTCTCTCTTCTTTCTCTCTCTAGTGAAGAACTCCATTGAATACCAATCTAGGGGAAGTTTCATGGGCTGCAAAGAGTAAATTTCTTCCATCAATCTTCAACAATTAGTAAGGTATGGGATCTTTTTCACCTTTGAGACCTCTTTCCTCAAAGGGTTCCATCAAATTGATTTCAAAAGTTAAGTTTTCAAGTGAATTAGTTATTGGTTGAATTACTAATATATGACATTGTTCTGTCAATAATGAATAAATTAGGATTAATTATAGTCCATTCATTGTAGTTCTTGAGTAATTTTTTTAGATTATGACTTTGATGTAAGTATCTTATCTTAAGAACTAGTGATGAATTGTGATATAGTGATTCAATTGGCTTTGTGATCATGTTGGTTATGGTAATATGATGGTACTAAACCCTAAATGGGTTGCGTAAGGGTTTATGGTAAGACCTTGATGATTAATTATAAAGGAGACTTGGTAATTCTTGTGATCCCTATTCTTCACTTCAATTATGGTTAATTGTAATTAAGTCATGATGTTGTATTGGAGTATGCCTTGTATTAGGATTTATACGGTTGATATGATGTTGAGTTGAAATGTCTTGACTATGGTTTGTGAGGTGTTGGCTAATATGTAAAGGTTATAAGTATGGTGATGATTTACCAATGTGCCTTATCATGATATGAATATGTTAATGTGCTAACCTCACCTATGTGAATTGTAATGAAAGGACAATACTCATGCAATTCTTATTGAGCTATGATGATGATGATGATGTTTATACAAGGGCTAGTCTCCATGACCTACATTAAGCTATGAGGATTAATAAAGACAACGAAGAGATTTCTAAGAGGGACTTAGATTAGCACCGAGTGAACTTGACATTGGGAGGTGTTGACATTCCATGGAGAAATATTCACCCTATAGTTCCACATGAGGTGTTGACTCCCCTATGAGGGATACTCATCTATTGGATTCCCATGAGATGAGGCCCCAAATGGAAAGTGGTATGTAGAGGGATTATACCTATCTCTTAGTTCATGAACTATGTTTCTCCCATAGGAAGACTAGCTAGTGGGTCCACCTAGAAAGTTACGTTTATGCTCGGTTTTACTTTGGCCGGTAGACAACCTTCCTTTGGTTTAAGGTTTTACAACATCGGATTGCACACTTATCTCTTGTGGTCTATGTCGGTTAAAGCAAGTGTTCCCTAAAATAAAATGAAGTAATGAATTACAAACCAACTAGGGTGACTTGAGAGGTTGACTTAGCTTAGGTAGGGTTATGGGACTCTACCTATGCCTTGCACTAGTTTGCCTTGAAGGGAACTTTAAGAGGTTGTTATGATACATGATATGCATACGATGAACTTGCATATTTTTGATACTATATGTTGATTACTTTCACTTATGAATATGTGTTTTACATTGTTAAGGTATGATAATAAGTAATCTTAAATGCTATGATATGTGAAGTAGGAGGTTGGTCATGATTCTTGTTGAGTTACCTGATTGAGTAAGGTTTTGGGGCTTTGTTTGGTCATTGCACTTGTTGACTTGATAGGGGTTCATGGGTAATTGTCTTGCTTTGGTTATGTTATAATAAACTCTTATTCATGCTTGTGGTTATTACGACTTGATGATAGAGTTACATGACTATGTATTAAATTATATGAGATGCATTTGACTTAACTATATTAGTATTGTTAGTGTTGTTATGTACATGCTTTGGACTTAATGAATATGTCTAATTGATTGGTATGGTCTTGTTAAATGTGCATAAAGGTTTTTCATAGTAAATTGCATACTTCATGAAATGTCCTCTTTAGCATGTTTTCATGATATGTGTGCATATGTTCTCATACTTAGTACAAGTGGTGTACTAACTCCATTTCTTCCTTTTCCCAAAAATTATAGGTTCCCGTCGTTGAAGAGCTTTTGGAGACGACTTGAAGAAGACTTGGAGCTCTTAATCATCCAAGTAGGGTAGGTCCTCACTTTCCGAGGGCGATGTCACTATCAATCTTATAATATTGCTTTTGTGTTCAATACTCTTATGTTCTTTCCTTTTTCATTTGGATACTAAATGTTGTATGACCTATATGTGGTATTGTTAAATTGATGTATGGGCTAGGCCCAATTTGATATACTCTTATTAGATGATTATGAGATGAGACGACTGTTTGAGACTATGTTATGTTCTATATATTTATGTGCAATAAAAGTAGAAGACTAAGTAATCTTCCTATACGAAGGGTCTATGTATACTCGATATATATCTATTACGTGTATGTAGAGGTCTATGTAAACCTCAATGTAGAAATAGTGAAAAGTTTTAAATTTCCACTAATTTTGACCTATGAATGTAATGATGTAAGCTAAGAGGCTAGTCTTAGTCCTCAAAGAGGATGACGACGACAGTTACGTCTAGGGGGTATGCTTAGATGTGACATTACGGACCGTCGACGGGGTTTCGTACGTCCAAATATGTTTGTTACCTGACCTGACCCGGCCGATAATATTAAAAGACAAAACCTTTCAAATTCATTCCATTTTCTTTCAAATTCCCTCCATAACCGTTTCAACCCATCATTTCTCCCATTTTCACTGCGACAATAAACTCTCTATCTCTCCAATTTCTCCCATCACTTTTCCAATTTTCCAAACACTCTCTCCCCCAAATTCTCTGTTTCTTCATTATTTTTCGGCCGGTGATGGAGTTCAGGTGCGTAGGCCACTTCTTGAAAGTTCACAAGTGCACACAACCACGCCACTTCTAAGAAAGGTATTTCGATTTCCCTTAAAACTTTGAATTCTCGTTCATAGTTAAATACATGAATTTGAAAGTGGATCTTCACCTTGGGACTACATTAGGTGAATTTGCATGATAACTATTTTGTAATTACGTCCTCGGAATGATAGAATGTGGCTGTGTAGCATATTAGTCTTTCTAAAATGTGTGTGTCTCCGTATATCTCAAAATTCCGACTTAGGGTTCCTTATTTTGACTGATTTGGGTTAATAATTCCATGAAATTGGAACACTAGGACTGACGAACTAGTAGTGGGTGTGTTAAAATGGTTGTTTAAACTTGATTGTATAAAAAGGAAGCTCTAAAGAAACTAAAAAATTTGAACTTGCATAGGCCTGAATTCTGTCTTGGGCAAATGGTACGAGACCCCGTCTATGGACAGTCGATGGGATCCGTGTACCAGACTTCACCCTGAAAATATGTTCTGAAAGATCAAAGTGGACTACGGTCTATCGATTGATCGACACACCATTATGCACGTTTGTCGTTCCTATCGGAGAACCTGATTACACCATTTTCCTAAAATAAATCGAAGTGTTAGACGACGGAAGTGGACTACGATCCGCCGATTGATCGACGGTTCGCTCCGCATGTCCGTCATTCCAAACAAAAACTATAATTTAATTCAATCATAAAAATAATTCTATGTGTTATATGACAGAGCTTCGATTAATCGACGCGCCGTCGATAGTATCCGTCCACCTGACTCTGCAGCAAGGAGATGCATTTCTGATTTTCAATTTCATTTCATTCTGTTGTTTATCGAGTGTGATGTGGTGATTCTATGATAGTAACAATTGCTTCACAGGTACAAATGTCTCTCAAAAAGGACGTTGTCTACTCAAAGAGGGGCAAATCCAAGTCGATTGCCCCATCTCGTCGGTTGTTCGATGAAGACTCCGATAAAAAGCTGACCCAGCCTATCTCCCTCCAGGTTCCACAACATCGACTGCACCAGCATGGGTCACTAGGGGAACCCCTAGGAGGTTACTCCCGGCATAATCATTGGCTCCTTGTCTGATAAGGAGCGCACACTGACCGGTTCACCAACCGGGGCTGCTACCATATCTGAAGAAGGCTCAAAATTTGGCTCTGAGTCTGCTTCTGTTTCAGGGTCGGCCAAATCTTCTGGGTAAAAAACAGCCACTGTTTCCGCTTCCACCTCTGAGGGAGCCACTAGGTGAGAGGGCCAAAACCACCTAGCCTCGTCCGATGAGGCTACCAACTCAGAGTCTGCACCCGCACCCCGCATAGATGACCCCGCTCATGTGGTCTATGAACTAAACCAGTTGTGTGTCGAGGGTCAATACAATGTGTATAGAAATGCAAAGATGTTGAATGTTGAGGAGGTAAGACTCGGTTGGTTACAGAGAAGCGCCGCATTCTCACAGGGATTTTACACATGATCCCCGAGGTGCAAAGACTGTTCAATATGCACAAATTAGACTGGATGGCTCGGGATTTGGAAACTTATAGTGAGGAGATCATCCGAGAGTTCTATGCTTCCTACGTAGCTACTCTATAAGGTTCCATGGACATGGGGGAGAAACATGCCAAACAACACCCTCTCACCTCTACACTAGTTAGAGGCTGGTGGGTAGACATATCCGAGTCTACCATCCGTTGTTTCCTATACAGTCTCACCACCAGCTCAAAAGGGACTCACAATACTTCAGAATTTGACTACAAGTGGGAGGTAGTACAGAGTGGTGAGTTTGGCATGAGTGTTGAGAATCGTGAGGCGACAAAGAAATGGTTGGCTGAATAAATGGCGACCGATGGTGAGAGGGCATACTAGGTGATAGATCTCAGAGGGATGATCAAGAAGGCTACCCTTACTTTTGTAGCCAAGTTTCTCTGGAGGATGGTCCGACATAGGTTATCGCCTGCTAAAGCTTATAATGTACTCAAATGGGATAAGGAGGATATGGTAGTACCTCTGGTAGAAGGACTGGAGATAGACTTCGCTCCGGTGCTTATAGCGGAGATCCATGAAAGGGCATTTAAGACTTCCACCACTTACCCATTTCCATGTCTGATGTATCAGTTGTGCAGGGCGGTAGGAGTATCAATTTGGCACTGTGATACACCCCGAAGACTAGAAGGGACAGTTCATATAGGACTCATCAAAGATGAGGCCAATGTAGCGGCACCTCACAAACGCCCAAGATTGAAGTTTCTCTATTAAGAGAGCATTTGGCAGACACAGTGGAGCTAGACCAAGTGGCTGACCCACCCAAACCAGAGTCTGTTGTCCCCACTATGGCATCTTCTTCACATGCCCCCAGCTCATCGAGATCTACACCACAATTTGGGGCGTTGGTCCTTCTAGCACGAGATCAGAAGTTAGAGGCACAGATAGCCATTATGCTCCACCACATTAAGCAATGGATGCTAAAATCCATTGTTGAGGCAGAGGAACACATAGAGAAGCGGGTGGCCAAGCAGGCCGATCAGCAAATTTAGGCGGTCCACAAATGACTCAGTGCCATGACCTACGGGTTCTAGCATGCCCAGCCCCTACTGGTGACCTCACTTCCATCAAGATTGAGTTTTCCAGCCTACGAGCAGACGTGGACACCATATTGGAGATAAGGGAGACTAAGCCACAGACTGCTCCCATTGAGCTCTCAAAGGACTCAGTGCTTGATGCTTTGTTCAACGTCCATGTTAAGCAACAGCCTGAGCACTGTAGTTGTACCAAGAGGCACCTCTCCATCCACACCACTGAGGCCGGTGATGAGGACCGTGACAAAAAGAGAGAGAACAGAGCTGCAGCGGGCTAGGAGGGCCTCTTTAATACATAAAGAGATACATCAAAGGAGAGAATTAGAGATGATTGTTGGGTCCTGCAGTTCAGTACCGGTGAACGGTGAGAGGATCAATATTAATTATGCGGAGGTTGTTGTGGGCACTACAGAGAGTGGCCAGTTGAAGATCCAGTGGGTCCCCAGAAACCGAACCCATCGGCATGTTGATAGTTCTTAGGCGCTATGAACCACAAATTTGCTTAACCTACCACCCTATTACTTTGTTTTTATTGCATTTGGGACAATTGCAAGTTTTTTTTGTTGGGGGAGGGGTAAATGGAAAGTGAGGGGTAGGGTGAAGTCTGAGTACCCCAACTCACAATCCTCTCTTGGGGTTTTCTTGCCTTTGTTCTTTTTCCCTAAGAGACTGCTTAATTTTCTGTTGAATCGGCATGACATAGTTTGTACAAGTATAGAAGCATGAAAAATGAAGCATGATGGCTAATAAAAGTGATACCCCATCCTAGATAGTGCTTGCATGTATAGGCAAAGACAAATTGAATTTGTTGGCTCTAAGCATGAGATAAATAGGCACCCACAACATGACCTTCACCTAAAACCTTAATTGGGAACTCTGATAATGGGATAGTGCAACGATGTGCCACGAGTGTGTGAGGATATATTTAATGTTCAAGAAGTTGGCGCCTAGATAGAACTTGCCCGGTTAGTCCTGTGAAGGAAATCTGTGTTAGAAGCTAAGAAGTGATCATAGGCCCTTGTTCGAAATAGACAGTATCTAGCTTAAAGGAAGTGAACCAAATGAATTTTTTTCCCTTTTTTATCCAAATATGTTCATCCTGTAATAGACCAATTTTTTTTATACCAACTCACATTCCTAGGGCCTAATGTTTGGCCCCAGTCTCTCCTTGGACATGTGCACCTCGACTTTGGACAAAAACCTAAGTTGAGAGTGGCTAATGTAGTAAGTAACCTTGTCTTTTCCCTGACCCAACTTCGGGTATTGTGTACCTTAACTCATGGAAAAGTCATGAGTTGAGGGTGCCTATTATGAGTGAAGACCCAAAAATGGGTACGAAAAGAGTTGGATGTTTAAAAGAAAAGCTTAAATGAGCAAAAGATGTGACTTGTTGAAATTATCAATTGATAGAAAAAAAAAAAGAGAAAGGACCTTTAAGAGAAAAAGATGGAAAAAAGTAAATGTAACATCAAAAAACGGAACAAGGCAAAGAAGAGAAAGGATGAGAAATAGGGGATGTCAAAGGCGATGAAAAGAGGTAGGCAGCTTATAGGTAATGTCAAGGTGGAAAAAAAGTCACTAAAAATGTACCCAAATGTATTGCACCTGACCCTGAGCCTGCGTTACAAGCCAAGAAAGTCCTACTGTGATCCTAGAGTCTAGTGTGGTGAACCTAAGCAGTGAAAATAAGGGCAAGCCTATGGCGAAGAGGACTAAGTGTATTTGAACTTGTTCTTTAGCGCGAGTGTAGAAAAAAAGATCCTTGTACCCAAAATGCATAATCACTGTGTGAAAATGAGAATTTCTTTTTAAGTGAGGGCACTAGTTGCGGTATTGAAAAGTTGGTACCTTGGTGAGAGGGAAATCAGTAGGAGTTTCTATTGCATGGTGAGTTTGTGTCATGATGTGATCCGCATGAGTTATCTTGTCGACCCTGAGAGCGTAAGCCTGCACTAAATCAAAGAAAGAGTCGAGATTGATAACCATGTTATTGCTAGAGCTTTAAAAAACATACTTTGTACAAATGTTGTTTTCAGCCATAATGCGTCGCTTGAGGACAAACAACGAATTTAAGTTTAGGGTGTTTATGTACTATGGTTTCACAGTATTTTCAATGTATTTTACTTTAGAGTTGTGTCTGTCTAGTTCCTTTTTATAATAGTTTTTAACAACGTTTGTGTTATGTTTTGCATGAAAGATGTCCAGGTTGAAAGTGAAGAAGGTAGCTGAAAATTGCAGAAAATGACCTAGGAAGGCCATCACAGCCCGTCGTTTGATTGACGGACCGTAATTGGTGACTTTTGATGTGCAGTTCAGGCTTTGGAAGAAGATCAGAGAACTCTGACCAAGTGCTGAACCACAAGAGTAAACGACGGTCTGTCGATTGATCGACGGACCATACTGGTGGATCGTTGATTGGTTCAGAGAAGGTTCCAGTACCTGACTTTTTCAAGATTCTAAGTATGGAGTTACTGTGGAGAATTCATAGACAGTAGATGGATCGATGGACGGTAGTGCTGGTCCATCGTTTGATTCAAAAAAGGTCCTACCCGATGGTGAAAAATATTTCTAAGTCCTGACCGACGGAGTGAATCGACAGACCGTCGATTGATTTACGGTCTCTCAGTGTGGTCGTATATTGAAGTCGCGTACATGGACAAAAACTTTCTTATTTCAATTACTTTTTATTGAGGACTATGTTTTCAATATATAAGACATTAAAACCTCGTTTTTGGGGTTCGCTACTCTTATTATTGTTTTATTTTGTGTTTTCAGATTGCGTTTTTCAAACTTTGGGCAATTAATCAATTTCCGGATTTGGTTTGAATGATTTTCTTGCAATTTCAAGTTCAATTTCTGGGTTTCTTCTTACTGTTTAGTAAGTTCATGATTTATTTATTTAATATCATGAATTGTGATCTTGCTAGAATGGGTAACTAAATCCATAACTAGCGTTGTGGAACCATGGGTAATTAACAATGTAATCCTAGTAATTAAGCAATTCTCGGATAGTGTTTTTGCATGCATTGATAATTCTGTCGATAAGAAATCTTTTTAACAAGTGCACGCGTTAGAACTTGCCTTGTTGCTACTTTCCAGACAAAGCAGGTAGTAATAGGAAAATAATTATCAACATAGATTTAGTATGATACTATCTAATAGGCCAGTGTCGATTGGTGTGAAGTAATAACTAAACCATATATCGATTATGATGTCTAATATGAGGTAAAGGTAAGGGTTTGTTACTTATTAACACCTAGACAGACCAAGGTGCGGGGTGAAATTCTCTAGATGTCGAACCAATGATTTAAAGATACCTAACTTGCCACTTTGCATGTAAAACACTAGGAAAGAATTGCTATTGCTAGGAATACCGCGTTATGAATCTGTGGATAACACATATACCCTAGTTATTCTAACAACTTGATAAAAATTTGAAAATCTACTTAAGTTTACTTGTTAACTCACATTGTTTAAGGAACTTCTTTCACAAAAATCCCCCCTTTACTTACTTGTTTTCGGAAAGACATTGGCTAAATATATATAGTTGTAAATTAAAGTTAAGTCTAAACCATTTTCCTCGTGGGATCAACCCAACCTACTAGTTGGGTTCTATACTTGATTATGACCGATTATACTTCTTTAGGGAGTTATAATTTAAGTGTATTACCCACTCCACTCAACTTGTAACTTCATTGTACCCCTATCAAGAATCGTTTACTTTTTTCAAAATTAATTCCATACAAGGGTAATAGATAACTAATTAACAGTTACTACATAAACACACCCCAATTCTTAATAAAAATGCAAATCCCCACTCCTCTAAAGTAACACATATTAACACTTGGATCCTTGGTCTTCACTTACTCTACTACTGTAATATCTCAAAAATAACCTAGGTGAAGCTAGATCCTAACATGGTTGTCGTGATGGTAAAAGGTCCTAAAATGGTCTATAATATGATATTGAGGTAGTTTCTAGATTTTAAGGTGATTTGGAAGTGAAACGTCAAGGGACGACTAAGACGTTCGACTACTAAGTCACCTATGTGCCTCATATGTGGTTATATGCTTAATTATGTGTTTTCATGAGTTAATGAGGTCATTATATGAGTTATCATAGTGTTTATAGGCAGTGTGTCAAGTTTTGTGAAGTTTAGAGTTCAAACATCCATGAAGTTTGAAAGGTTTTCCTTGAAACGACCTTGTGTGTTTATGCATATTTCGTCGAGTTTTATGTGTTCGTTTTGGATGAAATTCATGTGAGAGGTCATAAACTCGTATACGAACATATTTGGGTTTGAAACTGTCACGGCCCAAAAGTAACCCTCAGAATCTAGGGACAACTCCCGGATCGTGGCCGGGCGTACTTGACCCTTTGGGGTCTCATACAAGCCCTTTAACTATCATTCATTACATAAGACATGAAAAGTAGTGCGAATTTAAAAAATTTCATGAATAATTAAATAAAGGACAATCTTTCATAAATACTGAAGAGAATCTCATCGTCACAAGCCTACTTAAATACGCGACATAATATCTTAGGGACACGGCCCTTTACATTAAAAGAGAAATATATAATAAGTCTTTAATTTAGAAACTAAGAAAAGAACTATGCCCTCGAATATATCAGGACATACTTTGTCTTGAGAGGAAGTTTCCCAAGCTTCCCCTTCAAACCTTCAAAGCTTCCAACAACCTATACTTATAGAGTACGAAAAAGTATGGGGTTAGTACAAAACAATGTACTAAGTATGCCATATGCAAAAATCATGTGAAAAGGGACATTTTAGAAAAATAACCTTTCATGCCAAATGAGTAAAACATTCATGAATCTAGAAGCAAAACATCATAAGAACCATCATTTAACACTTACATAAGAGTTTCCATAATTTTTAAACAAAAGAAGCATTTACAGTAAACTTCCAAAAATTTACAGTAACTAGATAGATGACCATTTACAGTGAACTGTTTTAAGACATTACAGTGAATCATTTCAAGCATTTACAATGAACTATCCTATTCTAAATTAGTGAACTTCCAAGGCCAAGCAAAGAGAAAGTGAACTTATTTCCGTAGGAGTTTTCCAACCTCGGGATTTTCCTAAGACTCACTAAGGTAAGGCATGAAGGAAGTATGCATATGCCTCCTTCAATACACACCAAAGCAATCCTCAAGACTACCCCTTTCGGCTGACTCACCTTGGGAGAACAAGCCCCTCACTCAATGACAAGACATTAAAAGAACACCCAACAAATCACCAAAGTCTTACCTTTCGGAATGCCTACTTAGTGCAATGAGTAGATAGGGTCCCATACCACCACCTACCCTAAGTAGTACACTCTTTTAGAAGGTTTGGCACTAAGTCTTCCCTTTCGGAAGGTCCTACTTAGTGCAATGGATAGGTAGCGTCCCATACCACCATCTACCCTAAGTAGCACGTTCTTTTAGAAGACTTAGTTCATTCGATTCACATAAGTAGCACATGCTTTTAGAAGACTTATTACTTTCATTACTCTTGTGGGGGGTTAGCTTAACTGACAAAGACCATGAGAGCTAGCCATGGAATCCCGATATTAACCCTATCAGATGAGGGATACGCACTTTCCTAGAGTAAGGTCATGCTTCTTAGATTTTACATGGCTTTCCCATTAGTTACACCTATATGGGCACATAGTTAAGGGATAAGGAGATTGCTACTAAGTAACTCATTCTCTTCTAACGAGGAGTACTCATCTCAAGAGGTACGTTGGAATACAACATCTCAACTCACGAAGTGTATCCACCCCTTCTTCATATCCTCTCGGTGCTAGGCAGAACTCCCCACGGATTCTCAACATTATAAACTATACGTTTAAGAATAATTAGTGAACACAACATCTCAACTCACGAAGGGTATTCATCCTCCGACCTAGCTTAGAAAGCTCTTAGGATGTAGTGAGGTTGCTACTAGAAACTTCATCTCAACTGAGGAAGAGTGTCCACCCTAAGACTCCCCTTTTTACTCAACTTAGCTTTATACAACAATATAAGTGTGTATGTACATGTGAGCACACCTTGCATATAAGCATTATTCCATTGACATTACTTCTATACTTGCTTTACACCTTCATTCATAAAATCACACACTTTACATGCTTCACATAATCATATATTTCATTTAGACATAATATACATCAAACATACAATTCAAGCTTCTCAAAACACAATACAACACCCATTTTCAATATCACTTCATTTCCCCCATTAGGACTTCAAACATTAAAAATACATACTATGTAATATCAAGTTCATCAAATAAGCACTGCCACCAAGAAAGTGGACCATACCACTCAAAAGCAATTTATAATAAGAATTATACATTATAAGCAACTCACCATTTAACCAAGCCTTCATCACCTATAATCAATTTCTCAATATTCCATCATAGTAAGTCCCTTAGGGCAGTAGCTAACCAACATAACAACACAAGAAAACCAAAGCTCATTCTCTACACAATCATGCTCTCATAACCCATTTCTTAAGCTAAAAGTTTGAAATATGCATAATCATGAGTTCATTAGATTTTTTGACATTAAAATCATCAATTAATGATACAATAAACACATTTGAATCATTAAAATACTTTTACAAGACGACCCATACTTAGAATCAAAGATAGAAGAATATAGAGTTGGAACACCCTTTTCGAAATCTTTTGGAATTGACTCCTTGAATGGAAGAGGGTTCAAGAATAGATACCATACCTTATCTAAGGGAAATCCCAAAGAATTTTGGTGAAGAAGTCGACCACCAACAGCCCTCCTAGTCCTTCTTGAGTTTTAGCTCCAATGGCGACTTTGAGAGAGTTTGTCTTTACAGAGAGAGTCTGAATTTTGAAGTGGGGGGTCTTGTCTAGGTGTAGGGATTAAAACTAACTAAATATAACATAAAAACACTAAAAATATTGACCTAGGGTTATAAAATACTTGGGGTGAATTTACACAAAACACTCCAAGTTGGCAGCAAGCTTCAACAGCTTTTGAAGGAGCCAATCAACGACCCAAGCTACAGGGCGTCAATGGGTCGACGACCTATCCTGCTGGGTGTCGATGGCTTCAGAGACTGCATCATAGGGGATCTAGACTTCCCACTAAGTATGGTACTACGCCCCCCAGTCTACGGGGCGTCGATGGGCTTACGCCTAGTAGACTACCTCGTCTATGGAGCAATGTTCTTGGCAGTTTTGTCCAAGTCTTTGGGCCCTTCATCTAGGGCCCATTGTGGGTCCTAGGTGGGGTCATGCCCGGATGTTAAACCCCTAAACTAAGAGGTCTAAGTCTTAGGAACATCTCATGCAAGTTTCAATCTAAACGAACATGTAAAACTCACTCAAACATCTCAAGACACACAAGTACTTTCTAAGGCACACATTCCGAACGTCATGGACATTCTTAGTCGATTAAACTCCAAAGTTAACCAAACTTCACACACTGCATAAGAACACGAAAGTAACTCAATTTAACTTAAAATCAGCTCAAGAAAAAACTACGAATCTCTAGTTCGCCTTAGTATGTTTTAGGGCGTTACAGAAATGTCCGGGCAAACATCCCCAAGGACCAACCAAGTGTCCTTGCGGAAGGACCCTTCTCAAGAGCCAAGGCTGTCTAGACCAGGCCCCAAACGACTAAGGCAAACAATGTCTCATGGGCCAGTCGATGCCCCGTCGATGGGTATCGTGGGTCAAGACTTAGACTAGCGAGCTCAAGCTCCCAAAGTCAAGTCTCTGAACCAAACAACGGAAGGACAGGACGGTCCTTTTATGGACAAACGGTCCATCGACTGCCAACCGTCAATGGTACTGGTTTCCTGCATGTAGTCACTGTTAAGTTAGGGGTGAATTTATAAATTCACCACGCATCTGAATAATATAAAGGAAGGTTACTTAGGGGTCTTTTGTGTATTCTAAACATGTATATAAGTCTTTAACACTTAGAAGATTTTAGGGGTCTTTTGTGTATTCTAAACATGTATATAAGTCTTTAACACTTAGAAGATTTCATTCTTCAAAATCAAAACCCAAATTCCCTTAGAAATTTTGTAGAACTCCATTGGAGCCAAAACTCAAGGAAGGGATTGGATTGGAGAATTGAGTGAAGATTCTTCATCAAATTGGAGGATTAGATTTAATGAGGTATGGTTTTTGATCATTGAAACTTATTCATCAAGGAGCCCAAATTCAAAGAAGTTTTCTAAAGTTTTCAAAGATTAATTGTCTAATCTTATGATCTATCTATGGGTTCTTGCATTAAAAGTTTTAAACCATTGTATATTGATTGAATTGTTGTTAATTGAATTATTTTATCTCAATTAACCTATGAACCCATGTAATTGATGAACCCTATTTTTTGACTACTTTATGGGTTAAGTGATTTGGACTTAACACTTATGAATTCTAATGTAGTTTCCTATGTGCTATTGATTGATATAAGAATTGTATTAAATTGATATCTAGGTTGTCTTATATTGATAAGTCTATATTGAATTGACCTAGTTTAATTGAATATCATAGTTTATGTATTGAATTATTGGTTATGGCCAAGGGTAAGGGCCTTATGGTATTAAATTAGATGGTTTATCATTGGATTGAAGTGTTGAGGATGAAGTGGTGGTACGCTGCCCTAATTATCTTTATTTTATGTTAATTAGAATTCAATTATGTTGTTATTGGTATGGTCTACTTATGGTGGCGGTGTTATGTGCTTTACTTGCAATTGATGTGGCCTTGTCGACGTTACTTTATGTAATATGATGATCATGGCCTTGTCAGCACTACTTGAAGTATTTTGATGATTTGTGTAGTTAACTTATGTGAAGTATGAGAATATCTATCTACATGTGATTAATTCAAAGTACGTGTTTCTTCTATGTACATTAGGAGATCATGTTAGACTATGACTATGTCTTTGTATGTGTAGTCTTAGAGTTGATGCATGATTGTTCCTACTTGACTATATGATTCTATGAAGGTTATATTGATGATGATATGGTAATGTATAGGATGACATAAATATGATAAGGGTCATTCCTAAGTGATTAAAAGAATGATATGATATGTGATAAAGTATAGAATGTTGTGTCTTGCTTTAGTAGACTTGTGTCCCTTACTTGATACTTGTATGGATGATATGTGAATACGAGATGTCTTGACTAGGTAGGATTAGTGCACCCTTGTCATGTATGAATGGATGATATGTGAGACCTTAGATGATGTTAAGAATGTCATGTACGTGGATCCTTAAACCTAGTGGTAAGGTTATGAATGTTGAACTCGAAGAGCCGTAATGGTATCTTTCTAGTAAAGGAATGATGGACTTAGGGTTGATTGGCAGGAACGACATCATATCATCTTTAGGGAAGTCATAATGAGCTATCTATGTCGCCATTGTAAGGTAGCCCTAGAGGACCTCTTTGGTAGGGTTAATGTGATTGGGTTATGAAGTAGATATGGAAACCATTTGTATGAACCTTTAAAGTCGATTACTCTATGAGAACAAACGCTATCACCGAGTGATTATGTCATTGGAAGTATCTCTTCTAGAGAAGGAGACTAGACTACAATGAAGCTCTGCCAGAGTGCATAAAAGCCATTTATATTCCTTAACCATGTGCCTACATGGGATGTGTCCTAGTTCTACCCTTGGCAATTAGAACACCCTCATCGTAGTAGGTTAGAACTCCGGATTCCATTTCTAGCTATCATAATCTATGTTGGTTATTGCCTATTCTCATCATATGGGATACCTACTAGCATTAGAGAAGTTCTATGAAGTTTAGGTGTTAGTATGGGACGATAGGCTTTGAAGGTGTTAGTTAGAGTCCCTAGGTCTTGTCCAAGACAATTACTTGAATGTCCTTATGTTATAAATGAGTCTTAAATGAACTAATGAATGTAATGCCTTAAGTTAAGAAAGTATGTCAAATGAATAAGTACTTATCTAGAGTAGTTAAGGGTTTTCTAGTTAAGGTGTGAAGGGGGCATAGGAATGGTCACTTTGTATCTTACCTAGATAAGTCTTAAGGATGACTCTAGTTAGGGAAGATGGTTGATTATGTAGACATGATCTAAGCCATAGGTACTCTTAAGGATTACTTAGGTAATCTTGAAGAGGTAAATCATGGACGTTATCTTCTTGATTTACTTAAGTATGTCTTTTGATAGCCTTTGGAAGGAGTATGTCATATTATTTATGTGTTGATGTATTATGTCATGACCCGGATTCTGGAATCCGGACCGCGATCAGCGTGGTTAAACTCTCAGAAGTCGCAGACAAGCATCTTCTTAACTTTCATCACATTCATATAGTTAGATTTGCGGAAAATTTAAAACTTTTAAAACATAATGAAGTGTACATAGACTTCATATAAATTCTACATCGATTGATATACTATAAGCTCAAACTAAACAACAATCTACAATCGATTAAGCAATTCAAATGAAAGAATCAATATATCATAATAGTTTGCCCAAACGGCCTTAATACAAAGCTTCGAATAAATGTCTGAAATGAAATGCTAGGGACGACATCCACTAGCTATGTATAGAGAACTAAGCTATGAATATAGATGTAGCATCCTCGAACTCAATAGGACCTACCAAAGGTCTGGAGATCACTGAGTCCAAACCGCTTCGATGAGTCTTCAACCTTCTCTTTGACATGCACCTATAAAAGTAGTAATAGTATAGGGTTAGTACACACTTGTACTAAGTATGGGTGTATGCACACATACACATAAGGCTATGCAAGATCAAGGAAAGCTCTTCCTAAAAAACATGTCATTTCTAGAAAGTGAAGTCACTAGACTTTCCTAATTCGTTAGATGAGATTTATGGTGTGAATATGACGTATTTTAATGCATTCAAAACTCACAAATAATTTTTTGTATGAACACAAGACCTTGGAATCATGCACATAATTTTAGAACATCACAAATGAAAATTTATAGTTTTGCCTAACTTAGGCCGAGAGCACCTCTTTCCAGACTTAGTTTATTTTTCTGTCTTTTCTTCTTTTTGTTGTCTAGTTCAATAATATCCTTTGATCCTATGTTTTATTTACAAGTTCAATGATTCATTGTAGTCTCATACCTAGAATGAATCGACTAAGTAATCCAAGGGATTAAGGAAATGATTTAACTACAATCTTGGGCATAAAATCTTTGTAAGCCAATCTTTATTGGTTAAGCCTATTATTTGATATTGGCCTAATATAAGAAGTCATTATAAGCCAATCTTATTTGGCTATGATCATTTGTCAATTATATAAAGTCATTATAGACCAATCTCATTTTGCTTTGATCATTTTCATAATATGAGGAGTCATTATTGGCTAAGCCCTTTTCTTATAGAAAACTTCATTCTTATCAAATGTTGATATTCTTAAACTCTTGCTTTCTTAGTTCACTTTCAACATACATCTCTTCTTCCTTCTTACTTTCTTAAAGAAGTCTTTAGCATTGAGATCATGTGAAATGACATGAAACCCTGTGTCTTCCCCACACCGATAAGAGGTAGTTCACCGATCAAAGTCAACCTAGATCATGTGAGATAACATGAAATCCAGTGTCTGCCCCACACCTAAAAGGGGTGGTTCACCGGCTAAAGTGAAACCAAGTTTAGTGTCTTCCCCACACTGAAAAGAGGTGTTTGACTGCTAAAGTTAAAGCAAGAGCTTTCTTTTTGAGCATTAACCAATATAGATCATGTGAGCTAAACATGAAATCCAGTGTCTGCCCCACACCGAAAAGGGGTGGTTTCACCGGCCAAAGTGAAACCGAATCTGCCTAGCTCTCTTAGGAGGAATCCACTGTCTAGTTCCCATGCTGGCTAAACATGGTTCGAAGACTAGGAGATTTTCGGAGGCTCTTATACACCTTGGTGGAGACTCATCTCATGAGACTTACATGTGCTTGCACAAGCTCATTACTAGTCTATCGGTGCTTTGCTAAATTACTTTTACTTCATAACTTTTAGAGTTGACTCATACATTATGGAAGCTTGCTTCTAGTTATGAGGGTTACTTACTCTTTGGATAACTTGTCATCCCTTCCTTTACTTGATGAAAATGTGAATTTAACGTTACATTATCATCTTGGTATTAATGAGACTTGTCTCACACTTTCTAACACCCTCTTATGTGAGTATCTTTAACATAGTTGTCTTAGGTGTAAGTGAGACTTGTCTCACTTCTTTTAACACCCCATTCTGGTCACTTTCGTAACTTTTAAGCTTTAAGTTATGTTAATACTCACTTTATCTTGTTCACATTCATTTGGTAGCTTTATACCATTATTTATGGACGTTGTGAACTTTGTTAAATGTAGTTACTATATTCATAGTTCATTTTGATAGAGTATGTTGGGACTTGTCCCAATGATTGGCATACTCTTGGTTATGAATTCATTTGGTTACATTGGTCATGCTTCATTTTGTGTAACTTAGTCATTAGCCAATTCTATATCATATTTTGGAAATAACATAGTAAGCCAATTCTATTGATCATTTTTGGACATAACATTGTAGGCCAATTTGTTGGCGTTAGCTAAACTTTCACTAAACAATTGTCAAGTTAATTAAATTCATGAATATTCCATAGTAATTATCTTCCTTTAAGAAAGTCGACATTTACAGTAAACTAACATCATGACCGACTCATAGCAAACTTCATCATCTCGGACACAATTAAGCCTTACAACATTTTTATTTCGTGTAAATACTACTTAAATCATACGAATCAATTACGTAGGCTTCATTCGACATTTACAATTCAGGAGATCTACACATTAGGATCAGTTAGCACCACAGACCAACAACATGTTCGAAATTTCATCTACATACTCATTAGAATAGAAAACAAGGATACTAGGGAGAAGGACATTCAACCATATCGTTGGGAAGAAACCCTAGTTTCGAGATTCAAGGAATCAAAATGTTAAAAATCCTCTTGCAGAAATAATTCCATGAGAGAAACTCATACCTTATGTAGAACTGAAATACGACGATCCCTTTTGCACGAAGATCTTGAAATCGCCTAAGAAAAACCCTTGTCATTCTACGTTCTTTTGCTTACTGCCTTTGCGTCGTGAGTTCTTGTTAATGATCGTGGTTTGTAGGTCTTAGGAATTGATATTGAATAATTTAGGTTTGGACTAATGAACTTAATTAATAAATTAATTAGGTAATTACTAAAACACCCCTCCTAAGTTGACTAAACTTAGGAGGACATTTGACTTAGCCAAATTTGAAATTTTGACTAACGGTATCGGCTTGACCAAGACTTTAATTAATTAATTTGGTTACTTAATTAATTAATTACGGGACACTAGGGAAATTACTAAAATACCCCTAAGTCACTAGGACCACAACTAACCCCTTTTGACCATCCTAGGTTAGGTACTAGGTTGTCCCTAAGTTAGTTAGGTTAGTTAGGTGTCACCCGACAAGGTCTTAGGTTGTCAAGTCCCTTGGCTGGTCATTTTTGGTTGATCCTACGTTACCTAATTAGCTGGTTAAGTTAGTTAGGGTGTAGAGTTGGTTAGGAATCTAGGGCCCACATGGCTGGACCCGTGCACGCATTCCCCTAACCTCCTAACCGAATGCGGTTGGGCTTGTCGCGTGGTCCCCCCTCTCGGCCGTTGCACATGTTCTTGCACATGTGTTGCTGCCCATTTCTCCCAACCGTGCACTTCTATGGTTGCATTTGGAAAGTTTACTCCTTGTCCAAGGATCCTCACTATGTCCTTGGACACTGCTTAGTTTACATGATCATTTTCATTGATCATGTACTATGGTATCTAGGCTTGACACTTGGATGCTTCATACCTCATTGTGCACAACTTAGAAATTAATATTTTAGCTTAGGGTCATCATTGCAGGTACAATTCTTAAACAATGCTTATTCATACTTAGAAAAATTGGCTAACACCCTTAGCCAATATTTTCTAATATGCCCAATATTATTCAATATTGGGCATTGGGATGCCTATGTATCCCAATATGCATTCTTAAAACCTATTAGGCTCTTTACTAGACATGTACGTTTTTCTGTAATGTTACATATTAAGTGAGAATGTAGTCTATAGGATCTCTTAACTGTGTGTGTAGGGGATTGTATGGGCGGTCGCTTCATAACTCACTCAAGTGAGACTTAGAATCACCTTTCGTAGGAGGATATCATGTTCATGTGATGATGTATTTGTAAGTATGTGTAACTCATTATAGGTGGTCTTAAGGATCATGTAGGTGTGCATATAGAGGCAGTATGGGCGGTCTCTCTTCGTCTTACTTAAGTGAGTCTTAGGATAGCTTTTAGTGAGAGGACTACATGCTAGAAGGTGTCTAAACTGAAGCTAAAAGAACTTCACTGTAACAGTGAAGAAGTTTACTGTACTGTGAAGTAGTTTACTGTATTGTTGCTTCTAAAAATGTGATAAATGGTCTAAGTTATTTCTTATGTGTTTTTAAGTTTATAAATATTATTCTTAGATTATATTATAATATTTAAATTAAAAGATGCATATTTCTAATAAATGTCCGTTTTCATGATTTTATGCATTATGACATACTTAGTACATGTGTTTGTACTAATTCCATGCTTTTACCTATCTCTATAGTGGTTGGTAGGTGAGGAGCATTTGGGAAGGAAGTTTTGGATCGTAGCATCATTCAAGTGAAGTTGAAGTATGTTTCCTTTATCGAAATATTGAAATAGACTTAGTAGTACTATATTTGTATTGTGTATGGGCCGTGTCCCAAAGTATTATCGTGTCTAACATTTGATGAAATGAGACTTAGTATTTCCTATGAGTTTTATATGAAAGAGTTTTTAAAGACTTATAGATTGCTTATGAAAAGTTTTAATTACGCACTACTTTTCATATGTTTATATGCGATGAACGATACGGAAGGGCTTGTACAAGACCTCTGATAGGTCAGTACGTCGGTTGCATTACGAGAATGCCATATGTTCTAGGGTGTGCTTTAGGGATGTGGCACATCTAAATGATCCTTAAAACAACCTACAATGAGTTACACATACTTACAAATACATCAATCACATGAACATGACATCCTCCTACCAAAGGTGATTCTTTGTCTTACTTAAGTGAGTCTTAGGATAACTTTTAGTGAGAGGAGTACATGCTATAAGGTTTCTAAAGTGAAGCTAAGAGAACTTCATTGTAACAGTGAAGAAGTTCACTGTACAATGAAGTAGTTTACTGTAATGTTGCTTCCAAAAATGTGATAAATGGTCTAAGTGATTTGTTATGTGTTTTTAAGTTGATACATGTTATTCTTATTATTATATTATGATATTCAAATGAAAAGATGCATATTTCTAATAAATGTTGTTTTCATGATTTATGCATTATGCCATATTTAGTACATGTGTTTGTACTAATTCCATGCTTTTATCTATCTCTATAGTGGTTGGTAGGTGAGGAGCATTTTGGAAGATAGACTTGGATCGTAGCATCATTAAAGTGAAGTTGAAGTATGTCCTCATTGGACTCGAGGGCATAGATGTTTTTTATTTCCTTTATTGAAATATTGTAATAGACTTAGTAGTACTATATTCGTATTGTCTATGGTCCGTGTCCCAAAGTATTCTCGTGTCTAAGATTTGATGAAATGAGACTTAGTATTTCCTATAAGTTTTATATAAAAGAGTTTTTAAGACTAATCGAATGTTTATGAAAAGTTCTAATTCCGCACTACTTTTCATATTTTATATGCGATGAACGATACGGAAGGACTTGTACAAGACCTCCGAGAGGTCAAGTACGCCGGTTGCATTCCGAGAATGCCATATCTTCTGGGGTGTGATTTCGTGATGTGACAAGTACATCCCGATTTGTCCTGATCATTCACAGTTCATTCAATAACAAAATATATAAACAATTGAGGACAACACATTAATGTAGTTATGCTGCTTTTTTGTTCTATGCTAATCTCAGAACAATGCACAATTTCACATCCTCAATAACAAGTAGAAATATATGATAATTCAATAGTCTTCTCATGCAAACCACACCCAAACTGTTAGTGTACCGGAATGTGGTACTTGTTCCCAATTATTGTGTCAGACGTGAAACCTGATCCACATATATGCATCAAAACCTGGTACCCGATAATAGTTAATGTGCCGGATGTGACACCCGATCAATTCAATCACAACCGCAATCACAATCACATCCATTATAACACTACTCATCAACATACAATTAATAATAGGTTCATGGAAGGTAATTATTTATACATAGTCTTATCATTATCCTTTGATTCATATATCAATAATCCCTTACATACATACACACAACAAATTTATTAGTAGTTTTATATCATACAAACATAAATCGTCCATCACCTAACCCTAGTTTATTGAATAGGGTTTCCTTCCATGATTCCCATCTCATTCAACAATAGGAAACATATCCACAATCATCCCATTTTAGGGTGCACAAAAACCTACGCATGAATTCTACCATCAATTACCACTAGCCTATGCAATGATAACGTCTTCAAAACTACTCAATTAAGTAAGCCTAGACTAATTGGCTGACAAGAAATTGTAGAGAGATTATTGCTCCAATCCAGGATTTTGAACGATGAGACGGTAGATTTTGACCCAGAATTCGCAAGCTATAAACCTCCTTACGCTAGAAATCTCCTTCTCCTTTTTTCCAAAGCGTAGAGAAGCCTTTAAAGGGTTTATGGAGTAATTCTCACTTCTTTTGGTTTTTTTTGAAAAAAGGAGAAAATAAATCTTCTTGTTAACTACATTCTTTCTCTACCTTCCTTCTCTGACAACAACTTATCCAGCTAGAGCATAACCTCCCTAGCAGCATCAGGCCCGCCCTTGCAGACTGGCAGACCTTATTTCCCCGAGATTTTTTCTTTCCTAATTAGCAAAATTTTTGGTCGTTACAAGTAATTCAAATTATAAATAAAATTTCATAGAAAATGATGAATTCGAGAACTCAAATTCAATTAATCTCAAGAATATTCAAATGTTGGGATAGAATCGTAGATTATTCTTTTATAGATTTGAAATTAGACGTAGGGCGTAGGGCGTAGGGACGAACTAGTCCAACACTATGATAGTCTTACATTCCTGCAAGAAAAAGGTTCTTGAAGAATCTTTAAGAATAACATGATTAGATTCCTTGAAACTTAATCTTGAAGGAGAACTATCAAGAAAATCTTTTTTCATATTCTAGAATTAGTTTCATGAAATCTCTATAGCCAAGAATTATGATTTCCATTAGTGATTCATTATTGCATGGAGGAATTTGAGTTGTAAAGAATAGAATATTTAGAGAAAGACTTACCTTAAAGAAGAATCATGAAAAGGATTCAAAGATTCTTGAATGGAGTCTTTTACATTGATTTTTCCTTAGCGTTTTGGCTTATGGTTTAAGAGAAAAAAGAATGATGGATTAAGATATTAATATCTAATTATTTTGGGTCTTCAATTAGTCAATAAATCTTTTAAGAGTTTTCTTAGAGGTAAAAATACCAAAAAAAAATGATTCTTTTAATGTTTTTCTATCAGCTAATTTGTCACAACACTGTATTAAATTCCTAAAATGGTCATAAACTATTACTCAAAATGCAGATTGTTGCGAAATTGGTGGAGTTGGAAAGAAGATTCAAATAACTTTCATTCGACAGGTTACAGGCCATGTAACTATTTATATTCTAAGATATATGATCATTTGAAGTTTACAAAGAGAGAATCTTACATCAAAACTTAATTGGTAAGGAACCTTCAAACTCCTATTTGTGCTAAGAGATTTTAGTACCTTAACTAATATCCAAAATCATTCCCACACTAAAGAATTAAATTTACACATATGGGAACTTTATGAATCACCCGATATGACTTTTCAAGTAAATGAAAAAAAAATCTAGTCTTAACTTAGAATTTTTTTGGGTGTTACATCTTTTCCTTACTTCACTAGCTTAGACAATTTTTGTTAACATTTTAAGGGTCTAAACTGATTGTAATCAGTTTTATTCACAAACGCGCTTAGAGTTTCTAGAGAAGTTCAAGGGATAAAAATTGAGAAAAACTTCATGCTTTCAAGATTCTTGCGATCTTTGAAGGATTCTGCCACGAATTTGATCCTGAAGATATCTGTAATTTTTCATAGTGTTTGGTTCGTTCACCCACACACCAATCATGAGTTTTACTTTAAAATTCATACATGAGATTTCGTATATTGAGGTTCTAGATGAAATTCATGAGGCATTGTTCTTCATTATGAATTTATAATGTTTCGTTGAGTTCTTGAGGCGAGGATCTTATAAATGAGCTTTGTTATTGAGGGTTATTACATATATTTTCATGTTACTATGTAGTAAACGAATATAAGAGGGTTTGGAGAAATCAATTGATTCTATGTGAATTAGGGCCAAAAATTGAGAAAATAGGTGTGTTAAAACTGCACATGAGATGTTTAGGTCTAGCACCACTAAGTGTGCCAGGGTCGCCTACCCCTTCCTTTATCCCTCGTTCATTCTATCCGAGTTCTTTTAAATTATGCCTTCATTCCCTTAATGATTGTTTGATTCTAAATCACATATAATCATGAAAAATCCTATATATCATGAATAATAACTTTGGAATTCATAATTCAAATTGAAGAGAAAGAGTTAAAAGTAGAGTTCAAGAATGTGTTTGAGTTAAATTGTGAATCCTTTGAGATCAACTAATTATTTGGGATACGTTTTGAGGTAGTAAGTATGATAATGAGGAAATTTATACCCATGCGTCCTACATATTCATTGAGATCCTTGAGTTGAGTTGTTCATGCTCATTTTACGCATGGACTCTATGAGTCGATCATTCTTGAGATGAGTCATATCATTGAGTCCTTGAGTTGTGGAGATAATTTGTTTCGAGTATTTAATTCTATATGGTTATTGAAACCCTTGAATTGGACCATTCACGTCCATAATTCAGTATGCACCCTATTTTTGAAGACTTTGACAATTGTTTATAATTTGTTTAATGACTTGAGTATAAAGATGAGGATAGTTGAGTTTCTTTTTTTTTTTATAAATGAATATATGGGAACTAATTAATCCAAAGAATAAATGTTTTTATATTTAGGAGGAGAAGAAACTGCGATTTCAAAATTAGTTCATGGTGAGTTTTGAGCACTATATCCTCTAAAAGAACCTTTTGAGTAACAATCTCAAAGTTGAGGATGAGGAGATGATTTTAAGCATATGAGAATGAGTTATATTATGGGAGTAGTATTAAGTACTGATATGGGGGAATGTTCAAACAATTCCCAATCCCCATAATCCATGTACGCCAATATGGGTAAAGGGTCATACTTATTGGATTATTACTTATTGTTTTTAAGCATAGATTATTGGATCCACATAGTTGAGGATGTCTTATACTCTAGAAAGGTATAGGAGAGTTATAGAAGCGCGAGCGATATGTTGTATCATCATATAGGTCATACTGATAGACGCGGTTAGAGAATCTCGCAAATAAGATTTAATATTGTATTTTGTAATATAATTGAGTTACTATAAACTATTTTAAAATCTTTCCATATATTCCATCATTTATTGTTTCTTTATCCTTGTGTATCTTTACTTGAGTATCTTGAGTGGAGTATCTTTGAGATTAATATCTTATCCTTGAGTTGAGTATCCTATACTTGAGTGGAGTTTGAGCCGAGATTAGTTGAATGAGTCTGAGAAGAGGTACGCATGTTCCTTTTCTAATGGTTCAAGCATATGTTTATTGTTTAGAATTCCCCTTAAAGGCTCGTACATTCCATATACTAATGTCATTTGTCCTGCATCGTTTCATGATGCAGATACATATATTCATGACATTAATAGGCGTTTCGTTGAGATCGTGTGATATTCCAGTTAGTTGTTGTGAGCCTTCTTGTATTCTTGTGGATTGCACATTTATTTTACAATTAGTTATTTGAGAGGCCGTGAGTCTTGTCCGGATCACCTTCTGTAATAGTAGAGGCTTCATATATAGACAAGGTTTAGGAGTTTTTTTTTTATAATTTCTTTCTTTGAGTTGTTTTATAAACTATGAGTATATGTTTTTGTCTTCTTGAGTTTTTCTTCCGCTTGCAGTAATCCCGGATGAGGGTTTGATTGGGAACTTGCAATGGTTCTCGTGTGCCGACCACTTCCAGGGTGTAGTCTAAGGTCGTGACAGATACAAATTCAAATTTACTTGCTATATAAATTAATTCACAGAATTTTAATACCTTGAGTAGGTGATTGTTGGGTTTCAACCTTAGCTACACTTGAAGAAACATTTCCTTGTAATCTAGCTGAAAACATCAAGGAATATTTTTCATTAGTTATTCACAATAAAAAAAGATTCATTTTTTCGAGTGAATGTCAAAACTAACATTCAATGAAAGCCCTAAATTCAGTTCCACATTTTTATTCTCTACATATTAAGTCCATATGTATTCCTCAGCTTTATTCATGCTAGAAAAATGTAACAATCGAGAAAGCTATTAAATTTTAAACTAAAAAAAGAGTAAAATGGAAAAAGAAAAACTCAATGAAAGTTTCAGTGCAGAGAAACGATTAGACCATTTGGGAGCTTATAAAGGAGAATATTTCTAGGTGGGAAGTAGAAAAAACGTGAAGACGTACTTCATTTCCATGGGTTTAGTAAAATGAAAAAATAGCCCTTGGAAAGTGACACATGGTTGTTCTAGGAATAGCCTGACCACGTGGCTTCACAAGGACATTGGAAATCGAACCCAAGAGGTAACCGTTTATTAGTGACATATGTCACTGATAAAGTCACTTTATAATTTTTTTGACTTCTTTAAAGAGAGGAAAAGGTTGAATGTATTTTTTTTACTGTATTTTGTTGGTCAATTTATGAAATTTTATATCATCCCATGTTTTTTTACCTTCAACATGACTTAACTTAGTAGCATAATAATACAAATTGTATATGTTTAGGGCCTAATATGTGCATTTTCATGAATTTTTAAAATTATCATCGTACCAAATTTTGATCATCAAATGCATGTGTTTGACATATCTTATTTTCAAATATATAAAAAGAAAAATATTAATTATATTTTAAATGAATTTAAAAGGAATGTAGGTGTGGCAAATTGAAACGAGGGTGTATATCTTTTTCAAATATTTATGAAGTAAATTATTAGGTCAATGATGACTTTAGAATGACATGAACTACCTATTTAGGATAAATAAGCTAATAACAATTAATGACATAATTATCTTGAAGGCCTATATCCCATTATTAATTTATTTACATATGTTTATTCTTTCTATGAACAAAAAAGTCCGTCCAAAAATAAAAAGAATTAAATGGTTACCTCGATAGCAACAATATTAGTGGTGTGGAATTTTCCCTTTCATGAAAATATACATACAACAAAAAAGTAATCAAGATTTTGTAAAGACAACCAAAGTTTAGTTGTGTATGTATCCTTTATAAATTTCTGTGTTTTTGCACCCTCGAAATGAAATAGGTTAAAGTAGAGTTTCACATTTGTTGCATGAGTTAATAATGTATTAAAATAGTGTATTTTAGCATTAGAAGTCAGTTTGTAAAGTTTGGGAGTGTTTGGAAGTCAAATGTCCAGGACGTCCGGAAACTAGTCGAAGTTGAACTAGTGTGTCGTAGTGTTTTGTAGTGAAGTTTTGGGGGATAGTTTGATGGTGAAATTGAGTATCGATGGTTCGTATGCATACAGTGACATTTAAATGTTCTAAAGGTTCGAGAACGAAGCCCCGGGGACCATCCTAAGGGTCCATAAGGAGGACACAAACATGGGTTATCAAAGCTGCCAGCTAGCCTATATTTGAAGGCTGCTGCGCTACGCACAACCATCACTTGATTGGCAATTTTGTCCCTGCGATGCGGGACCAACACGAACCTTACTGTCCCAAAATAATTTCCTGAACCAAGATCAGGAGGTGACCTCGCGATGCGCAGCCAAGTCCTAGATTTGGCCTCATCATTTTTAAGTAAAATAGAACTTGGAAAAGGGTCCAAATAGTGTAGGGGTCTTTTGGGAACTTTGGGGATCATTTGTGGACTGATTTAGGTCATTTGAAACCTCATTTCACCGACCATTTCAAACTCTAAAGATCAAATAAATCCCTCTAAAACTCTTCCTCCAAAAACCTCCATTTTCAAGAAGCTTCAAGCTCCAAGGAAGAAGACCAAATTCTTTAAGTTTCTTCACCAAATTTCGTGGGTTTCTTCATATTGAGGTATGGTAGTTCATCCTTGACTCTTCTTCCATTCAAGGAGTCGATTTCCAAACTTTTCAAAAAGGGTTCTCAAACAGGAAATTCTTCCATTTTGAATTCTAAGCATCGGTCTTGCATGAAAACGTTTTAGTGAATGTAATATGATATTTTTCAATGTTATTTTATGATTTCGGATTAAAAACTAAATAACCCTATGTTCTATCCAATTTCTCAATTTTTGGCTTATGAAGTGGGTTTAAAGTGCTTGGTTTGATTATGTTGGAACTATGGTTTTCTCTATATTCTGATGTGATTAGCTACTGCCTTATTATGCTTTATTATGATGTTTTTTTGGCGAAATATTGAGGAAAGGTTGTACAGGCTGGGATGAAGGCTAAGTTGTTCTATCTTAGTTAAGTTATATTGAAGTAACTCTTGAAGTATATGAAGTTATACGTGTATTGTGAGAATGGCCTAGAAGGCATGATATATGAAGCGAAGTGTTGATTTTGATATGCATATGCATGATATGTGTTACAAGGTTGAAATGAGTATCTTGAAGGGTTTATGTCTAAATGAAGTATGTTATATGTGGAGTATGATAATGCGTAAATTGTTATAAATGTGGGTATGAGCATGTCTAGAAATCAATGTTAAGAAAGATAACTATTATGTAAAAGGTGTGCTCACATATACTCAAACACACACTTGAATGCATGAATGAAGTCAATGACTAAAAATGGGGGATTTTAGGGTAGACACTCTTCGTGAGTAGAGATGAAGTGTGTCTAGACTATCCCTACTATTTCTAAGCATAAAAAGGGGGATTTTGGGGTAAACACTCTTCATAAGGTGAGCTTAAGTGTTTAGTAGCAACCTCACTATTCCCGATGAGCTTTCCAAAGATAGGTTGGTGGTTTGATACCCTTCGTGAGTTGAGATGGGGTGTTTAGTAGTTATCTCTTAACCTATGGTCGATGAATGTTTAAAACTCCATGGGGGAGTTATGCTTAGCACCGAGAGGATTTGAAGTAGGGGTGTGTACACATCGTGAGTAGAGATGTTGTATCCAATGTACCTCTTGAGATGGGTGCTCCTCGTTAGTAGAGAATGAGTTACTTAGTAGCAATCTCCTTTTCCCTTAACTATGAGCCCGCGTAGGTGTAGCTATTGGATAATCCATTTAAAGACTAAATAATATGACCCTACCTTAGGCATGTAGGGATCCCTAATCCGGTAAAGATAGTACCGGTGTACTATGTCTAGCTCTCATGGTCTATGTCAGTTAAAGCGAGCCCCCACAAATGTATGTGAGTGGACTAGGTCTTCTTAAGGGTGTACTACTTAGGGTAGGTGTTGGAATGGGACGTTACCTATCCATTGAACAAGTAGACATTTGAATGGAGTCTTGGTGTGTCCTTATATGAAATGTATGAACGGGTCATTACATGATGTAAATGAAAGTATTGTGACATATGTCTAATGTTAAGGAAGAATGTTGATATTATGTTTTGCATAATAAAAGCCATTTATGTGATGAATGTGAAGTGCCTAGTCTATGGTAATTCCTAAGGAACACTAAGTGGAAGTAGTAGTATGGGATGCTAGTTTCACATTGCACTAAGTGTTACTTGGGAGTTGTCTTGGAGGATGGTTCTTATGTGAAGTTCCTAAGCATATATATGGTTCCATAGTGTCTTTGGTATTGAATGGTGACTTGTATAAATGAAATGAAGTATGCTTATATTTAGTAGCCTTAAGGATCTCTTAGGTAGGTATTGAGGAGATTGTAAGGGAAACCTCCTTATGTCTTACTTAGGGGAGCCTTAGGATAACATAGGATAGGAGTAGTTCATGTGTAATTTTGGTTTACTGTAAGTATGCTCTTATGTGAACAAAAATTGAAGTTATACATTATGTGCTAAATGATGATACTATATGAGGTTTTATAACTTAATTCATTAAAGTTTTTATCAAAATAGCATTAATTGTATGTTTCAACTAAATTGCCCTTTTTTTTGCATGATTTTACATAATGTCATACTTAGTACAATGTTTGTACTAACCCCATACTTTTCTATACTCTATAAGTATAGGTCAGATGCAATTTGAAGGTTAGAAGGCAAGCTTGGTAATCGACTCTCTCAAGACTAAGTATGTCCTCATATATTCGAGGGCATAGTCTATGTTTCTTTAATTCTTCTTGAAGTCTCGTATTATACCATTTATGTATTTCTTTCAATGTAAAGGGCCGTGTCCCTTAGATATTTAAGGTGTGTCTTTAAGAGTGGCTTGTGACGATGAGACTTATTTCTTAGCTTTTATAAAAGATGTTTCTTATTATTATATTCTTGTGAAAAGTTTTAATTTCGCACTACTTTTCATACTTTATGTAATGAATGATAGCTAAGAGGCTTGTGCAAGACCTCCGAGAGGTCAAGCACGCCTTATTCCGACCTAAGGGTTTCCCTAACTTCTAAGGTGTACTTGCAGGTCGTAAAAAACTTTGTATCAGAGCATAAGGTTTTAGGAAATAGTTTAGGGTCCAAAGTCTCACAAGCCACGTCTAGTAGAGTCTTGTTCATCGGTGTGAGTCGTTACACACCCATGAGTGAGAGTCTATAGGACGATTGAAGTTTATCTTTCTTCATTACACTAGTGTCATGCCATAGAGTTGAGTTTTATAAGTTCCTCTTATCAATCTCTTCTCTTGTGTTGATAGGACATGAATACGATAAGGACATCAACTAGAAGGGAGGAGCGAGAAATAGCTAATGAGAGAATTCCTCTACAAAATGATCAAGTCCCTATAGTTGAGCAAGAGAATTTGAATGAGGCGGTTCTCCCTCCGGAACCTCAAGGACCTCAATTGCCCTAAATGCCTCCAATGCCCGAAGGTCATCAAGATCCCTATGTTGAAGGGGATATGACTAATGCGTAGATAAGGTTTGCTCTTAGGTCTTTGAGTCAACTCATGATGACTCAAGCTCATGTTGTCATTAATAATGTGGTTGCCCAAGCTAACGCATGAGTTGGACCTCAACCCAAAGCAAGTACTCCCGCTTCTAGAATCCGTGATTTCATGAGGATGAACTCTCCTACTTTCCATGGCACTAAGGTGGATGAAGATCCACAAGGCATCATAAATGAGGTGTTCAATATTGTGGATGCTATGGGTGTGACTCCTAGAGAGAAAGCGGAGTTAGCCGCTTATCAACTAAAAGATGTGGCACAACTGTGGTTTGAGAAATGGAGGGATGAGATGACCTTATTGGATGGTCCGGTAGATTGGGAAGTGTTCAAAGTGGCTTTTCTTGATATATTTTTCCTCTTAGAGTTAAGGGAGAGAAAGTTAGTGGAATTCATGATGCTTCGTCAAGGGGAAATGAGTGTGAAGGAGTATTATCTCAAGTTCATCCAACTCTCTAAGTATTCCCCAACCTTTATAGCCGACTTTAGGGCTAGAATGAATAAGTTTGTAATGGGGGTGTCTAGTATGATCTTCCACGATGCATGAATATTGACTCGCAATGCATGATCTTCCGCGATGCATAAATATTTACTCGCGATGCATGATCTTCTGCGATGCATGAATATTGACTATTGATGTCATCTTTGGTACCAAGTTAAAACAGTGCTTCAATCGAGGAACATAGTGATCTTCTGGGTGCCCTCTGGATAATCATATCGTCTTAATTGACAATAACGGTAAAATAACTCTCCAGATAGTGTGTGTCACCCTGATCGACAATAAAATAACATGACCCCTCATGTGTAGTGTATTATCTTGATTGACAATAAAATAAATGACCCCTCCGGGTAGCGACACTATTATGTATGATAATGTGATGCAGATGAAGTCCTCGACGAAAACCGTAAATTATCCTTTCCGGGGTTCTCATTTGGTTCATCTTTGAGCCTAGCTGGGTGCTCCTTATAGACTTTATGTTGTTGAGAATTGAATGAAATAAACCATTCACACTCCCAAATCTTCGATATGAGCAATATAAAATAATTCCTGTGTCCACAGAATACTTGTAAATTGGGGGAGATTTTTGCCCCCTTGACTTCTCCCTATTCATCGATCGGAGGAATCTGCTGGTATCAAAGCAAAACTATAAACCTGCATCCACAGAAAAATTGTTAGTTTTCAAAACGAATTGATCTGTGTCGATTCTTCAATCGTCTGCTTAGCAAACTTTTTGAGAAGTAATATTTTGAAAAGGGTCACTGCCAAATGTCATGTCACGTCAGGCTTAGCAAACTTCTTTGAGTTTGGGTGCTCGGAGGTTTATTTGCTGGGGAGTATTCACAATCACTCCAGACTGTCGATAAACCCATGTTGAAATTTTGAGGCCATCCTCAAAATTTCTGTCCCAGTTACAAGTTTGCTTATCTTCAACTATCGGTAAGTAAATCAATGGAATTTTCGAGATCCTCTCAAAAATTCTGTCCCAGTTGCAAATTTTGAGGTATAGTCAGTCTTGGCTTGCTGAGGAAAAATCTTCTTCTCGAGAATTTTTGAGTCCCTCTCAAAAATTCAGTCCCAGTTTCTATTGTAAAGAGGAATAGAAATCTTACGGGAAATATGACCGAACTCTTGTGGCGCCTACGTATCCCATTGAGGCAGGAATCAGGTCAAACGTAGTTCCCCTCAAGGCTAACAAAATAAGAAATTTACAAAGGAAACCGACCGAGGCCGACATAGGCCGCCTACGTATCTCATTCTTGAGAATTCAGGTCAAACGTAGTTCAAATGCAAAGAAATATATAAAAGGGATAAATGGGGTGACCGAGGCCGACATAGGCCTCCTACGAATCTCATTCTTGAGAATTCAGGTCAGACGTAGTTAATTACAAGAGGGATAAAATTTTAAACAAAACAAATGCAAGCAAAGTAGAACAAATACAAGTTAATGACAGAAACACAAACTGAAACTTCACACATCTCTTGACGACATCTGAGTTGATTGGTTTCGGCCATGCGGTGCCATCCATTTCTGACAGGACCAAAGCACCTCCAGATAATACTTTGCGAACCATGTAGGATCCTTGCCAATTTGGTGCGAATTTTCCTTTGTACTCGTCTTGATGAGGAAAAATGCGCTAAGTACTAACTGCCCAATTTCAAAAATTCTAGCTCTGACTCTCTTGTGGAAATCTCGAATCATTCTCTGTCGATATAGTTGACCATGACAAACGACAACCATTCTCTTTTCGTCAATCAAAGTTAATTGATACATTCTCTTGCTAACCCATTCAGCATTACTCAACTCAGCTTCTTGGATAATTCTCAAAGACGGTATTTCAACTTCGGCGGGTATGACTGCTTCTGTTCCGTATACTAGCAAATACGGAGTAGCCCCAGTCGACGTTCTGACAATCGTTCGATAATCCAACAAAGCATATGGCAACATCTCATGCCAACCTCGGTGATTGTCAATCATTTTTCTCAGGATCTTCCTGATATTCTTATTGGTAGCTTCTACTGCTCCATTCATTTGAGGACGATAAGCCATCGAGTTTGGGTGAGTAATCTTAAATTGCTCACATATCTCTCTCATCAACAGACTATTGAGATTTGCACCATTATCAGTAATGATAGATTCCGGTGCATATCAAATTGTTGCCAACAAAATTAGCTACAACTTTCTTGGTTACCGACTTGTAAGAAGATGCTTCCACCCACTTGGTGAAGTAATCAATAGCAACCAAAAAAAATTTGTGTCCATTTGAAGCGGCTGGCTCTATCGGACCGATGACATCCATGCCCCAAGCTACAAACGGCCAAGGAGAACTCATAGCATTGAGTTCGTGAGGCGGCACTCGGATTAAATCACCGTGTACTTGACATTTATGACACTTTTGCCCAAACTTGCAACAATCATTCTCCATAGTCATCCAGAAATAACCGGCTCGAAGGATCTTTCTTTCTAAGGTGAGCCCATTTATATGTGTTCCACAAACTCCAGCATGTATCTGTTCAATAAGCTTTGCAGCTTCAACAGCATCAACACATCTGAGGAGACCCAAATCTGGAGTTCTCCTATAAAGGACCTCTCCACTTAATAAGAAATTGAGAGCCATACGACGTATCGACTTCTTCTGGTTGGATGTCGCATATTTAGGATAATTTCCGGACTCCAAATACTTCTTTATATCAAAATACCAAGGCAAACCGTCTGGTTCTGCTTCAACATGTGAACAGTGGACTGGATGCTCTTTCAACTCAATATCCAAAGGATCAATATAATCAGTATCCGGATGTTTGATCATTGACGCAATGGTGGCAAGAGCATCGGCCAACTTATTCTGTATCCTAGGAGTATGTCTGAACTCGATCTTACGGAATCTCTTGCATAACTTCTGTACATACTGTACATAAGGTATGATCTTCAGGTTTTTCACAGCCCATTCTCCTTGAACTTGATGAATCAAAAGATCTGAGTCTCCAATAACCAACAACTCGTAGACGTTCATGTCGATGTCCATTTTCAAGCCCAGAACACAAGCTTCATATTCGTCCATGTTGTTCGTGCAATTAAATCAGAGCTTAGCCGCCATGGGATAGTGCTGACCAGATTCTGACACTAGAACTGCCCCAATACCTTTTCCCTGGTGATTTTCTGCTCCATCAAAGAATAATCTCCAACCGGGATATGCTTTAGAAATATCTTCACCCACAAATGATACCTCTTTATCGTGGAAATAAGTTTTAAGCGGTTCATAATCTTCATCAACATGATTTTCTGCAAGATGATCAGCCAAGGCCTGTGCCTTTATTGCCTTCTGAGTCACATACACAATATCAAATTCACTCAACAACATTTTCCATTTAGCTAACTTTCCGGTCGGCATCGCTTTCTAAAAAATATACTTCAACGGGTCCATTCTGGAAATGAGATATGTAGTATAAGAAGACAAGTAATGCCTCAATTTCTGAGCAAGCCAAGTCAAAGCACAACATGTTCTCTCCAACAGAGTGTAACGAGACTCATATGGAGTAAGATTCTTGATTATGTAATAGATAGCTCTTTCCTTCTTCCCTGTCTCGTCGTGTTGATCGAGCACGCATCCGAATGCACTATCTGAGACGGACAAATACAACAACAAAGGACTCCCTTCTCGCGGAGGAACCAATACTGGCGGATTTGACAAATAGTTCTTGATAGCATCAAAAGCAGTCTGACACTCTTCAGTCCACTTTGTCGGAGCGTCTTTCTTTAACAGCTTGAAGATAGGCTCACACACCACGGTTGATTGAGCTATGAATCAACTGATGTAGTTCAACCTTCCAAGGAAACTCATCACCTCTTTTCTCGTCTTCGGTGGAGGTAACTCTTGAAGTGCTTTAATTTTAGAAGGATCGAGCTATACCCCTTCTACTGACTATAAATCCCAACAATTTGCCGGCTGGAACTCCAAAAGCGCATTTGGTGGGATTTAACTTCAAGTTGTAATGAACCAAACGATCAAAGAACATCCTTAGATGTGTCAAGTGGTACGAACTCTCATGGGACTTGATTATGACGTCATCCACGTATACCTCAATCTCCTTATGAATCATGTCATGAAATATGGTCGTCATAGCCCTCATATAAGTAGCACCAGCATTCTTGAGGCCAAATGGCATCACCCTGTAATGATATACACCCCAAGGTGTGATAAAAGCTGTCTTTTCTGCATCTTCCTCGTCCATCAGGATCTGATGATAACCTGCATAACAATCCACAAATGACTGCATTTCATGCTTAACACAGTTGTCGATCAGAATATGAATGTTTGGCAATGGAAAATTACCCTTCGGGCTGGCTTTGTTGAGATCTCTATAGTCGACACAAATTCTGATTTTCCCGTCTTTTTTGGCGACCGGAACAACATTCGCCAACCAAGTCGGGTATTGTGTCACCTCCACCAATCGAGACTTGATCTGCTTGGTGATCTCTTCTTTAATCTTTAAACTCAACTCAGGCTTGAATTTTCGAACCTTTTGCTTCACCGGATCAAAACCTAGGTTAATCGGCAGTTTGTGGGACACGACATCGGTACTCAGTCCTTGCATGTCATTGACCTCCCAAACGAACACATCAATGTACTTATCAAGCAGGTGAATCAGGCTTTTTCTTTGATCCTCACTCAAGTGAATACTGATTTTAACCTCTTTGACACACTCTTGGTCGCCCAGGTTTACCGTTTCAGCTTCCTCTAAATTTGGTTTATACTGATTTTCAAACTGACGAAATTCCTTGGCAACATACTCTGGTTCCTCACTTTCCACTTCGTAATCATCGACCTCATCATCACTTGCCTCATTTTGTTCATTCAGCTCGTGACACGACACGACATTGGCAGGTTTAAAATTTACCTTACTGAAACCATGAACAAACGAAGTTAGAATAATCAAAGCGTGATAGATGATTAAATAAACAAATTTAAAATAAAAGAGGCTTTCATTAAAATGGAAAGACAATGCAAACTTTGGCCATGGCAGGGCCATATTGCCTTTTTAAACATTACGATGGGAATTGAAAATTCAAACAGTTAAGAAGAAAATGCAAAATGGTGGGTCTCGGGCCTCTTCCGGACTACCACCGATTTAAACATGCATAAAACGATGCCCTTCTACCAAGGAGTTCGGGAGATTAGGATGGGAGTAGAGGTCCAGTTCTACAACATCTCTCCGGGCTCAGCATCACGGAATCCTGTCAGCTCAACCTCTTCTTCAATAATAGCATCAATTTCTTCAAAAAGGCCACAGATTCCTTCCCCCAGGTCCTCCTCTTCGGCATGCTCACGAACTGGAAAGGATTGATACAGATGAGGGATTGGCTTGGCCAATGCTTGATCCTTCTTCTTCTTCATCTTCTCATCGTCATCTGTGGGGACATACCCCAATCCATATTTCGCCCCCTTGGCAGGAACTTGAATGGGCTCAACAATTCCTCGGGAATTCTTTCCCAACACAAAACCTAGTTCGAAACTATTTTGCAGCATCACAGTGGCTATCATCTTATACACGGCAGGCATAGGAGGCTGTGGGGCCAAATCCTCACCAGTGGCATTTACCAGCTCCACTGTATAGAAATCGGTACCTCGAGACACTTCATCAATAATTGGCGCCTGTCTTCCAGAGCGATTCCCTTCACCATGAATAACCAACTCTTCATTTCTCCAAACGAGCATCATCATCTGATGCAAAGTAGAAGGCACAGCTCCAGCCATATGAATGAAAGGCCTTCCTAGAAGAAGGTTGTAGCTTGTATCAATATCTAAGACTTGGAACTGCGCGCTGAATTCTGCCAGACCCATTTGGATGACCAAATTTACCGCTCCCAAGGTATCTCTTTGGACCCCATCAAAAGCCCTCACGTTGACTTGATTTTTCTCCAACTTCCCCAAGTTAAAACGTAACTGCTTCAGTGTCGACAATGGACAAATATTCAAACCGGACCCATCATCCACCAAGACACGATTTATGACCTTTTCACGACAGACCACAGTGATGTGCAACGCCTTGCTGTGCGACTTCCCTTCGAAAGGCAACTCATCGTCACAGAAGCTGATGCGATATCCTCGAATAACCTGGTGGATCATGCCAGCCATATTATCGCTGCTTGTGCCCGCGGGCACATATGTATCATCTAGTGCTTTCATCAGAGCTTGCCTATGTGATTGAGAACTCATCAACAGGGCCCAAACAGAAATCTGGGCAGGAGTCTTCTCCAAATGTTTGACGATAGAATAATCCTTCGGTTGCATTCTCCTCCAAAACTCCTCCGCTTCTCCTTCGCTTATTGGCCTTTTGGCCTGATCCTTATTTTGACCTCCGAGAGCAAGCTCGTCAGGAGTGTAACATCTTCCAGATCTGGTCATCCCTTGAGCAGCAGCAGTTTTAATAACGAACTTAGGCTTGATGAGAGTTTTTGATGGCACCAAGGCAATAGCCTTTGCAGGTGTCAATATAACAAACTCTTTTTTCTCTTTGATAGTTAATGAAGCCACAGAACTTTCCAACTCGTGAGGGACCATTGGAGTTATCATCTTTGTCACACACCCATCGTCGTCTATCTCTATCATACTCACGCTGCCGCCTCCATGATTTGGCAACGGGTTGGTGTTGACATTTGGTGCCGCTGGTTGGAGAGAGACTATATCTTGGTCAATAAGATCCTGGATTTTATGCTTACGGTTGATACAATCCTCAGTATCATGCCCAACACTGTTGGAATGATAAGTACATCTCTTATCAGGCCTATAGAATCTTGAATTGACATCCACGAGTTTGGGCCCTACAGGGTGGATGTATCCGGTCGCAGCCAGTCGCTCATACAACTTTGTTCGGCTTTCTGCGAGCGAGGTGAAATTCCTTGCAGGTTTCTTCTCGAAACGAGGTCGAGGGGGATCATAACTTCCTTGTGGGGGAGGCGTATGTTGATAACCTCGGTTGTTCGAACGTGGAGCTTAATTTATGGGATATGGATTTGTTTGGTAGTTTGGCAATGGAGCTTGGTAATTCGGAGGGGAATTTTGGTATAGTGGAGCTTGAACTTGATAAATAGGAAGGGGTGATCTGTATCTCGACTGCAAGTTAGCACAGCTGGGAGCGATACCAAGATAATGATGAGATGGAGTTTGGTAGAGTGGAGGGTGACTTGGATAAACGGGAAATGGATTTTGGTAATTTGGGGGTGGATTTTGGTATAGTGGAGTTTGGACATTCTAATTAGTGGGGGTAGCATTTTGATAAAATAGGGGATTATTGGGATGACTACCTTGCATGTAGCGATCTTGACAGGAATTTTGGGAAGGTCGAGGACGACCTCGGGAATATGATGAGCTTCTGGGGGCTTTCTTCCCTTCATATGAAACAACAGCAATTTCTTCTCTTTTCTTCTTTAACAACCCTGAAGATCCAGGTGATGCGGCTACATGGGCTATCTTCCCTGTTTTCAAACCGTCTTTAATAGTCTCACCGATCTTCACTATTTCAGCAAACTTTGCTCCAATGAGCAACATAATTCTGTCATAATATTCGGGTTCTTGTACCCGCACAAACACCTCAACAATTTCTTTTTCAGACATGGGCGGCCTCACCCTCGCCGCTTCTTTCCTCCACCTATAGGCAAATTCTCTGTAGCTCTCAGTGGACTTCTGCTTCATCTTTTCCAAAGAGTAACGATCAGGAACGATTTCTACATTATAAGCAAATCGCTCGATGAAGTCCTTTGCTAGAGCATTCCAGCTGGGCCATTGTCGAGTTTCGTGCAAGGTGAACCATTCAAGATCTTCTCCGCACAGACTTCGGCTGAAAAGCCGCATCAGCAAAGCTTCGTCCATTCCAATTCCCACGAGCTGGTCACAGTAGGCTCTTAGATGTGCCATAGGGTTTCCCACTCCTCCGAAGGTATCGAACTTCCAGATCTTGAAACCTTCTGAAAGGTCCAGACTCGGGTGAATGCATAAATCTTCATAGTTAAGTCCGGTAGCATCGGGGACGCATTGAAGCTCTTTCATATCCTTCTTGATCTCTTTTTTTATGTCAACTTTTGCCTCTTATTTCGCCCTCCACTCTCTTTCCTGTTCCTCATAGTGGTCCAACTCAGAACTGTGCATGTCGTTCTCACCGTGGACAGGGATTTGGAAAGTGGTTCTTTTAGGCAAGGGTGGAGCTATGGAAGGACTCTGGGCGTTTTGAGCAGCTTGGTAATTTTGGGGGTAAGTCTGAGGGTTGGTGTTTTGATTTAAATGATGGTGGGATGCCTGAGGATTAGAAGTGTTCTGATTCAGATTTTGACTTTGGTTTTGCGGTGGTGGAGCGGATTGAGGTTGGGTATTTTGAAGATGAGAGGGCATTTGGGGGTGGTTATTCTTAGGATGTGGTGGAGTTTGATAAGAGGCTGAAGCATACTGTGGATTTTGGGTAGTTAGGTCTATAGAAGGTGGATTCTGAGCGAGCGGCACACTCTGAGATGGATCCACATTCGAGGAAGGAAAGTAGATAGGAGGCCTTCCTTCTGTAGTATTAACAGCAAAACCTGGCGGAGGCAGATCCGACCTTCTTTGCAATTCTACCCTCATCTCCGCGATCTGCTGCATCAATTACAGAATTAACTCATTTTGGTCCTCTACGGTGGGTTGAGCCACCACAGCATCATTAAGACCAACTTCCTCGCTATTATCTCCCATAACTGTCTTTCCTTTGTCAGAATTTTGCCCTAGGAAGGAATCTGTGGGACCTTTTGATCTGGTGAAGTAAGGATGATCTGCCAGCTTAATCAACACAGATCAGTTCAAAATACCTGAGGAGGAAAACAACTCAAAGGCAGATTTGTCAGTTTGGACTCCAAATACAAAACACATAATATCACACATAGAGCAGGTAAACACACAAGTTGCTATGTTTGAGAAATATCTTCAACCCACGAGTAAGGACGAAAATAGATTTTTTAACAAGCAGGAGTTTGCTTGTTTTTTAATTTGACACTGTCTCAGAAAGGCCAAATAGCGTTGAGCTAAGGTCTTCTTGCAGTTGCTTTCTGACGTCCGTTGATCTGATCTTTGTATCCTCTTGTAATATGAAAAGAAGAATGAAAATTTTTAAAAGATAGGGGCCGGGCCTTGGTAGGATGTCTACGTATCTCACAAGGAGAAGTCAGGCCCAAAGTAGTTCGAGTAGAAAATAAGGTATTGATTTTTCATTCATTCATTCGCTTGGGATTACAAGGAAATTTAAAGACAATCAATGATTAAAAATAAAATTAATGACTCCAGATCGGTCATTTCCTTCTTCTCATCATCTTAGCCACGGGGAACGGTCTCGACTTGAATCTTTCCCATGCCAATGAGGGATTCGAGGTCGTGACGAAAGTCGAGACACTTTTCAATATTGTGGTCTGTGGCGTGATGATGATAGGGACAACGCTTTAGGATTTTGTGCTGAAGAGAATATTGCATGTCCACATTCTTGTAGTAATGGGTAAAGATGCCATTCTGAACTAAATCCGAGTATATTTCCCTCATTGTTTTCTTGAAAGGAGTGAATGAACAACGAAAGAATCTGGTCCTCTCTATGACCGGTATGTCAAGACGTATTTCATCACATGCAAGGATAACGCCGTCACCCCAAGTATTAGGATTGTTATCCATGTCGAATAAACAACGGACTGCGTTTTTAAACCCAATACACTCTTCTATTGTATGTCCTTTCTCCCTTGGATGACATTCATACGTCTTGCAGAGATCTCCTAATCCTATTTGGGGGGGACGCTTTCTTAACGGGTCTTAGCAGGCCCCTAGACCGATAATGTTCAAAAACGAGAGCACACGAGATGACCTCTATCTTCTTCTGGACTTCGTGCGGATATGCCTTGAGAGAAATTTTGTTGTCTCCGTTTGCCAGATGTCTCTCGAAAGAAGGTGGGCGGGCAAGTATCTTCTCATAACTTTCCTCCTCATAATTTCATTCGTTGATTTCCTCTTCGGGGCTCTCAGGAGGAAATATTGATTCGTACAGACGCTTTTCGTGCTGCTTTTGCATCTCGATCCTCTCTTCTTCACTTGGTTCAGCTTGAATACTCTTTCCTTTGTCCATAGCGGCGATTTTGCCTTTCCTGTCTTGAGACAGTAAAGTACTTGTTTTAGGATTTGGGGTGTGAGAGGTGTCTATTGAGTGAGAAACTTAAGACTCGGGAAATTTTGGTCGAAAATTTGTAATAGTGACTTGTTTGTATTTTGAAAATTTCTAAAAAAGAGTGGGTTTCCGATATCCTCATTAATAACAACAAAACACATAAGCAATTAAATAACATTATCGCGTCCTAAAACATACATGGGGACCCTTTTGTGCCAAGGGTAGGCCTATCGCACTTGAATGATGTACGCGTAAATTTGAACCAAATAAATAATTCCCCCCAAAATAAAATTCACAAACGAATAATAATGTTCACAAAGGGGAAAGAGAATAAAGGACAAAACATTAAAGACAAACCCACGCAGGGGCCATTTGAAAGTGCGATGAAGGCAGGCCCACGCAGGGGCTAAAAACAACATAAATAAATATAAAAAACCCACACAGGGGCAAAATCCTCTATGATGTGCCTGATGGTCCTGCTCCGTTGCCGTCTCCCTGAGTCTTGTATTGCTGAAACATGTATTTTAGCATCAGCAAGAATCCTTCACCCAGGCGTCCCTTGTCTTCCAAGCTTTTGTATTGCATCCTCTCAATTTTCTCCTCGACCCAAGTATCAAAATCATCATAACTACGCCTCAATCTTTTCACCTCTTGAGTCGTCCTCTCAAGAATGTCCTGGTTCTCGACAAATTTAGCGTATATTTCTTGAGCCTCTTTCTTCACCAGTTGTAGCTCAGCCACTGCCTTGGCTTCCTTGTTAGTCACGCTGCGAAAGTTGCGTTGGGTTGAGGAGGAGATACTTTGTATGTCTTTTTTTCAACCATTCTTTGTAACCCTCATCGTACCCAGCATTGAATCGGTCTGGAGCGATGGTAGTTTTATCCATCCACTTGGCACCTTTCCATTCTCTGAACAATTCAGTTGCGTCATGAACCCTATCGTCTCCGATATCGTATACATAAATGCCATAGAACGCATCTTTAGGCACAATTTGTCTCCTTCCAAACTGTCGTAAGACTCGAAAGGGTGCGTAAGGACGAATTCCCCGAATACCTGCCAGAGGAAACACAATTTGTCTACGGCTCTTTACAATGACTTCTTTGGAGATGAAGCGGTCAAGCATCCATTGGAGATCTTCTTCTCTCAATTCGGAGAAAATCTGAGCCCATCTCCCCCTTGTTCTCCGATTGCCCATATTCCGCCAGTACAGCATGTAATTCAAATCTTTGAGGGTGTTCTTGTTGTCGAGAGTGTGTAGCTCCTGAGTCCCATCACCCTTTGCTAAGTCGCTGAGAATCCACCACTGAAGAAGTAGGTTGCATCCCTGGAAGTATCGATGCCCTTCTTTGCATTTTCCTAAGGCTCGATACATATCAGACAAGATGACCGGAGCTATAGGGTAGTACTTTGTTATTCCTTAGCGCGTATACCCTTTGAACAAAGTGTGAGCGAGTGTTATTACTCGGGTATTGATGCTCAGACTTGGACCATGTGGAAAGACCATCGTTCCCAACAACGCTACGGCAAATGCTAGAGGATGAATTTCGTTCCATTCTCTGTAGGAGATCTTGAACTCTCGATTGTATGTGGCGTAGAAGCTTGCATGTCCAAATCCGATGTACAGATCTCTAAATGCTATATGGGAATCTTGGCACCAGTAGGTAAAATCTTTACCCAATCCGAACCAATCCGCAATATCTTCTACGGAAGGCTTGTTAAGGATAAAGATGTCTTCTTGTCTTCTTGCTCTCCTTTCTATCCCAGTGCCTACCGTGTCTATGCAATCTCGGATTTCCTCCAAAGTTGGGGTAATTTCGGTGGTTCCGAATCGAAACACCATTCGTTGATTATCCCAGTAGCCTGTAAGGACCTCAACCAATTCAGGCCAACCGTTCATGTTGATCAATTCCGTTAGAGCGCCCACATATTTGTTGAGGGTCCTTTTATGATCACCGTCAAGATTGTCATGCCACATTTTGAGTTGGAGTGGTGCCGCTACGATCATGTTAAACTTTGGAAAATGGTCCATATCTACAAAACAGAAGCTAGTTAGGTTTACCCACCCCAAATTGGTTTTTACACGTACATCATTCAAATGTCAAATAATATGATGTGTTGTGAGGTCGGAGACCTTAGACACGATTTTTGGCGGTTTTCTACTAAATGGACTTAATACACCTTGGGTATTAAGCCGTCTTAGGCTAATGCTTAAATTTGGTTTTGGTTTCGCTCTAGCTTAGGCTTACTAGAATAGTTATCAAGTTGACGGTTACCCGAGTCGGACAAACAACGGGGTGAAGCTACCAAACGATGTCGGATGACCGCATTCCAACTATTAGTTTGATACTTCCAAATGAAACTCTTGTGTATTTTCTGAAGAAAGCCGTGGACAGCCACGTAACTTTCGTTTTCCTAATACATACTGTTTGCCGTTTGGCGGAAAGATGCCATGAAGTGCGACAATTCAAAAACTAAGATAAACTAAACAAGTAAACAATTTATCACAAATAGTCAAATAATATTAGTTTTAAGGTTAGAATCCTCCAATTCTCCAGCAGAGTCGCCATTTCTGTTTTATCAAAAAAAATAAATTTTTTTATATTTGTTTTTGACTTTTTGAGAGTCGCCACTTAATTTTGAGAAAATTAAGAAAACTTGTGCTTTCAAAATACTTTAAACAGAATAAAATCATTTGAAAACTTTAAAAGGGTTCGGAGATTCATATTAACGTCTTAGGAAGGTTTTGAAAGCACCTAAGACATTCCACTTAATTACGGCTTTCCAGCAACTAACTTAATTCGGCTGAAAAAATTAACGTTGATAAAAATTGTTTAGAAAGATAGAGAATTAAAATACTAACTTATTTATCTAAGTAAGTTATTTGTAAAATTATTGGTTTTATGTTGATAAAGCACTTAAGGCGTTTGCGGGGAATTTAGAGTTCTCTTAACTTAAAACTAACTAACACATAAAGCAAGTAAATAAACAAGAAATAAGAGAGAGGGAAAGAGATTTGGGTCCAAATCCAGATACTGTTCGCCTTGACCGAAATTTTGGACCCACCTGTTTTGGGTTTTTGACCCATTTGACTTTTTGGGTTTTCGACCCATTTCTTCCGTACCTGTCCTAAACTAAGCAAATAATTAATACAAAATTAATATAGAAAATAAAAGACAAGGCCCTTAGCCCGAAAATAACAAAATACAAAATAATAAACTAAATTTGATCTTTTAATCCAACTTCTTCGGCCTTCTTCAATCTTCAAGCTAGTTAAACTTCAAGAATCTGTCCACCAAATTTATGGATTGACTCGAAAAGATGAAATTAAGCCTTTACGGCTTTCTCAAAATGCGGGAAGGAAGGAGTTCTCGATGAACTCGGCATATTTCACATGCGACAAAAGATAATAGAAGTTAATATATGTAAAAATACATGAGATGTAGTTTAGACAAAACAGATTCTATTGAAATGGAAGACACTTGAAAATCAAAACTAAGAACACAATTATTCCAACTAACGGGCCAAAATGGCAGATAACTTTGCGAATTAGAGAACGATGACATACTTGGAGCTTAAACACATTGTAAACAAAATAATGCAAATGCAATGAGAGAATACCTAACATGGTCAAACATGAAGAAAGAAGAGGCAACAAAGCTCATATAAATTAGCGAAATCCTAAGTCATTGTCACAACCAAACCATGAAGGCGAACTAAAACAAACACGCCATTTCGTAAACTACCAAGCTAACACATTGGGGGGGGGGGGGTAAAGAGGGCATATCACACTATTAACAAACATACCATTTCCTGCCAAAACAAAAAATTAGCTTAGCTATTTATTTTAACTCAATTCGAACGAATCAAACCTCACCAAACGCGGCTAACATGAGGACTTAATGAATAGCAGGCAACCAATTTACAGTAGCTTAAAATCAAGTAAAAGTTTTGGCTTTCAAACAAAATAATTATTAATCAAGTCTAGTATCCCTTGAATAATATATGGAAACGGGCAACTAGCATAGTAGGTAGTCCAATATGGTTGAAACAAATATGAACAAGAGTATTAACATCGTACTAACACAAATAGATATTTCCCTTACATAAGCAATCAGCCGCATAAAGCCAAAGAGTGAAAAGAAAAATAAAAAATAAAAAAAAGACTGCTTACTACACTAAAAAATCGACCAAGATCAATTATTTAACTAAGCCTACAAAAGCAAGCAACAGTGAATAGATTCTGAGGAATACATACTAAAACAGGACGTCATGAAACCAAAAGTAGGCTATTTCTTATCACTTAATAATCAAATAGTTGACTTTATGCTTACAATATGCAGCTTGAAATAAATTTTCGTTCTTAAGCAGAAATAATAGTGAAACTATAAGCAACATAATCAGTAACAAGTTAAATGAGGAACAATCCACTCGATGCTTGAAAACATACTAGGCATGAGAATCAAAGTAAGACGAAAACAGAAGAAGAGCTAAGCTTTTACATAATAAAAAATTTGATCTACAATGGCGAAGAGAAAAAGAATTTCTTAAGCCTTTAGAAATTTTGCAGTAATTTTGGGAGTTTAAGCATGTTACACAAGGGGTACAACATTTAACTCATTCAATACGAATGGAATCGAATCCTGAAATCTAAACTCCAGAAGAACTAGCGAAAACAAAATGCAAAACAACAGCCTTGGCGAACCTTAGCAGATACAATACTAACTCATTCAAGATGTGAACCAAATACACTACATAAGGCCAAAATTCGAAATGACTTGTAGCTAAAAGAACTAAAAATAATAATAAACATCAGAGGGCAGAATCAACACAGGAGAAAAATCGAAGCCAAGACAAAAGAAGCATAGCTAATTTGCGAAACCGAAAAGCTGGTTAAGTGAATGAGATGAGGTAAATACGAAAGGATGTTACCTCTTTCGGAGCAGCAAATCAAGACGAGACGAAACGGAACACCGACTTAACACCAAGAAGAGAATTTTGAGACCCTCGAGTACAGAGACAGCAGACAAACGGAGTTCGAATCGACTCCAAAACCGAACACCTTAAGCTAAACCTCAAAGGAATCAGTGTGAAAGAAAGGCCTTGTACCGCTTCAAAAATCTTAAAGTATCCTTGAGTTAAACTTCTTAGTGTTACTCTCTATCTTCTACTTTAAAGGAAACTTGAATACAAGAAAAATCTTTGTGTATTCTGAGTATCAGTTGAAAAAAAACTCTTGCTCCAAAATTTCAAAACTCCAAAAAAAAATTACTTCTGCGGCTGAACCTCAAAGCGAATATTTATAGAGAGATTTTTAGGGTTTTGGAATGGGAGGGAAAAGGGTATAAAGGGAACCCTGATTTTCTCCTCCAAAATTCAAATTTTTTCTCGATGAGGACGAGCAGACTGAATTAGTACAACGCACTTGCCTCAACGGAACTCGAAAGGGAGCCGTTCGATTTCGTCTCAAGGACAAGAGAGACGCTGGGATTTAGCCACCTTGCCTTGCTCTCTGTACAAGCACGCTGTAAACCCGTACGAGCGGGCAGTGAATCAGTAGAAAGAAGGAGACGCGTCACGCGCGATTGAGCTCCAACTCGTTCACCGTGGCTGGAACCGATGAGCTCATCGCTTGTATTGTTTACCACACGTTGAGATAAGCTTGATGCGCTGGTTTCATCGAAAGCAAAGAAGAAGATGCGGGTAATGATTTGGGTTTCTTACTTGGGATTGAACGGGTTGATGGGTCTCAATTTGAGAGGAAAGGGAAAGGGCCGGGTCAGCTGAATTGAAATTAAGGGAGAATTGGGACAATTGGTGATTTTATAAAAATGAGAAAGTGATTGGGTCTGAGAGGTTTGGGCTGATAAAAAAAACGCTGGGCCCGAGATTTGGTTCTTTTAAAACGAGTTTGGAGAATTTGACTAATATTCCAATAAAATGAATATAAATTAATTAACGAGCTTTTAAGTCTTAACGGAATAAAATAATTATTTAAACATAAGTTAAATAATCTAAAGTATAAAACTTATCATATAACCGTATATTTAAATCAAATATTTAGTTGAAACCAAAATCTTTTGAGATAATTTTTGAATATTCATAAAACAAGCTAATTATATACATAATTATATAAAACGTACATATTACCTAACAATTATAAAAATGGTAAAATTACTTTGAAAATAATTTGCAAAGTATTTTAAATTTTATAAAACTAATTATTTCAAATCGCTTTAGAATTAAAAACTCATCAATTAATTATCATCGGGAGGGTCGAAATTGGGTGTCAACAATAAGTTAGAATAGTTTGTGGTGATTATCCACCCTTCCAAAATTCGTTTTGTTGCTTTTCAATATATATATATATATATATATATATATATATATATATATATATATATATATAGAGAGAGAGAGAGAGAGATAAATAGATATGCACGTATTTTTTATATCTTAAAGATAACAAATATTCAGATAAAATTAGATTTATTTTGTCTATCTTAAAGATAAAAATATATTTTTTATAATATTATTTTACATTTTTAGTATGATTAAAATTTGTAAGGTTTTCATCTAGATTCAATTGATAAATCATTGAATAATCTTCTTCTTTTCATGAATTACATCTACATATAAAATAATTTTAAAACATAAATTTTTCATATACTATGCTCACGAAATTAATTAATATTTTTTAAAACAAGATAATGTACTTAAAAAGAAATCAATCCCCCTTCTTATTTGAGAAAAGAGGATAGTACTATTGAGAATTAATTAACAATTTATAAAAATATGCATTATACTGGTTAAATTTTCATTTTATTTTAACATTTGAGTTCTAAAATTACCAAAAATATAATTTCTATAGTTGAAAACATTTTTAAAGTTGTACTATTGAATAAGCTAACTTGATTTTAAATTTTGAAGACTAAATATAGGGCATGTACAAAATTTATTGAAGATTGAAAAATAAATGGGGCGCACAAAAGATGAATGAAGTTGATAATTGTTGAGAATTTGAAATTGATAATTGATAGTAAATTTGTAATGATATAAAGAGAATCGACCCACATTGTTACAAATTTTTAAAGGCTATTGGTGATGGAATAAGACTAGGATAAGTACAAGTACAATTTGTATTGCTTATTGTACAACTCTTCATAGCCATGGTCGTCCTTCCATGGCTCATCTATATAACTAAATGATTATTACCCCTTCTAAGCATGGACCCAACATTTTAAACTCTAATATAATTTTATTTGTGTAATCTACCTATGAAATATGTTTGAGATTCGGTGTGACTATAAATACTTTTAAATAACCATAATATCAAAATTACAGCTTCAATCATTTAATAATCAATCATATTTCTTAGCTTACAAAATAGAATAAGCCATGCCAAATACAATACAAGCAAGATGCACTATCATTTTTCTTTCAAGTTTCAACAATTAATTCAACAGTAAGTCGGTGATATATTCACGATTTAATATCCACAATCAAAATTTATCAAAGATATTATGAGGAGGCAATCAAATATTATTTCATAGATATAGAGAACACATTATAAGAAAATCTGCTTGCAAAACATACTCCATCGCTGTTCATTGAGTATTTTTATTATATTTTATGCTACATAATCAAGAATCAATACATCATCAAGTAACTGACACTACTGCAAGAGAGTTTAGATACTATCTCAATCAAAACTCAACAAATGTTAGAGAAAATAGTGAAGAGGATATGATTATACTCCACAAAACATGTGATTAATTTTTGGAACAGTTCATCTCTCCAAGAAATATTAGAGACAATAGTGAAGACATGTGAATAACCACTTCAAATTTTCGTGTTCTCAAGCTTAGGCAAAGGGGTCTGGTGGACCTTACACTTTTACTAGTTTGTATTGTGGACTTGTAACGACAGGGTTTAATCATTATTGAAATGCCAATAGGGGGAAATCGGGGTTGGATTTTTTTTTCGTAGTACTACGATTTTCCCTAACTTGTCTAGATTTTTAGGAAATTGGAGTCATCAAGATGTAGGGAAATATGGTAGTAATCGGGTTGAGTAAATATAAATTTTATTACATAATCGGTTAGATAACTCGATAGGGGATCCATACGACTTTACTTAATTCAATTTGGATAAATAGACCTCCGGGAATAAACCATAGCGTTAACGGTATTTTCTGGGCATAGTGGGTTAAGAGTATGTTGTGAAAGGTGGAAATTGAAAATCCCTTAAGAACTCACTACCTCGCTTCATGTTGCTGCAGCGGGATTGTTGCCACTACAACGTGACGGGTACCACTGTAGCGAACAAGGCAGATATTGAATTATAGGATTTTAGGGATTTTTCAAGATGGATATCAATTGTTCAAAAAGTGTCGCTGCAGCTACGCCGCTGCAGCGGGATGGGTGTCTCTGTAGTGGGATGAAACGTTTTAAAATCATAAATAAAACCCCTTAGACGACCTTGTTTTCTATTATTCGACTATTTGATTTAAGAGAAAGCTCCTGGGCTATTCCAACTCATTTTCCACCATTCGTGATGCTAGAGGTAAGATTTTTACTCCCCGAATTAGTTTTCCGATCCGTAGAACAATTTAGAATCGGTGAATATTGATGGGTAAGGATTTCTTCATGAATCCTATGGTGGAATTAACCTTAAATTGACTAGTCGGGGTCATGAGCTAAAATCTAGGATTCATAGTTTGTTAGTATTCTAGGAATTTAGTGTTTCTTTATTGACTCCCGTGTATAAATTGTTGTTAGTAGACCACGAACAAGCGGAACGAATTCAGAAAGGAAAGGATCAAGGTGTCAAATGTTTCAAGATTATTTCAAGGTAGGCAATGATTGTGATTCTATGTTTGTGGAATATACACTTTCTTTTCTTTGTTGTGATTCTTGTATATGTACGCATGTTGCAGTATTGATCATCGATGTTGAAATGAGATATATAAATATCAATACCATGAAATCATGATTCAATGAATGATCTTGATGTGTTGCTTTGATGTGTAATTAAGATTGGCTGCCAGTTTCCGTCACAATAACTTGGATCGGATTTCCACGTTTTGTCATGCTAAATGGGATTAGTTGTCGCATTCCGGCATAAAGATTGGATCAGATAGCCATGTTCCGGCATGATAACAGTTTGACTTTGGGTTCCAAGAGAGGAAAAACTATGTGATAATGCATTTGAATTGTGATGTTAATTGTTATGATAATATTGAATATGTTAATATTTATGCATGTGTTATAATGTTGTTATTACTTGTCTATGTTACTCTAGTGGGAATAGTCGTGTGATCCTACTAGTACACGGTGGTTGTGTACTGATTATGTACTTGCTATTTTTTTTCTTGAGTAAAAGGCATTTTCACGCGACTATCGACAGTCCTCTCTTAGTAGATCGATGATTAGTTCTAGTTCAAGGGCGAGGCACATCGTTCAGGCTGACATGGAATTCTCTTTACTCTATGTCCACAATTTTTGACCTAGACCTTCTTTTAGTTAGATAGATAGTTCACTAGAAATTCTTGTTAGATTTAGTTCACGTTTATACTTTCGGTACATTGACTTTGAGAATCAAGGTTTATCTTACGCATTGTTAGTTAGTGATTAGATCTTTAATTAGTAATGGAACTTAGCTTAGTTAATTAACTTGCTTCCCTAACTTAAATTCCTTAGTGTTTAGATTTATTGCTTTTGTGTGTTTCTAGTAGTGGTTCTCCCACCGATTTGTAGTGTAGGTGCCAATCACGACGGTCTGATTCGTGACAAACCCTTGTACTTAATCTTTTACCAATTGAACCCTTACACTTAGTAAAGTTTTATAGAATAATAAATATAAAATACAATTGAATATCTGTAATGACTGAGTTTTTTCATCATAGAAATACCAACAAGGGAATACTCGAGGTCGAAAATAACTTTTCATAGTATTAGGATTTTTCGAACCTTGTCCATATTTGGAGAAATTCAAATTCATCAAGGAATAGGGAAATTTAATAGAAATTGGGTGGAGTACATATTTATTGGATTACATAATCTCTTAGATAACTCGTTAAGTTATTCGTACGACTTTATGAAATTGAATTTGTATAAGTAGATCTTCAGGAATCGATCTTAGTGTTAAGGGCATTTTACTGAGCGTAGTGGGATTAGGGTGTGCTGTTAAAAGGGGGATGTGAAATTCCCCTAGGAACTCTATATCTTGATAACTGCTGCTGAATCAGCATCATACCGCTGCAGCGGGATGCGTGCCGCCGAAGCGGACGACACGAGAATTAAATTTGTTGAATTTTTAGGGGAGCTCACTGGTTTGAAAATCTGTTGTAGTGGGACTTTATGCCACTGCACAGACGCTGCTATAGAGGGATGGGTGTTGTCGTAGCGGGATGACCGCAACTTAGATCATTAATTAAAGCCCTAAACAACCGTATTTTGCATAGTTCGAATTTTAGAGCTAAAGAACGACTCCTAGGCTACTCCAAATCGCTTTTCACCATTATTGAGGCTAAAGGTAAGCTTTTCACTCTCCAAATTCCCTTTCCATCCATAAAACGTAAACGACTCCTAAGCTACTCCAAATCGCTTTTCACCATTATTGAGGCTAAAGGTAAGCTTTTCATTCTCCAAATTCACTTCCCATCCATAAAACGTAATAAAATGGATCATAATTGATGGGGAAGGGTTTCTTGATAGATTCTATGGTCTAATTAGCCCTAATTTTACTAGTTAGGATAATTGGATTGATATATGGTTCATAGAATTATTAGTTATCTGGGTAATTAATGACAATTTTTTAGTTCTCGCATTATTGTGAGTGTTTGTAGACCAAGAACAAGAAGAACGAATTCAAAAAAAAAGGATCAAGTTTCTTAGGGTTTCAAGGTTGTTTCGAGGTAGTTGATGGTTGTGATTTCATGATTGTGTGATGTATGAATGTTCTTGCTTCATTATGATACTATATTTATATAAATGTTGCAATGTGGATCATGTTTGTTGTAACTGAGATAGACGAGTAATTGTAAGTCATGAATCACCTCTTATTATATGATATTGATGATATACTTGTGTATCTAATTGTGGTGTGTTTATTGGATTTGATTGCCAAGTTTTGAAAATTAACTTGGATTTGATTGCCACATTCCAACATAAATATTGGATTGGGTTGCCGCGTTCCGGCACAACTATGGGATCGAATTTCCATGTTTTGGCAAGCTACTGGGATCGGGTTCTACGTACGTGCACTAACAGTTTGAGTTTGGGTTCCTAAAAGGACCAATGATGTGTTTATCATGTGAAATGTGTTGTTGAATTGTCATATTTATAATGTTATTTATGTATATATATATATATATATATATATATATACACACACATATGATTATAGTATTTGTTTGACTTGTTTATATTGCACTAGTGGGATAGACGCGTGATCCTACCAGTACACGGTCGTTGTGTACTGATTTTGCAATTTCTCTTATTTTTATTGAGCATAGAACATCTTCAAGCAGCTATTTACAGAACTCACTTAGGAGACTAGAGATTATCGCATCGACTTCCGGGGTGAGTTGCATCTTTCGGGCTCCCATTGAGATATCTTTCGTCTATTTCCTCCATTTTTAGACTTAGACCTTTTGTTTAGTTAGATTAACAATACAATAATATTCTATTTTTAGACTTAGTATTCACTTAAAAGTTTTGGTACATTCATTTTTAGATCTTTGGTTTATCTTGCGCAAATGTAAGTTGTTTGATCCTTTGGTTAATAATGGAACTTCGTATTTAGTCATTTAACTTGCTTCCGTAACTTAAATGCATTAGTTTAGGAATAATTAATTTAGTTGAATGGTTGTAGCGGTTCTTCTACCAGATTATAAGTGTCGGTGCCAATCATGACGGGATTTTGGTTGTGACAAGTTTGTATCAGAGCCTAGGTTCGTTGAGCTCGATGTACCAAAATGAGTATAATATAGTCCTGCGGAATAGTATGAGGACGCCTTTACTTTTCTTTGACACTCTATAGGACTTTAGGAAATCACCATTTTCTCTTGTTTCCTTCGTGCTATGACTTAATTCCAATTGGTATATGTTAGTTCAAATTGGTTTCTAACTTCTTTCACTCTTATAACCGCAGATGGTTAATTCTAGATATAACGGTGTTAGGCCTGTAGCTCCCGTCAATGCTCAAGCTCAGGAACTCGCAGCGAGAGGTCACGGTCGAGGCAGTGGTAGAGAAAGAGTTAGGGGTGGAGGTCGTGGAAAGTGGTACCTATTGTTAATGAGGTGTCGGTTGACTATGAAGAGATAGAAGAGGAACTTGAGATTGAGGATATTGAGGAGGTTGAACAAGAGGATGTAGTGCAGGTAAAGCTACAACAATCCCTCCCATTGATCTGGTGTCAGCCCAACATATCATGTCATTCTTGAACGGGTTGGCTGGTCCCGAGATGCTTCTACCCACTCAAGCCCATCCTAACCCTACAGTATCTAGGACTGTGCCCATGATGAGTGAAGTGGGAGGTAACTAGCATGATATGTTGACCAAGTTTCTTAAGCTCATCCTCGGGTATTTCTTTGTTCTGAGATTGAAGATGCTCATGAGTTCATCTTGATTGTTATGAGAGGCTCCATAAATTGGGTATTGTTCACCAACAAGGGGTTGAGTTCGTGTCGTTTCAACTTCAAGGTAAGTCCAAGCAATGGTTGAGATCTTACATGGAATGCAGATCTTCTACATTATCTCAACTTACTTGGACATCCATGCCTTGTTTCTAGAGAACTATATACCTAGGACCTTGAGATATCGCAAGAAGAATGAGTTTATGGCCTTAGAGCAAGGTGGAATGTTTGTGTCTACTTATGAGGCAGAGTTTCATGTTTTATCATAAATATGCTACACAATTGGTTACTACTAAAGAAAACAGGATCCAATTATTTGTTAGAGGTTTGAATTTTAAGTTGCATGTTTTGTGTCTCCACATGACTTTTGTACACAAGTGTTTCGATGAGGTAGCAAATTATGTTAAGAATGTAGGGGGGGTTAGGGGAGCTGGTCAAGCCAAGACATTGACTAAGAGGGACCAGAATTTTTGAAATTTTCAGGACTCCTATGCTAGAGGATCTGCTCGACTAATGATCAAGACCAAACCAATTCAATTTACCATGCCTCCCTCTACCATAAACTATTAATTGTGGTGAACTTGGACACATGAGTAGAGAATCTCCACACCCGCGTATGTTCAAATCTGGACAACAGCCTTATCGAGCAATAGTACTCGCGGGAAATGGTTATAATTGTAGAGGACGTGCACAAGGTGTGCGAAGGGGTAACCAGTAAGTTCATGGATGTAGAGGAATGGGTAACACAAGTAGAGTTAATGTGAAATCAGGAAATGAGGTAGTTCGTGTTGATGATAAAGCTTAATGTTACAGTTTTAGAGAAAAATTGAGGCGGAGTCATCTGATGCAATGATCACATGTACTATTCTTGTCTATGACCGGATGACTAATGTGTTATTTGATATGGGGTACACTTATACTTATGTGTCTGTGAGATTTGAGTCTGAATTTGAGATGTTGTGTGATTTACTTGATGCTTTTATTCGTGTATCTACCTCTATTGGAAAGTAGTTATAGTCATCGACATATATCGTTCTTACCCTATTTTGTTTATGGGATTTCAGTCTTGGGTTAATTTGGTGATTTTGGATATGGCTGATTTTGATATCATCTTAGGCATAACTTTGTTGTCCCCCTATCATGTTGTGTTTAATTGTAATACTAAGTTTGTAACTCTAAAAATTCTAGAAAGGGAAAGATTAGAGTGGGAAGAGGTGTACAAGCCTAAGCAAACTAAGATTATATCCTCCATTCGGGCTAATAAACTAGTAGAGCAGGGTTTTTTTGTTCATGTTAGGGGTGTTGAGATTGAGGCCCCGTCCATTTGGTCTATTCCCGTGGTGCCTGAGTTTAGTGAAGTATTTCCCAATAACTTGCCTGGCATGCCTGCGAATAGAGACATATACTTTTGTATTGACACAGAGCCTAGTACTCGCCCCATTTCTATTACACAGTTGCGCATGGATCAGGTAGAATTGAGTGTGCTTAAGGCTCAAATCCAAGATCTCTTTGATAAGGGATTTATCGTCCTAGTGCTTTCCCATAGGGTTCTCCGATTTTATTTGTCAAGAAGAAGGATGGTAGCATGATGATGTGTATATATTACTGACAATTGAACAAAGTCACTATTGGGAATTGGTAGCACTTGTCCAGAATAGATGATCTCTTTAATCAATTGCAAGTTACAGTGATCTTCTCTAAGATTGATTTAAGATTTGGGTATCATCAATCTAAAAAGGTCGGAAGATGTACCCAAGACGGTGTTTAGACTTCTTATGGCCATTAAGAGTTTTTGGTGATGTCGTTTACGTTGACTTATGCGCTTGCAGCCTTTATGAGCTTGATGAATGTGGTGTTCTAGCAATTTATTGATTCTTTTGTGATAGTCTTTATTGATGATATTTTGGTTTATTTCAGAAATAAGGAAGAGCATGTTGACAATCTCCATACTATTTTGGTTTTCTTGAGAAGCAAAAGTTATATGTAGCATTTTCCAAGTGTGAAATTTCGTTCAAATAAGTTGCTTTTTGGGGGCATGTAGTGTAAAAATAAGAGGTAAGGATATCTCTCCAAAATATTAAAGCGGTTAAGAGTTGGGTACGACCTGGTTCGGTTACAGAAATAAATAGTTTTTTGCGACTAGCCATTTATTATCGTCATTTTGTTAAGAAATTTTCTTCAACTGATACTCACTTGACCAATCTGACAAAAAAAAGAGGTACCATTTGAATTGACTGAGCAATGTGAGGAGAGCTTCCAAAAGCTTAAGACTCTTTTGACCATCGCTCTCATCCTACAATTAGCAATTGAGGGTAAGGATTCCATTGTTTATTATGATGCTTCAAATTCTGGTTTGTGTATTCTCTTGATGAAGGATAAGAATGTCATAGCTTATGTATTGTTGCAATTTAAGGTGCATGAGAAGAATTATCCAACTCATCATTTGGAGTTAGCGGCGGTGATGTTTTCTCTTAAGATCTGGCAACATTCTCCCGTGGTGTTAAGTGTGAGGTATTTATTGATCATCGTAGTTTCATGTATTTGGTCAAAAGGATTTGAATTTGAGACAGCGGAGATTGATGGAGTCACTCAAGGATTATGATGTGATCATTCAATACCATCCGGCCAAGTCTAATGTTTTGTCAAACACTTTACGTAGAAAAGCGGTAAGTATAGGTAAATTAGCTTACTTGACTATAGGCATGCGACCTTTGGGCAAGGAAATCAAGGCCATAGAATATAAGTTCGTGCAGTTGGGAATCTCTGAAAGAGGTAGGGTGTTAGCTAGTATTGAAGCTAAGTCCATGTTAATGGAGGAGACCAAGACTAAACAATTCGAAGATAGGAATTAAGAAGAACTTAGAACGAAGATTGACATTGGTAAGTCCCAAGAGACCACTCTTGATGTGGATGGGGTACTCAACCATAAGGGTAGCAGAATTTGTGTTCCTCGAGTAGATGACTTGATTCAAAAATTATTGGCATAGTCTCATGGTTTTGGGTATTTTATTCATCCGGATGTGACCAAGATGTATAGATATCTTAAGCGAATTTATTGGTGGTCCGGGATGAAGAAAGACATCGCGGTGTTTGTGGAGAAATGTCAGAATTATCAACAAGTGAAGTATGAACATCAAAGGCATGTTGGACTACTGCAAAGGATGCCAATTAAGGAATAGAAGTGTGAAAGAATAGCTACAGATTTTGTGGTTGGTCACCCATAGACCTTGGGGAAGTTTGATTCTATTTCGGTGGTGGTTGATAGATTGACTAATTCAACTCATTTTCTTTCGATAAGGGTAGAATACAATGCGGAACAACTAGCTAAAATATATGTGAAAGAGATAGTGAGGTTGCATTGGGTGCCCTTTTCTATCATATCAGATTGTGGTACACTTATCACCTCCATGTTTTGGAGGAAAATGCATGATTAATTAGGTACGCAACTCACTTTTAGTATAGCCTTTCCTTCCTACACGGATGGACAATCGAAAAGGACTGTTGTAGTGTTTGAAAACATCTTTACAACTTGTGTGATTGACTTTGGAGGACATTGGGATATTTTTTTAAGATTATGTGAGTTCTCTTACAATAATAGTTATAACTCAAGCATCGATATGGAATCGTCTGAGGCGTTAAATTGGACAGTATGTAGATCACCCATAGGTTGGTTTCAGGCCGGAAATACGAAACCTTTGGGAGACGACTTAGTGAAGGATGGTCAAGATAAAGTGAGAACCATTCAAGCTAAACTTCTAGCCGGTCAAAGTAGACAAAAAAAAGTATGCAGATAATAAGGTAAGGGACATGGAGTTCCACACAGGTAAAAATATTCTTCCTAAGTAAATATGAATTGTATAACATAATTGGTTAGATAATTTATAAGGAATCTGTAAGAATTTAAGGAATTGAATTTGGATAAGTAGATATTCGGGAATCGTTCTTAGCGTTAAGGGCATTTTTCTGAGCGTATGTAACAACCTTAAAAATGGATAAGATAAGTAATGCTTAATGTGTCTAGAATGCCTACGATTAGACCAGGGTTCACACGGATTGATGCGCGTAGAACCAGACCTCGGAACCCTTGCTACAGCCAATCCAACTAACTTGGGGAGTTAGTTGAGCTTGGAAAGGTTGGGTCCAACCATGTAGGGCTCTCGAATACAAAGATTTACTCGAAGGAGTCTTTACCAGACTTAAAAAGGGGAAATCTTAGGTTTGAAGGGTCTAGGGGTAAAATGGTCTTTTTCCTGGCTAAGGGTAGTATTGTAATTACCCTAAATATATAATTAATTAGTTAATTAATAAGGTGGAGGGGCAATTTGGGGAGAGAGGGACAAAATTGGGCTTGAAGTGAAGTCTTGCTCCACCCGGGTTCGAACCTAGGTGGAAGCAATGAATTAATGTGATTTTTATTTAAGCTATTGAATTAATGTAATTAATTAATAATTATTATTCATTAGCTTATTTAATATAAAGTAAAAATCAGATTTTTATTAAAACCCTATTGACTAAGTCCTAAAACTAGACTCCTACAACTCCCACTCTCTCACGTTTATCTCTCCACTCTCACGCTCAATCGCTCTTATTCTTTCACACGAAATTTCTCTTCCAAAATAAGATACAAAAGCAGAAAAATAAACCAACTTCTTCACACTTGAAAAACTCACACGAAATCACAAGAAAACAAACGTTATTCGCACACTAGGCTAAGGGAGGTTGTCATTCGAGTAGAGTTGATATTAAGGAGGCTTAGACGTGTTCTTGGGTGAAGATTTTGGGCAGCAAGTCAAGGGTTTAACGTCCAAAAGGTATGGGTTTTCTTCTCTCTTGGTCCCTTTCCCAAGAGATCGTCTTAAGGTTCATATTATTCATTCGAAAACTAGGATTGTTTCCCCTTTTGCATGCCCCTGTCACCAACTCCCAAAGAATCATAGGTTGGGTATGATTGCTGGTAGATTTAGGTGTATGTTATGTTTTCTTGATGAATATGATTATGTTTGTGTATTTGAAATCGTATGAAAGACAACTATGTATTCGAAATTATGTGCAAGTGTGTGTGTGCAAGTATGTTACTATAAATGAGGTTCTCGGGTTAAGGCTTCAAATTTGATAATGTTTTGGTTGTCATTTTACGTGCATAAACCTATGTAAATCGTGATGTTCATTAAAATGGAAGTGTGGCTGATTTGAGTATCAATATTTTGGCTAAACGAATCTATGAAAATGCACCCCAAAAAGTGTTAAATGATCTATGAATTTCCCTAAGATTTCAAGTGAAAATATTGGTGAAAATAAGCTAAAAAATGACTAAATTTCTAGCAAACTTACAAGTTTAGTTTAGGCTAAATGTAGAGGAATAAATCTGGAAATTTAATTGAGTATAAAGGGATGAGGCCACTAGGATTCGAACCTGTAACCTCACCCGTGCAATGCCCTAAAATTGCAAGAAAAGAAATGGGGTCAGGGGGAATCGATATGGGGTACGCTGGCTAAAAAAGTAGAGTGCAAAAATTAATAAAATAAAATGGGAGGCGTGGGAATCGAACCCACGACCCCCAGGCAGCGAGTGAAGTAAAGAAAAAATAAAAGAAAGGAAATGTGAGGCGTGGGAATCGAACCCACGACCTCAAGCCTGTGAAGGAGAGTAAAGGAGAAAGGGAAAATAAAAGAAAATAAAGTGAGGATGTGGGGGCTTGATCCCACAACCTCACTGCCAACGCAGAGATAGTCAACATTTAATTGAAATTAAAATAACGAGATTGTGGAGGTTCAAACCTACAACCTCTCAGTCCCAAACGAATAAAAGAAAAAAATAAAGAGAGGATGTGGGGGTTTGATCCCACAACCTCATGGTTAATGCAAAATAGACAAGTAAAATAAATAGGAAAATAAAAGGGGGTTGTGGGGGTTCGAACCCACAACCCCTCGGCCAAGGGAGAGAGTTTCTAAAGAAAAGGAACTAAAAAGAAATGTTGATGTTGGGGCTCGATCTAGGGTCCCAATGTCTCGTGGACTAAAAATAAAATGAAGGAAAAATGTAAGTGTTGTCCAGGGGATTCGAACTTGGGTTGCCTTGCCCAAATTTCCATATTGATACATAAGTCATACGTGAATTAAAGGTTCATGAATAATGCCACCTACTTAGATCGAAATCGAGATCTTGGCATACATACAAGAAACATAAGTCTTGTACAACATAATCTTAGGAAGATATGAGTCACTTAACGAACTATGAATGAAGCCTCATGGCTTGTATGTCTAGACCCATAACTCTAGCATACGTTTAAAAATAAGTGAACCTAAGATGTATGTAATGAAATGAAGTAACCCTGGAAGGGTTAAGTACGAGTGTAAAACACATTAAATGGCCAAGTGCATTGGCATACGATGAAATGATTATTATGTAATGAAATGATGAAACCCTAGAAAGGTTAAGTAAGAGTGTGAAACACACAAATGGCCAAGTGCATTGGCATATGATGAAATGAACATTCACGTAAAATGGGGTGAGTAATTATGAAGAGCAATTGTGCTAATGTTAATGAATGTGGTGACAACATGATATGAGGCTAATGTAAAAGATGAGAACAATCTCAAATGAGCCTAAGTAAATGTTACAAAAACGTACTCACCTATGAGAGTGTACAGTTAATGAAGAGACCAGTCTCTATGAACACTCTAATGAAAGTACTGAGATTAACACACTTAATACTAATGATGAGATGAGAAATCACCTATTGAGCTATTATGTCCTCATACTAGAAGCCAGCTTCCATGACGTATGAGTTGAATGTAATGGAACTTTATACTGAGCACCGATAGACTAGCTATAAGTGGTGATGCCTTCTTTCGGGAAGGGCGGAGGTTCACGTAACTCTCATGAGATGAGACTGTCCGGCATGCCGGGTATGGGTCTCCTTATATTTCCTAGTCTTCGAACATATACTACCAATATAGGGATCTGGAAGGGTTAAATTCCCATGTACGCTAGCATGTTTTGGGTAACTTTGGACGGTGATTCCACCTCTTTTCGGTGTGGGGGAGACACTGGATTTCATGATGATCACATGATCTATGTCGGTTAAAGTTAAAGTTCCAAATGAATGAATGAGGCCATCCTCAAATGATGCACATAATGAAATGAATGATACAAAAGGTGTTAGGATAGGATAATCAAGAGGTGAGCTATACTCAAGTAATGACACTAGGTTATTCTTGATCATTGCACAGAAAACCCGATGAAAGTCTTAAACTACATCCATGGTATAGCTGGTGTTCACACTAGACTATGAACGAAATGAAATGAAGTACGTATGAATGAATAAAGCAGACTCTGTGTTTGCTAATGAAGACTCCCTAGTTGAGGTCCCATATGTTGAGCCCTCATTTTGGAAAGTCTTAATTTCAAGTCCATGATTCCAAGGTCTCATGGCATATGAATGAATGTTATAAATGACGTTATGTGCTATATGCAATATGATATGTGCTATGTGTAAGATGTTATGTGCTGTGTGCAATATGATAAGTATGATGATGCATGTTACTCTCATGGCATGACTTTCCTAATCCAAATTTGGAAAGCTCACAGACTTTCCTAATCCAAATTTGGAAAGTTCACTAACTTTCCTAATCCCAATATGGCAAGTCCACTAACTTGATTTTCCATAATCATGTTGTTAGGAAAGAGCTATTCTTACTTATGCATGTCCTTGATGTGTGCTTGCATATACCCATACTTAGTACAAGTGTGTACTAATCCATACAACTCTACATTTTTAGGTGCAGGAACAGGTGGACGCTAGAGCTTACAGGTTAACGTTGCAGCTATCCGGACGTGGAGCTTTGATCAGGACTTGGTAGGCCCTCATGCTTTTGAGGATGTCTACCGTATTTCTAGCTTATATGTAGGCTTTAGCTAGTGGAGCATGTTCCACTAGTGTTTCTTTCCACTTTTATTTCAGACTTTGTATTGGTGCCGTTTTGGCAAAAATACGTTTAATGCAATTATGAACTGTTTCTTTCATTTGATTATCTCTATATTAGATGGTTGATTTGTGAACACCTATGATGTTAAGTTTAGAAAGTTTATCATGAAATAAGAAAACAAAAAGTTCAAATTTTCTGCTAAAATTAACCTAGATGAAGTAAGATTGACGTATGTAGGCTTGTCTGCGACCTCTGAGAGGTCAACGACGCCGGTCTCGTATAGGGTCTAGATTCCTATCGTGACAAAGTTGGTATCAGAGCACTAGATTAAATTTAGAGAATAATGAGTTCACATCAACCACATTGAGTAGTTTCTAAGTCATGGTAGTGAAGTGCACCACTATCCTGAATTAGAGACTGCATGATGCGTAGGAAAATTTTCCTTCTTCTGATCTTATCGTGCTTTTCCTAATATCTAATTTCTTGGTGTTATGAGTGTGTCTAACATCAATCTTTGTTGTTTTCAGAGAATGAATACTAGGAGAACCATTGGTCAGAGGAGAGGAGGTGCAGCTGCTGGGGGCAATCAGGTTCCACCCCAGGCTCCAGCTGAAGGAGTGGCTATGCCAGTTAACCCAGCTGGGTTGACTGATACGGAGGTGCGGTCATCTCTGGCCCAGATGGCACTGGCCATCACTATGCAGGCCAAAGCTATGACTGCCCAGGTCAACCAGCAGGATGTTCAGACGGAGAACCCACCGGTTCGTAGCATGGCTGACAGGTTGAGAGACTTCAAGAGGATGAATCCTCTTATTTTCACAAGGTCTAAGACTTCAGAGGACCCCCAGGAGTTTGTGGATGAGGTGCATAAGATTTTGGTGGCTATGGGGGCCACAGATATTGAAAAGGCTGTGCTGGCTTCCTATCAGCTCAAGGATGTTGCACAGACTTGGTGCAAGATGTGGCAGGATAGCCGACCTTTGGGCGGAGTTCTGGTCACTTGGGAGCTGTTTAAGACAGCCTTCTTGGAGAGATTCTTTCCCAGGGAGATGAGGGAGGCAAAGGTTGAGGAGTTTATCAACCTTAAGCAGCGATCTATGACAGTAAAGGATTATTCCCAGAAGTTTGTTAAACTATCCAGGTATGCTATTTTCATTAGTATCAACAGCAAGGATGAGATGAGTGCTGAAGTTTGTTAAATTATCCAGGTATGTTACTTCCCTTGTATCTAACAGCAGGGATGAGATGAGCAGGTTCCTCACAGGAATCAACGGGTAGAGGACAGCCAGGTTGATGGTGCATGTCCAGCAGGTAGAGGACAGCCGCAAAAAGAGGGGCATTCGTTATGCTAGGAGGCCTAAGCCTCAAGATCAGGCAGGTCCCAGCCATGGAGGCCACAGAAACAATTTTGGCGTCCGTGAGTAGTCCAGGTTCAAGAAGGGGTAGCAGAGTTCTGGGAACTCTAATTCTCAGAGGAGTACAACACCTAGAGGAGGCAGACGTGAGCCGAAGAAGGGCAATGGAGGTGAGATGCAGCATCCCAAAAAGAACTGTGCTAAGTGTGGCCGTGCCCACAGTGGAGAGTGCAGACAGGGCACTAATGCCTGCTTCGGTTGCGGTAAGAGTGGGCACATGGTTAGAGACTACCCACAGAATAGAGGTCAGGCTGGAGGTAATGCTCAGTCTAGGGCTAATCCACAGGGTGCAGCAGCATCCGAGCCTCCTAAGAGGAACAGGTTCTATGCCCTGAAGGGCAAGTATGCTGCAAGTATTCTCAACTTCTATTTATGCTTTACTTGATCCAGGGTCTACGCTTTCCTTTGTAACTCATTTTATTGCTCTCACTTTTGAGATATTGCCTAAAGTTCTGCATGATCTTATAGTGGTTAGTACACCTTTAGGAGAAAATGTAAGAACTGATAGAGTATACAAGGATTGCCCAATAGTTGTAAGTGGTAAGACTATGTGTGCTGACTTGGTTTAGTTACCCATGCATGATTTTGATGTTATTTTTTGCATGGACTGGCTTCACAGTTGTTATGCTTGTTTGGATTGTCGTAGTAGAGTGGTGAGATTTCGTTTCCCTAATAAAAAGGAGCTAGTCTTGGAGGGGTACAACTCGAGTCGTCCTAATCCCTTAATTTCAAACCTTAAAGCCAATAAAATGATCTCCAAGGGGTTATTGTGTCATCTTGTGAGTGTTAATGATTTAGATCATGACATTCCTTCCATAGACTCAGTGCCTGTAGTGAATGAGTTCCTAGATGTATTTCCTGATGATTTGCCTGGAGTCCCTCCCCCTCGAGAGATTGACTTTGGTATCGACTTAGAACCCGATACTAAACCAATTTCAATTCCTCCCTACAGGATGGCTCCAGCTGAACTCAAGGAGTTGAAGCTGCAGTTAAAAGATCTCACTGATAAGGTCATTCAGCCGAGCATATCCCCTTGGGGCGCTCCAGTGTTGTTTGTGAAAAAGAAGGATGGAACCCTTAGAATGTGTATCGATTATCGGCATCTCAACAGAGTCACTATAAAGAATAAGTATCCACTTCCCAAAATAGATGATTTGGTCGATCAGCTCCAAGGGTCCAGTTTCTTCTATAAGATTGATCTTCGTTCAGGGTATCATCAGCTTAGGGTTAGGGATGGAGATATCCCAAAGACAGCCTTTCGTACCCGTTATGGTCATTATGAGTTCTTAGTCATGTCATTTGGTCTCACTAATGCACCAGCTACATTTATGGACCTCATGAACCGAGTCTTCCGTGAATACCTTGATTCTTTCGTTATAGTATTCATTGATGACATCCTCATCTACTCTAGGACCAAGGAAGAGCATGAACAACATTTGAGACTAACCTTGTAGGTACTTAGACAACATCAGTTGTATGCCAAATTCAGTAAGTGTGAATTCTGGCTTAGATCAGTGACCTTCTTGTGTCATGTTGTGTCCGATCAGGGTGTGGAGGTAGATCCCAGGAAGAATCAGGCTGTGAAGAACTGACCAAAGCCTCTTACTCCCACTGACATCCGTAGCTTTCTGGGATTGGCTGGTTACTACCTCAGGTTCGTGGAGGGTTTTTCTTCCATTGCTGCCCCACTGACAGCTTTGACTAAGAAGAAGGCCAAGTTTGAATGGACGGAGACTTGTGAGAAGAGTTTCCAGGTGCTCAAGGAAAGACTCACTTCAGCCCCGGTGCTTACTTTGCCTATGTGTAGTGAGAATTACACTGTTTACTGTGATGCATCTAGGGTTGCTTTGGGTTGTGTTCTTATGCAGGTTGGTAAGGTGATAGCCTATGCGTCCAGACAGCCCAAGGTTCATGAGAGGAATTATCCCACTCATGACCTGGAGTTGGCACATGTGGTGTTTGCACTGAAGCTGTGGAGGCACTACTTGTATGGAGTGCATGTGGATGTGTTCACAGATCACAAGAGTCTCCAGTACGTGTTCACACAGAGGGAGTTGAATCTACGTCAACGGAGATGGTTGGAGTTGTTGAAGGATAATGACATAAATGTTCACTACCATCCAGGTAAGGCTAATGTTGTAGCTGATGCTTTGAGCAGGATGAGCATGGGAAGTACAGCCCACGTTGAGGATGAGAAGAAGAAGTGGGCAAAAGATATACACAGACTGGCCAGACTGGGTGTGCGATTGGTTGACTCTATTAGCGGGGGTGTTTCAGTTCATCCTAGTTCTGAATCATCCTTGGTAGTTGAATTCAAGCAGGGTCAGGATCTCGATCCTGTGTTGATGGAGCTGAAGGACTCAGTGTTGATAAAGATGAATGAGTCTTTTCTTTTGGGAGGTGATAGTATACTTAGATATCAGGACAGGCTGTGTGTACCATACGTGGATGATTTGCGGACCAGGATTGTTGTAGAGGCCCATGGTTCCAGAAATTCCATACGTCCAGGTTCCACCAAGATGTATCATGATCTTAAGCAGATTTATTGGTGGTATGGCATGAAGAAGGACATTGCAGAATATATGGCAAAGTGTCCTAATTATCAGCAGGTTAAGGCAGAACATCTTAAGCCTGGCTGTCTTACTCAGATTATTGAGGTTCCGACTTGGAAGTGGGAGGCCATTAATATGTACTTCGTGGTTGGTCTTCCGAGGACTAGGAGACAGTATGACTCCATATGGGTTATTGTGGACAGGATGACTAAGTCTGCCCACTTTATCCCTATGAAGTCTACTTACAGAGCCGAGGATTATGCGAGACTCTACATTGATGAGATTGTGAGATGGCATGGGATTCCTTTGTCTATCATTTCAGATAGAGGAGCTCAGTTTACTTCACATTTATCGAGATCTTTCAAGAAGAGTTTAGGCTCACAAGTAAAGCTTAGTACTGCCTTTCATCCTCAGACTGATGGGCAGGCAGAGCGCACCATTCAGACATTGGAGGACATGTTGAGAGCGTGTGTGATTGACTTCAGGGGTAGCTGGGATGACCATCTGCCTTTGATAGAGTTCTCGTATAATAATAGCTATCACTAAAACATTGTGATGGCACCGTTTGAGGCACTGTATGGTAGGAGGTGTAGATTTCCAGTTGGGTGATTCGAGGTTGGAGAGTCATCCATGTTGGGTCCATAGATCATTCATGAGGCCTTAGAGAAGGTCAGAGTGATTAGGGACAGGTTGGATACTGCTTACAGTCGGCAGAAGTCATATGCAGATAACAGAAAACGACCCTTAGAGTTTGATGTTGGTGACTAGGTCTATCTGAAGATATCACCTATGAAGGGGGTGATGAGGTTTGGCAGGAAGGGGAAGTTGAGTCCGAGGTATGTTGGGCCATACGAGATCCTACAGCAGGTGGGTGAGGTGACCTATGAGTTGGTATTGCCTGCGGAGCTAGATTCTGTCCATCCAGTCTTTCATGTATCCATGTTAAAGAAGTGCCTAGGTGATCCAGCATCGATTCTACCTGTGGAAGGTTTGGGGGTCGTTGAAGACTTGTCCTATGAGGAGGTACCTGTTGAGATCTTAGACAGACAAATCAAGCGGCTGAGGAACAAGGAGATTGACACAGTGAAGGTATTGTGGAGAAATCATCTTGTTGAGGGTGCTACGTGGGAGGCTAACGCCGACATGAGATCCCGGTACCCTCATCTTTTCAGCTCTTGAGGATAGACTCCCTACACTTAAGTCTAAGTTTCCTTATCTCTCCATTTTTGTTGATATTGCTTGACTGTGCAGAGTGATTATGTTATGATCTGACTGGGACTAAACTAGATAGTAGTAGTTTCATTCGTGTATGAATGTTCCTAAGGGGGGGATAATGTAACAACCCTAAAATGGATAAGATAAGTAATGCTTAATGTGTCTAGAATGCCTACGATTAGACCAGGGTTCACACGGATTAATGCGCGTAGAACCAGACCTCGGAACCCTTGCTACAGCCAAGCCAACTAACTTGGTGAGTTAGTTGAGATTGGAAAGGTTGGGTCCAACGATGTAGGGCTCTTGAATACGAAGATTTACTCGAAGGAGTCTTTACCGGACTTTAAAAGGGGAAATCTTAGGTTTGAAGGGTGTAGGGGTAAAATGGTCTTTTTTCCTAGCTAAGGGTAGTATCGTAATTACCCTAAATATATAATTAATTATTTAATTAATAAGGTGGAGGGGCAATTTGTGGAGAGAGGGCCGAAATTGGGCTCTTGAAGTGAAGTCTTGCTCCACCCGAGTTCGAATGAATTAATGTGATTTTTATTTAAGTTATTGAATTAATGTAATTAATTAATTATTATTATTCATTATCTGATATAAATAAAATAAAAATCAGATTTTTATTAAATAAACAAAACACTATTGACTAAGTCCTAAAACTAGACTCCTAAGCCTCCTACAACTCCCACTCTCTCACGTTTATCTCTCCACTCTCACGCTCAATCTCTCTTATTCTTTCACATAAAATTTCTCTACCAAAATAAGATACAAAAGAAGAAAAATAAACCAAGTTCTTCACAATTGAACAACTCACACGAAATCACAAGAAAACAAACGTTAATCGCACACTAGGCTAAGGGAGGTTGTCATTCGAGTAGAGTTGATATTAAGGAGGATTAGACGTGTTCTTGGGTGAATTTTTTGGGCTGCAAGTCAAGGGTTTAACGTCAAAAAGGTATGGGTTTTCTTCTCTCTTGGTCCCTTTCCCAAGAGACCCCCTTAAGGTTCATATTATTCATTCGAAAACTAGGATTGTTTCCCCTTTTGCATGCCCCTGTCACTAGCTCCCAATGAATCATAGGTTGGGTATGATTGCTGGTAGATTTAGGTGTATGTTATGTTTTCTTGATGAATATGATTATGTTTGTGTACTTGAAATCGTATGAAAGACAACCATGTATTCGAAATTATGTGCAAGTGTGTGTGTGTGTGCAAGTATGTTACTGTAAATGAGGTTCTCGGGTTAAGGCTTCAAATTTGATAATGTTTTGGTTGTCATTTTATGTGCATAAACCTATGTAAATCCTGATGTTCATTAAAATGGAAGTGTGGCTGATTTGAGTATCAATATTTTGGCTAAACGAATCTATGAAAATGCACCACAAAAAGTGTTAAATGATCTATGAATTTCCCTAAGATTTCAAGTGAAAATGTTGGTGAAAATAAGCTTAAAAAATGACTTAATTTCCAGCAAACTTACAAGTTTAGTTTAGGCTAAATGTAGAGGAATAAATCTGGAAATTTAATTGAGTATAAAGGGATGAGGCCACCAGGATTCGAACCTGTGACCTCACCCGTGTAATGCCCTAAAATCGCAAGAAAAGAAATGGGGTCAGGGGGAATCGATATGGGGTACGCTGGCTGAAAAAGTAGAGTGCAAAAATTAATAAAATAAAATGGGAGGCGTGGGAATCGAACCCATGACCTCCAGGCAGCGAGTGAAGTAAAGAAAAAATAAAAGAAAGGAAATGTGAGGACTGGGAATCGAACCCACGACCTCAAGGCTGTGAAGGAGAGTAAAGGAGAAAGGGAAAATAAAAGAAAATAAAGTGAGGATGTGGGGGCTTGATCCCACAACCTCACTGCCAACGCAGAGATAGTCAACATTTAAATGAAATTAAAATAAGGAGGCTGTGGGGATTTGAACCCACAACCTCTCAGTCCCAAACGAGTAAAAGAAAAAAATAAAGAGAGGATGTGGGGGTTTGATCCCACAACCTCATGGTTAATGCGAAATACACAAGTAAAATAAATTGGAAAATAAAAGGGGGCTGTGGGTGTTCGAACCCACAACCCCTAGGCCAAGGGAGAGAGTTTCTAAAGAAAAGGAACTAAAAAGAAATGTTGATGTTGGGGCTCGATCTAGGGTCCCAATGTCATGAGTACTAAAAATAAAATCAAGGAAAATGTAAGTGTTGTCCAAGGGATTTGAACTTTGGTTCCGTTGCCCAAATTTCCGTATTGATACATAAGTTATACGTGAATTAAATGTTCAAGAGATTGAAATCGAGATCTTGGCATACATACAAGATACATAAGTCTTGTACTACATAATCTTAGGAAGATATGAGTCACTTAACGAACTATGAATGAAGCCTCATGGCTTGTATGTATAGACCCATAAGTCTAGCATACGTTTAAAAATAAGTGAACCTAAGAGGTATGTAATGAAATGAAGTAACCCTAGAAGGGTTAAGTACGAGTGTAAAACACACTAAATGGCCAAGTGCATTGTCATATGATGTAATGATTATTATGTAATGAAATGATGAAACCCTAGAAGGGTTAAGTAAGAGTGTGAAACACACAAATGGCCAAGTGCATTGGCATATGATGAAATGAACATTCACGTAAAATGGGGTGAGTAATTATCAAGAGCAATTGTGCTAATGTTAATGAATGTGGTGACAACATGATATGAGGCTAATGTAAAAGATGAGAACAATATCAAATGAGCCTAAGTAAATGTTAACAAAACGTACTTACCTATGAGAGTGTAAAGTTAATGAAGAGACCAGTCTTAATGTCAAGTCCATGATTCCAAGGTCTCATGGCATATGAATGAATGTTATAAAAGACGTTATGTGCTATAAGCAATATGATATATGCTATGTATAAGAAGTTATGTGATGTGTGCAATATGATAAGTATGATGATGCGTGTTACTCTCATGGCATGACTTTCCTAATCCAAATTTGGAAACCTCACTGACTTTCCTAATCAAAATTTGGAAAGCTCACTGACTTTCCTAATCCAAATTTGGAAAGTTCACTAACTTTCCTAATCCCAATTTGGCAAGTCCACTAACTTGACTTTCCATAATCATGTTGTTAGGAAAGAGCTATTCTTACTCATGCATGTCCTTGATGTGTGCTTTCATATACCCATACTTAGTACAAGTGTGTACTAATCCCATACAACTCTACATTTGTAGGTGCAGGCACAGGTTTGCTATAGCTTACAGGTTGACGTTGTAGCTATCCGGACGGAGAGCTTTCATCCGGACTTGGTAGTCCCTCATGTTTTCGAGGATGTCTACCATTATTATCTATCTTATATGTAGGCTTTAGCTAGTGGAGCATGTTCCACTAGTGTTTCTTTCCACTTTTATTTCAGACTTTGTATTAGTGTCGTTTTGGAAAAAATACGTTTAATGCAATTATGAACTGTTTCTTTCATTTGATTATCTCTATATTAGATGGTTGATTTGTGAACACCTATGATGTTAAGTTTAGAAAGTTTAGCATGAAATAAGAAAACAAAAAGTTCAAATTTTCCGCTAAAATTAACCTAGACGAAGTAAGATTGACGTATGTAGGCTTGTCTGCGACCTCTGAGAGGTCAACAACAACGGTCTCGTCTGGGGTCTAGATTCCGATCATGACAGCGTAGTAGGAAGAGGGTGTGTTGTAAAAGGATGGGGGAATTTAAACATCCCTAAGAACTCTCTGTCCTAAAAATTGTTGCCTAAGCGCCGTGATGCCGCTGCAACGCTACCAATGTAACAGATGAGACATGACTTAAAATCGTAGAATTTTTATGGGAGCTCACTGATTCGAAAATTCTGTTGCAGCGGGATTTTATGCAGCTGCAATGGGATTTTATGCCGCTACTGCAAGAGAGTAAATTTTACTTTGATTATGCCTTTCTGATAGCATTTGAAGAGTTGAAGAAGAAGTTGTTCTCTGTCCCTATCTTCATTGCCCATAATTTGGGAAACCGTTTGAAGTCATGTGCGATGCTCGTGTGGTAGCTCTTTGCATTGTATTGGGGCAAAGGCGTGAGAAGATACTTCACCCTATTTACAATGAAAGAAAATGTCTAAATGCAGCCCAAAAGAATTACACGGTTACAGATAAACAGCTACTCGTCGTGGTGTTTGCATTCGAGAAATTTTGCACTTATTTTCTTGGGACAACGGTCATAGTGCACACGGACCATTCGGCGTTAAGGTATTTAATAGACAAAAAGGATGCAAAACCATGACTCATTAGAATGGTGGTGGTGTTACAAGAATTCATTTTTGTTGTGAAAGACCGAAGGGGAAAGAGAAACAAGTCGCCGATCAATTGTCTAGATTGGACGATGAGGCTTTACTCGAGCTTGGTTACAAGGTTGAGATAAATGATATGTTCCCGTATGAAAACGTATTGGTTTCTTCCTATGACCTCATTCCTAATTATTTTAAAAGCGATGTGGTACCCCCGGATCTGACGTCTCACCAAAAGAAGAAGTTCATCAATGATGTAAAAAATTTCTTTTGGGATGAACCATACTTGTATCGTAGTTGTGCTGATGGGATTATTAATCGTTGTTTGCCCGAAGTTAAGATGTTGAGTGTTCTTAAGGCGTGTAATTCATAGCCTATTGGTGGGCATCAAAGTGGTGTTCGGACTGCACACAAAACTTTGCAGTGTGGATACTATTGGTGAACCATCCACCAAGACTCTCATGATTTTGCCTAGTCTTGTGAACGTTGCCAAAGAGAGGGTGGAATTTCAAAGAGGAAATAGCTTCCGATGAACCCGATCATGGTAACCGAGTTATTTGATGTATTCGGTATTAATTTTATGGGGCCATTTGTGACTTCTTTTGGGATGAAATATATTCTTGTTGCGGTTGATCATGTATAGAAGTAAGTGGAAGTAATTGTGCTCCCCAATTATGAAGGTAGGAGTGTCACTGCATTCTTGAAGAAAAATATCTTCTCCAGATTTGGCACCCCAAAGGCAATTATGAGTGATGGAGGTTCCTACTTTTGAAATAAGTTGTTTAAAATGTTGCTTGACAATTATGGTGTCCGCCACAATTTAGCTACTCCTTACCATCCACAGACTAGTGGGGCAAATCGAAGTGTCCAAGAGAGAGATAAATCAAATCTTGGCAAAGACGATGAATGACAAACCAATTGATTGATCAAAGAAGCTTGATGATACTCTATGGACCTACCTCACCTCATACAAGACTCCCATAGGTATATTTCCATACAAACTTGTGTATGGGAAGTCTTGTCATTTTCTGGTGGAGCAAGAGCATAAAGTCAAGTGGGGAATGAACAAGATTTACTTTTATTGGGGCGACGCATCAACTCAAAGGGTGAATGACTTTAACTTTCTCGATGAGTTTCGCTAAAATTCTATGAAACTTTAGCCTTGTATAAAGAGAAGATGAAAAAGTACCATGATCAAAGAATTTAAAAGTGAGAGTTTGTAGTTGGGGATCTTTCACTTCTATTCAACTCTAGATTACACTTATTTCTGGTAAAGCTCAAGTCCAAGTGGTCCGAACCATTTTTACTTAAGAAAGTGTTCCCTCATGGAGCGCTGGAGCTTGTGAATAGTGAAGGAACAAGGTTCAAGGTCAATGGACAGAGGATAGCGTTTTATCTAGGAAATGTGGAGAGTGTGCAACAAGTGATTGAAGCCTATTATATTTATGAAGTCTGAGTAATCAAGATTCACGCGTCGTGCCGCAACATTAAATCAAGCGCTACTTAGGAGGCTGTAAGGACCCCAAAATGACTTACGTCCAATAGAGTCTAACATAAGTTTAATGAGCTTATAAAGTCATGAAATGTCTAATTTGAGTGTTTACAGGCAGTATATGAAGTTTGGAGGAGTTTGGAGGTAAAACGTCCAAGACGTTCAAAAGTTAGCCTTGAGAAAGTGCTTGCGTGCCTTAGTTTGTTTCATGAGGTTTTATGTAGTGTTTGGGGTTCAAATTGATAGGAAAGGTTACTAATATCTAGCGGACATATTTGTTGTGTAAACGTCCGATCACGACTCTCGAAGGGTAACCTTAAGGGTCCTTGTGGAGGACCCAACTTGTATGTCAAAACTGCCCAAGGCAGTGTCAACCAATGATTGCCAAACGATGCCTTGTCGTCCAAAGAACGCCCTGTCGTTTGGGGGCGTCCCCCAATACTTAGAATGGGAGATCAAGCCCCCATTCTTCAGGGTCTCCACCAATCGAGACTCGATCTGCTTGGTGATCTCTTCTTTAATCTTTAAACTCAACTCAGGCTTGAATTTTCGAACCTTTTGCTTCACCGGATCAAACCCTGGGTTAATCGGCAGTTTGTGGGACACGACATCGGTACTCAGTCCTTGCATGTCATTGACCTCCCAAACGAACACATCAATGTACTCATCAAGCAGGTGAATCAGGCTTTTCCTTTGATCCTCACTCAAGTGAATACTGATTTTAACCTCTTTGACACACTCTTGGTCGCCCAGGTTTACCATTTCAGCTTCCTCTAAATTTGGTTTATACTGATTTTCAAACTGACGAAATTCCTTGGCAACATACTCTGGTTCCTCACTTTCCTCTTCGTAATCATCCACCTCGTCATCACTTGCCTCATTTTGTTCATTCAGCTTGTGACACGACACGACATTGGCAGGTTTAAAATTTACCTTACTGAAACCATGAACAAACGAAGTTAGAATAATCAAAGCGTGACAGATGATTAAATAAACAAATTTAGAATATAAGAGGCTTTCATTAAAATGGAAAGACAATGCAAACTTTGGCCATGGCAGGGCCATATTGCCTTTTTAAACATTACGATGGGAATTGAAAATTCAAACAGTTAAGAAGAAAATACAAAATGGTGGGTCTCGGGCCTCTTCCGGACTACCACATATTTAAACATGCATAAAACGATGCCCTTCTACCAAGGAGTTTGGGAGATTAGGATGGGAGTGGAGGTCCAGTTCTACAACATCTCTCCCGGCTCAGCATCACAAAATCCTGTCAGCTCGACCTCTTCTTCAATAATAGCATCAATTTCTTCAGAAAGGCCACAGATTCCTTCCCCCAGGTCCTCCTCTTCGGCATGCTCACGAACTGGAAAGGATTGATATAGATAAGGTATTGGCTTGGCCAATGCTTGATCCTTCTTCTTCTTCATCTTCTCATCGTCATCTGTTGAGACATACCCCAATCCATATTTCGCCCCCTTGGCAGGAACTTGAATGGGCTCAACAATTCCTCGGGAATTCCTTCCTAACACAAAACCTGGTTCGAAACCATTTTGCAGCATCACAGTGGCTATCATCTTATACACGGCAGGCATAGGAGGCTGTGGGTCCAAATCCTCACCAGTGGCATTTACCAGCTCCACTGTATAGAAATTGGTACCTCGAGACACTTCATCAATAATCGGCGCCTGTCTACCAGAGCGATTCCCTTCACCATAAATAACCAACTCTTCATTTCTCCAAACGAGCTTCATCATCTGATGCAAAGTAGAAGGCACAGCTCCAGCCATATGAATGAAAGGCCTTCCTAGAAGAAGGTTGTAGCTTGTATCAATATCTAAGACTTGGAACTGCGCGCTGAATTCTGCCGGACCCATTTGGATGACCAGATTTACCGCTCCCAAGGTATCTCTTTGGACCCCATCAAAAGCCCTCACGTTGACTTGATTTTGCTCCAACTTCCCAAAGTTAAAACGTAACTGCTTCAGTGTCGACAATGGACAAATATTCAAACCGGACCCATCATCCACCAAGACACGATTTATGACCTTTTCACGACAGACCACAGTGATGTGCAATGCCTTGTTGTGCGACTTCCCTTCGAAAGGCAACTCATTGTCACAGAAGCTGATGCGATATCCTCGAATAACCTGGTGGATCATGGCGGCCACATTATCACTGCTTGTGCCCGCGGGCACATATGTATCATCAAGTGCTTTCATCAGAGCTTGCCTATGTGATTGAGAACTCATAAACAGGGCCCAAATAGAAATCTGGGCAGGAGTCTTCTCCAAATGTTTGACGATAGAATAATCCTTCGGCTGTATTCTCCTCCAAAACTCCTCCGCTTCTCCTTCGCTTATTGGCCTTTTGGCCGTATCCTTATTTTGACCTCCGAGAGCAAGCTCGTCAGGAGTGTAACATCTTCCGGATCTGGTCATGCCTTGAGCAGCAGCAGTTTTAAAAATGAACTTAGGCTTGATGAGAGTTTTTGATGGCACAAGGCAATAGCCTTTGCGGGTGTCAATATAACAAACTCTTTTTTCTCTTTGATAGTTAATGAAGCCACAGACCTTTCCAACTCGTCAGGGACCATTGGAGTTATCATCTTCGTCACACACCCATCGTCGTCTGTCTCTATCATTCTCACGCTGCCGCCTCCATGATTTTATGCTTAAGGGGAGGGTGACTTGGATAAACGGGAAATGGATTTTGGTAATTTGGGGGTGGATTTTGGTATAGTGGAGTTTGGACATTCGGATTAGTGGGGGTAGCATTTTGATAAAATAGGGGATTATTGGGATGACTAGCTTGCATGTAGCGATCTTGACAGGAATTTTGGGAAGGTCAAGGACGACCTCGGGAATATGATGAGCTTTTGGGGGCTTTCTTCCCTTCATATGAAACAGCAGCAATTTCTTCTCTTTTCTTCTTTAACAACCCTGAAGATCCAGGTGATGCGGCTACACGGGCTATCTTCCCTGTTTTCAAACCATCTTTAATAGTCTCACCGATCTTCACTATTTCAGCAAACTTTGCTCCAACGAGCAACATAATTTTATCATAATATTCGGGTTCTTGTACCCGCACAAACAGCTCAACATTTTCTTTTTCAGACATGGTTGGCCTCACCCTCGCCGCTTCTTTCCTCTACCTATAGGTAAATTCTCTGTAGCTGTCAGTGGACTTCTGCTTCATCTATTCCAAAGAGTAACGATCAAGAATGATTTCTACATTATAAGCAAATCGCTCGATGAAGTCCTTTGCTAGAGCATTCCAGTTGGGCCATTGTCGCGTTTCGTGCAAGGTGAACCATTCAAGATCTTCTCCGCACAGACTTCGGCTGAAAAGCCGCATCAACAAAGCTTCGTCCATTCCAACTCCCACGAGCTGGTCACAGTAGGCTCTTAGATGGGCCATAGGGTTGCCCACTCCTCCGAAGGTATCGAACTCCGTGATCTTGAAACCTTCTGGAAGGTCCAGACTCGGGTGAATGCACAAATCTTTGTAGTTAAGTCCGGTAGCATCGGGGACGCATTGAAGCTCTTTCATAGCCTTCTTGATCTCTTTTTTTATGTCAATTTTTGCCTCTTCTTTCGCCCTCCACTCTCTTTCCTGTTCCTCATAGTGGTCCAACTCAGAACCGTGCATGTCGTTCTCAGCGTGGACAGGGATTTGCAAAGTATTTATTTTAGGCAAGGGTGGAGCTATGGAAGGACTCTGGGCGTTTTGAGCAGCTTGGTAATTTTGGGGGTAAGTATGAGGGTTGGTGTTTTGATTTAAATGATGGTGGGATGGCTGAGGATTAGAAGTGTTCTGATTCAGATTTTGACTTTGGTTTTGCGGTGGTGGAGCGGATTGAGGTTGGGTATTTTGAAGATGAGAGGGAATTTGGGGGTGGTTATTCTTAGGATGTGGTGGAGTTTGATAAGAGTCTGAAGCATACTGCAGATTTTGGGTAGTTAGGTCTATAGAAGGGGGATTCTGAGCGAGCGTCACGCTCTGAGATGGATCCACATTCAAGGAAGGAAAGTAGATAGGAGGCCTTCCTTCTTTAGTATTAACAGCAAAACCTAGCGGAGGCAGATCCGACCTTCTTTGCAATTCTACCCTCATCTCCGCGATCTGCTGCATCAATTACAGAATTAACTCGTTTTGGTCCGCTACGGTGGGTTGAGCCACCACAACATCAGTAAGACCAACTTTCTCGCTATTATCTCCCATAACTGTCTTTCCTTTGTCAGAATTTTGCCCTGGGAAGGAATCTGCGGGACCTTTTGATCTGGTGAAGTAAGGATGATCTGCCAGCTTAATCAACACAGATCAGTTCAAAATACCTGAGGAGGAAAACAACTCAAAGGCAGATTTGTCAGTTTGGACTCCGAATACAAAACACATAATATCACACATAGAGCAGGTAAACACACAAGTTGCTATGTTTGAGAAATATCTTCAACCCACGAGTAAGGACGAAAATAGATTTTTTAACAAGCAGGAGTTTGCTTGTTTTTTAATTTGACACTGTCTCAGAAAGGCCAAATCGCATTGAGCTAAGGTCTTCTTGCAGTTGCTTTCTGACGTCCGTTGATCTGATCTTTGTATCCTCTTGTAATATGAAAAGGAAGAATGAAAAATTTTAAAAGATAGGGGTCGGGCCTTGGTAGGCTGTCTACGTATCTCACAAGGAGAAGTCAGGCCCAACGTAGTTCGAGTAGAAAATAAGACATTGATTTTTGATTCATTCATTCGCTTGGGATTACAAGGAAATTTAAAGACAATCAAAGATTAAAAATAAAATTAATGACTCTAGATCGGTCATTTCCTTCTTATCATCATCTTAGCCATGGGGAACGGTCTCGACTTGAATCTTTCCCATGCCAATGAGGGATTCGAGGTCGTGACGAAAGTCGAGACACTTTTCAATATTGTGGTCTGTGGCGTGATGATGATAGGGACAACGCTTTCGGATTTTGTGCTGAAGAGAATATTGCATGTCCACATTCTTGTAGTAATGGGTAAAGATGCCATTCTGAACTAAATCCGAGTATATTTCCCTCATTGTTTTCTTGAAAGGAGTGAATGAACAACAAAAGAATTTGGTCCTCTTTGTGACCGGTATGTCAAGACGTATTTCATCACATGCAAGGATGACGCCGTCACCCCAAGTATTAGGAGTGTTATCCATGTCGAATAAACAACGGACTGTGTTTTTAAACCCAATACACTCTTCTATTGTATGTCCTTTCTCCCTTGGATGACATTCACACGTCTTGTGGAGATATCCTAATCCTATTTGGGGGGACGCTTTCTTAACGGGTCTTAGCAGGCTCCTAGACCGATAATGTTCAAAAACGAGAGCACACGAGATGACCTCTATCATCTTCTAGACTTCGTGCGGATATGCCTCGAGAGAAATTTTGTTGTGTCCGTTTGCCAGACGTCCCTCGAAAGAAGGTGGGCGGGAAAGTATCTTCTCATAACTTTACTCCTAATAATTTCCTTCGTTGATTTCCTCTTCGAGGCTCTCAGGAGGAAATAGTGATTCGTACAGACGCTTTTCGTGCTGCTTTTGCATCTCGATCCTCTCTTCTTCACTTGGTTCAGCTTGAATACTCTTTCCTTTGTCCATAGCGGCGATTTTGCCTTTCCTGTCTTGAGACAGTAAAGTACTTGTTTTAGGATTTGGGGTGTGAGAGGTGTCTTTTGAGTGAGAAACTTAAGACTCGGGAAATTTTGGTCGAAAATTTGTAATAGTGACTTGTTTATATTTTGAAAATTTCTAAAAAAGAGTGGGTTTCCGATATCCTCATTCATAACAACACAACACATAAGCAATTAAATAACACATATATCGTTTCCTAAAACATACAGGGGGACCCTTTTATGCAAAGGGTAGGCCTATCGCACTTGAATGATGTACGCGTAAATTTGAACCAAATAAATAATTCCCCCCAAAATAAAATTCACAAACGAATAATAATTTTCACAAAGGCGAAAGATAATAAAGGACAAAACATTAAATACAAACCCACGCAGGGACCATTTGAAAGTGCGATGAAGGCAGGCCCACGCAGGGGCTAAAAACAACATAAATACATATAAAAAACCCACACAGGGGCAAAATCCTCTATGCTGTGCCTGATGGTCCTGCTCCGTTGCCGTCTCCCTGAGTCTTGTATTGCTGAAACATGTATTTTAGCATCAGCAAGAATCCTTCACCCAGGCGTCCCTTGTCTTCCAAGCTTTTGTATTGCATCCTCTCAATTTTCTCCTCGACCCAAGTATCAAAATCATCATAACTACGCCTCAATCTTTTCACCTCTTGAGTCGTCCTCTCAAGAATGTCCTGGTTCTCGACAAATTTAGCGTATATTTCTTGAGCCTCTTTCTTCACCACTTGTAGCTCAGCCACTGCCTTGGCTTCCTTGTTAGTCACGCTACGAAAGCTGCATGGGGTTGAGGAGGAGATACCTTGTATGTCTTTTTTTCAACCATTCTTTGTAACCCTCACCGTACCCAGCATTGAATCGGTCTGGAGCGATGGTAGTTTTATCCATCCACTTGGCACCTTTCCATTCTCTGAACAATTTAGTTGCGTCATGCACCCTATCGTCTTCGATATCGTATACATAAATGCCATAGAACGCATCTTTAGGCACAATTTGTCTCCTTCCAAACTGTCGTAAGATTCGAAAGGGTGCGTAAGGACGAATTCCCCGAATACCTGGCAGAGGAAACACAGTTTGTCTGCGGCTCTTAACAACAACTTCTTTGGAGATGAAGCAGTCAAGCATCCATTGGAGATCTTCTTCTCTCTATTCGGAGAAAATCTGAGCCCATCTCCCCCTTGTTCTCCGATTGCCCATATTCCGCCAGTACAGCATGTCATTCAAATCTTTGAGGGTGTTCTAGTTGTCGAGACTGTGTAGCTCCTGAGTCCCATCACCCTTTGCCAAGTCGCTGAGAATCCACCACTGAAGAAGTAGGTTGCATCCCTGGAAGTATCGATGCCCTTCTTTGCATTTTCCTAAGGCTCGATACATATCAGACAAGATGACCGGAGCTATAGGGTAGTACTTTGTTATTCCTTAGTGCGTATACCCTTTGAACAAAGTGTGAGCGAGTGTTATTACTCGGGTATTGATGCTCAGACTTGGACCATGTGGAAAGACCATCATTCCCAACAACGCTACGGCAAATGCTAGAGGATGAATTTCGTTCCATTCTCTGTAGGAGATCTTGAACTCTCGATTGTATGTGGCGTAGAAGCTTGCATGTCCAAATCCGATGTACAGATCTCTAAATGCTATATGGGAATCTTGTCACCAGTAGGTAGAGTCTTTCCCCAATCCGAACTAATCCGCAATATCTTCTACGGAAGGCTTGTTAAGGATAAAGATGTCTTCTTGTCTTCTTGCTCTCCTTTCTATCCCAGTGCCTACCTTGTCTATGCAATCTCGGATTTCCTCCAAAGTTGGGGTAATTTCAACGGTTCCGAATCGAAACATCATTCGTTGATTATCCCAGTAGCCTGTAAGGACCTCAACCAATTCAGGCCGACCGTTCATGTTGATCAATTCCGTCAGAGCGCCCACATATTTGTTGAGGGTCCTTTTATGATCACCGTCAAGATTGTCATGCCACATTTTGAGTTGGAGTGGTGCCGCTACGATCATGTTAAACTTTGGAAAATGGTCCATATCTACAAAACAGAAGCTAGTTAGGTTTACCCACCCCAAATTGGTTTTTACACGTACATTATTCAAATGTAAAATAATATGATGTGTCGTGAGGTCGGAGACCTTAGACACGATTTTTGGCGGTTTTCTACTAAATGGACTTAATACACCTTGGGTATTAAGCCGTCTTAGGCTAATTCTTAAATTTGGTTTTGGTTTTGCTCTAGCTTAGGCTTACTAGAATAGTTATCAAGTTGACGGTTACCCGAGTCGGACAAACAACGGGATGAAGCTACCAAACGACGTCGGATGACCGCATTCCAACTATTCGTTTGATACTTCAAAATGAAACTCTTGTGTATTTTCTGAAGAAAGCCATGGAAAGCCACGTAACTTTCGTTTTCCTAATGCATACTATTTGCCGTTTGGCGGAAAGATGCCATGAAAGTGCGACAATTCAAAAACTAAGATAAACTAAACAAGTAAACAATTTATCACAAATAGTCAAATAATATTAGTTTTAAGGTTAGAATCCTCCAATTCTCCAGCAGAGTCGCCATTTCTGTTTTATCAAAAAAAAAAAAATTATTTTTATATTTGTTTTTGACTTTTTGAGAGTCGCCACTTAATTTTGAGAAAATTAAGAAAACTTGTGCTTTCAAAATACTTTAAACTGAATAAAATCATTTGAAAACATTAAAAGGGTTCGGAGATTCATATTAACGTCTTAGGAAGGTTTTGAAAGCACCTAAGACATTCCGCTTAATTACGGCTTTCCAGCAACTAACTTAATTCGGCTGAAAAAATTAACGTTGATAAAAATTGTTTAGAAAGATAGAGAATTAAAATACTAACTTATTTATATAACTAAGTTATTTGTAAAATTATTGGTTTTATGTTGACAAAGCACTTAAGGCGTTTGCGGGGAATTTAGAGTTCTCTTAACTTAAAACTAACTAACACATAAAGCAAGTAAATAAACAAGAAATAAGACAGAGGGAAAGAGATTTGGGTCCAAATCCGGATACTGTTCGCCTTGACCAAAATTTTGGACCCACCTGTTTTGGGTTTTTGACCCATTTGACTTTTTGGGTTTTCGACCCATTTCTTCCGTACCTGTCCTAAACTAAGCAAATAATTAATACAAAATTAATACAGAAAATAAAAGACAACGGCCTTAGCCCGAAAATAACAAAATACAAAATAATAAACTAAATTTGATCTTTTAATCCAACTTCTTCGGCCTTCTTCAATCTTCAAGCTAGTTAAACTTCAAGAATCTGTCCACCAAATTTATGGATTGACTTGAAAAGATGAAATTAAGCCTTTACGGCTTTCTCAAAATGCGGGAAGGAAGGAGTTCTCGATGAACTCGGCATATTTCACATGCGACAAAAGATAATAGAAGTTAATATATGTAAAAACACATGAGATGTAGTTTAGACAAAACAGATTCTATTGAAATGGAAGACACTTGAAAATCAAAACTAAGAACACAATTATTCCAACTAACGGGCCCAAAATGGCAGATAACTTTGCGAATTAGAGAACGATGACATACTTGGAGCTTAAACACATTGTAAACAAAATAATGCAAATGTAATGATAAGAGAATACCTAACATGTTCAAACATGAAGAAAGAAGAGGCAACAAAGCTCATATAAATTAGCGAAATCCTAAGTCATTGTCACAACCAAACCATGAAGGCGAACTAAAACAAACACGCCATTTCGTAAACTACCAAGCTAACACATTGGGGGGGGGGGGTAAAGAGGGCATATCACACTATTAACAAACATACCATTTCCTGCCAAAACAAAAAATTAGCTTAGCTATTTATTTTAACTCAATTCGAACGAATCAAACCTCACCAAACGCGGCTAACATGAGGACTTAATGAATAGCAGGCAACCAATTTAGAGTAGCTTAAAATCAAGTAAGAGTTTTGTCTTTCAAACAAAATAATTATTAATCAAGTCTAGTGTCCCTTGAATAATATATGGAAACGGGCAACTAGCATAGTAGGTAGTCCAATATGGTTGAAACAAATATGAACAAGAGTATTAACAGCGTACTAACACAAATAGATATTTCTCTTACATAAGCAATCAGCCGCATAAAGACAAAGAGTGAAAAGAAAAATAAAATAAAAAAAAAGACAGCTTACTACACTAAAAAATCGACCAAGATCAATTATTTAACTAAGCCTACAAAAGCAAGCAACAGTGAATAGATTCTGAGGAATACATACTAAAACAGGACGTCATGAAACCAAAAGTAGGCTATTTCTTATCACTTAATAATCAAATAGTTGACTTTATGCTTACAATATGCAGCTTGAAATAAATTTTCGTTTTTAAGCAGAAATAATAGTGAAACTATAAGCAACATAATCAGTAACAAGCTAAATGAGGAACAATCCAGTCGATGCTTGAAAACAAACTAGGCATGAGAATCAAAGTAAGACGAAAACAGAAGAAGAGCTAAGCTTTTACATAATCAAAAATCTGATCTACAATGGCGAAGAGAAAAAGAATTTCTTAAGCCTTTAGAAATTTTGAAGTAATTTTGGGAGTGCAAGCATGTTACACAAGGGGTACAACAGTTAACTCATTCAATACGAATGGAATCGAATCCTGAAATCTAAACTCCAGAAGAACTAGCGAAAACAAAATGCAAAACAACAGCCTTGGCGAACCTTAGCAGATACAATACTAACTCATTCAAGATGTGAACCAAATACACTACATAAGGCCAAAATTCGAAATGACTTGGAGCTAAAAGAACTAAAAATAATTATAAACATCAGAGGGCAGAATCAACACAGCAGAAAACTCGAAGCCAAGACAAAAGATGCATAGCTAATTTGCGAAACCGGAAAGCTGGTTGAATGAGATGAGGTAAATACGAAAGGATGTTACCTCTTTCGGAGTAGCAAATCAAGACGAGACGAAACGGAACAGCGACTTCACACCAAGAAGAGAATTCTGAGACCCTCGAGTACAGAGACAGCAGAGAAACGGAGTTCGAATCGACTCCAAAACCGAACACCTTAAGCTAAACCTCAAAGGAATCAGTGTGAAAGAAAGGCCTTGTACCGCTTCAAAAATCTTAAAGTATCCTTGAGTTAAACTTCTTAGTGTTACTCTCTATCTTCTACTTTAAAGGAAACTTGAATACAAGAAAAATCTTTGTGTATTCTGAGTATCAGTTGAAAAAAAAACTCTTGCTCCAAAATTTCAAAACTCCAAAAAAATATTCCTCCTACGGCTGAACCTCAAAGCGAATATTTATAGAGAGATTTTTAGGGTTTTGGAATGGGAGGGAAAAGGGTATAAAGGGAATCCTGATTTTCTCCTCCAAAATTCGATTTTTTTCCCGATGAGGACGAGCAGACTGAATTAGTACAACGCACTTGCCTCAACGGAACTCGAAAGGGAGCCGTTCGATTTTGTCTCAAGGACGAGAGAGACGCTGGGATTTCGCCACCTTACCTTGCTCTCTGTGCAAGCACGTTGTAAACTCGTATGAGCGGGCAGTGAATCAGTAGAAAGAAGGAGACGCGTCACGCGCGATTGAGCTCCAACTCGTTCACCGTGGCTGGAACCGATGAGCTCATCGCTTGTATCGTTTACCACGCGTTAAGATAAGATTGATGCGCTAGTTTCATCGAAAGCGAAGAAGAAGATGCGGGTAATGATTTGGGTTTCTTACTTGGGATTGAACGGGTTGCCGGGTCTCAATTTGGGAGGAAAGGGAAAGGGCCGGGTCAGCTGAATTGAAATTAAGGGAGAATTGGGACAATTGGTGATTTGATAAAAATGAGAAAGTGATTGGGTCTGAGGGGTTTGGGCTGATAAAAAAAAACGCTGGGCCTGAGATTTGGTTCTTTTAAAACGAGTTTGGAGAATTTGTCTAATATTCCAATAAAATGAATATAAATTAATTAACGAGCTTCTAAGTCTTAACGGAATAAAATAATTATTTAAACATAAGTTAAATAATCTAAAGTATAAAACTTATCATATAACCGTATATTTAAATCAAATATTTAGTTGAAACCAAAATCTTTTGAGATAATTTTTGAATATTCATAAAACAAGCTAATTATATACATAATTATATAAAACGTACATATTACCTAACAATTATAAAAATGGTAAAATTACTTTGAAAATAATTTGCAAAGTATTTTAAATTTTATAAAACTAATTATTTCAAATAGCTTTAGAATTAAAAACTCATCAATTAATTATCATCGGGAGGGTCGAAATTGGGTGTCAACAATAAGTTAGAATAGTTTGTGGTGATTATCCACCCTTCCAAAATTCGTTTTGTTGCTAATCAATATATATATATATATAAATATATATATATATATATATATATATATATATATATATATATATATATATATATATATATATATATATATAATATATATATATATATATATATATATATATATATATATATATATATATATATATATATATATATATATAGATAGATAGATAGATAGATAGAGAGATAGAGAGAGAGAGAGAGAGAGAGATAAATAGATATGCACGTATTTTTTATATCTTAAAGATAACAAATATTCAGAAAAAAGTAGATTTATTTTGTCTATCTTAAAGATAAAAATATATTTTTTATAATATTATTCTACATTTTTAGTATGATTAAAATTTGTCGTACTTTTTTTTATCATGGGGAGATTATTCATAATTAAAAGTATTTGTGTCATTTATGTCTCTAGTGAAAGATATTACATGTAGTTTCAAAGCATAAGTTATGTTTGTAAGGTTTTCGTCTAGATTCAATTGATAAATCATTGAATAATCTTCTTCTTTTAATGAATTACATCTACATATAAAATAATTTTAAAACATAAATTTTTCATATACTATGCTCACGAAATTAATTAACATTTTCTAAAACAAGATAATGTACTTAAAAAGAAATCAATCCCCCTTCTTATTTGAGAAAAGAGGATAGTACTATTGAGAATTAATTAACAATTTATAAAAATATGCATTCTACTGTTTAAATTTTCATTTTATTTTAACATTTGAGTTCTAAAATTACCAAAAATATAATTTCTATAGTTGAAAACATTTTTAAAGTTGTACTATTGAAAAAGCTAACTTGATTTTAAATTTTGAAGACTAAATATAGGGCATGTACAAAATTTATTGAAGATTGAAAAATAAATGGGGCGCACAAAAGATGAATGAAGTTGATAATTGTTGAGAATTTGAAATTGATAATCGATAGTAAATTTGTAATGATATAAAGAGAATCGACCCACATTGTTACACATTTTTAAAGGCTATTGGTGATGGAATAAGACTAGGATAAGTACAAGTACAATTTTTATTGCTTATTGTACAACCCTTCATAGCCATGGTCGTCCTTCCATGGCTCATCTATATAACTAAATGATTATTACCCCTTCTAAGCATGGACCCAACATTTTAAACTCTAATATAATTTTATTTGTGTAATCTACCTATGAAATATGTTTGAGATTCGGTGTGACTATAAATACTTTTAAATAACCATAATATCAAAATTACAGCTTTAATCATTTAATAAACAATCATATTTCTTAGCTTACAAAATAGAATAAGCCATGCCAAATACAATACAAGCAAGATGCACTATCATTTTTCTGTCAAGTTTCAACAATTAATTCAACAGTAAGTTGGTGATATATTCACGATTTAATATCCACAATCAAAACTTATCGAAGATATTATGAGGAGGCAATCAAATATTATTTCATAGATATAGAGAACACATTATAAGAAAATCTGCTTGCAAAACATACTCCATCGCTGTTCATTGAGTATTTTTATTATATTTTATGCTACATATTCAAGAATCAATACATCATCAAGTAACTGACACTACTGCAAGAAAGTTTAGATACTATCTCAATCAAAACTCTACAAATGTTAGAGAAAATAGTGAAGAGGATATGATTATACTCCACAAAACATGTGATTAATTTTCGGAACGGTTTATCTCTCCAAGAAATATTAGAGACAATAGTGAAGACATGTGAATAACCACTTCAAATTTTCGTTTTCTCAAGCTTAGGCAAAGGGGTCTGGTGGACCTTACACTTTTACTAGTTTGTATTGTGGACTTGTAACGACAGGGTTTAATCATTATTAAAATGCCAATGGGGGGAAATCGGGGTTGGATGTTTTTTCGTAGTACTACGATTTTCCCTAACTTGTCTAGATTTTAAGGAAATTGGAGTAATCAAGATGTAGGGAAATATGGTAGTAATCGGGTTGAGTAAATATAAATTTTATTACATAACCGGTTAGATAACTTGATAGGGGATCGATACGACTTTACTTAATTCAATTTGGATAAATAGACCTCCGGGAATAAACCATAGCGTTAACGGTATTTTCTGGGCATAGTGGGTTAAGAGTATGTTGTGAAATGTGGAAATTGAAAATCCCTTAAGAACTCACTACCTCGCTTCGTGTCGCTGCACCGGGATTGTTGCCACTACAACGTGACGGGTATCACTGTAGCGAACAAGGTAGAGATTGAATTATAGGATTTTAGGGATTTTTCAAGATGGATATCAATTGTTCAAAAAGTGTCGATGCAGCGACGCCGCTGTAGCGGGATGGGTGTCTCTGTAGTGGGATGAAACGTGTTAAAATCATAAATAAAACCCCTTAGACGACCTTATTTTTTATTATTCGACTATTTAATTTAAGAGAAAGCTCCTGGGCTATTCCAAATCGTTTTCCACCATTCGTGAAGCTAGAGGTAAGCTTTTTACTCCCCGAATTAGTTTTCCGATCCGTAGAACAATTTAGAATCGGTGAATATTGATGGGTAAGGATTTCTTCATGAATCCTATGGTGGAATGAACCTTAAATTGACTAGTCGGGGTCATGAGCTAAAATCTAGGATTCATAGTTTGTTAGTATTCTCAGAATTTAGTGTTTCTGTATTGACTCCCGTGTATAAATTGTTGTTAGTAGACCACGAACAAGCGGAACGAATTCGGAAAGGAAAGGATCAAGTTGTCAAATGTTTCAAGATTATTTCAAGGTAGGCAATGATTGTGATTCTATGTTTGTGGAATATACACTTTCTTTTCTTTGTTGTGATTCTTGTATATGTACGCATGTTGCAGTATTGATCATCGATGTTGAAATGAGATATATAAATATCAATACCATGAAATCATGATTCAATGAATGATCTTGATGTGTTGCTTTGATGTGTAATTAAGATTGGCTGCCACCTTCCATCACAATAACTTGGATCGGATTTCCACATTTTGTCATGATAAATGGGATTAGTTGTCGCATTCCGTCATAAAGCTTGGATCAGATAGCCATGTTCCGGCATGATAACTGTTTGACTTTGGGTTCCAAGAGAGAAAAAACTATGTGATAATGCATTTGAATTGTGATGTTAATTGTTATGATTATATTGAATATGTTAATATTTATGCATGTGTTATAATGTTGTTATTACTTGTCTATGTTACTCTAGTGGGAATAGTCGTGTGATCCTACTAGTACACGGTGGTTGTGTACTGATTATGTACTTGCTATTTTTTTTCTTGAGTAAAAGGCATTTTCACGCGACTATCGACAGTCCTCTCTTAGTAGATCGATGATTAGTTCTAGTTCAAGGGCGAGGCACATCGTTCAGGCTGACATGGAATTCTCTTTACTCTATGTCCACAATTTTTGACCTAGACCTTCTTTTAGTTAGATAGATAGTTCACTAGAAATTCTTGTTAGATTTAGTTCACGTGTATACTTTCGGTACATTAACTTTGAGAATCAAGGTTTATCTTACGCATTGTTAGTTAGTGATTAGATCTTTAATTAGTAATGGAACTTAGCTTAGTTAATTAACTTAAATTCCTTAGTGTTTAGATTTATTGCTTTTGTGTGTTTCTAGTAGTGGTTCTCCCACCGATTTGTAGTGTAGATGCCAATCACGACGGTCTGATTCATGACAAACCCTTGTACTTAATCTTTTCCCAATAGAACCCTTACACTTAGTAAAATTTTCTAGAATAATAAATATAAAATACAATTGAATATCTGTAATGACTGAGTTTTTTCATCATAGAAATACCAACAAGGGAATACTCGAGGTCAAAAATAACTTTTCATAGTATTAGGATTTTTCGAACCTTGTCCATATTTGGAGAAATTCAAATTCATCAAGGTGTAGGGAAATTTAATAGAAATTGGGTGGAGTACATATTTATTGGCTTACATAATCTCTTAGATAACTCGTTAAGTTATTCGTACGACTTTATGAAATTGAATTTGTATAAGTAGATCTTCAGGAATCGATCTTAGTGTTAAGGGCATTTTACTGAGCGTAGTGGGATTAGGGTGTGCTGTTAAAAGGGGGATGTAAAATTCCCCTAGGAACTCTATATCTTGATAACTGCTGCTGAATCAGCATCATACCGCTGCAGCGGGATGCATGCCGCCGAAGCGGACAAGATGAGAATTAAATTTGTTGAATTTTTGGGGGAGCTCACTGGTTTGAAAATATGTTGTAGTGGGACTTTATTCCACTGCACAGACGCTGCTATAGAGGGATGGGTGTTGTCGTAGCGGGATGAGCGCAACTTAGATCATTAATTAAATCCCTAAACAACCGTATTTTGCATTGTTCGAATTTTAGAGCTAAAGAACGACTCCTAGGCTACTCCAAATCGTTTTTCACCATTATTGAGGCTAAAGGTAATCTTTCACTCTCCAAATTCCCTTTCCATCCATAAAACGTAAACGACTCCTAAGCTGCTCCAAATCGCTTTTCACCATTATTGAGGCTAAAGGTAAGCTTTTCACTCTCCAAATTCACTTCCCATCCATAAAACGTAATAAAATGGATCATAATTGATGGGGAAGGGTTTCTTGATAGATTCTATGGTTTAATTAGCCATAATTTTACTAGTTAGGATAATTGGATTGATATATGGTTCATAGAATTATTAGTTATCCGGGTAATTAATGACAATTTTTTAATTCTCGCATTATTGTGAGTGTTTGTAGACCAAGAACAAGAAGAACGAATTCAAAAAAAAAAGGATCAAGTGTCTTAGGGTTTCAAGGTTGTTTCGAGGTAGTTGATGGTTGTGATTTCATGATTGTGTGATGTATGAATGTTCTTGCTTCATTATGATACTATATTTATATAAATGTTGCAATGTGGATCACGTTTGTTGTAACTGAGATAGACGAGTAATTGTAAGTCATGAATCACCTCTTATTATATGATATTGATGATATAGTTGTGTATCTAATTGTGGTGTGTTTATTGGATTTGATTGCCAAGTTTTGGAAATTAACTTGGATTTGATTGCCACATTCCAACATAAATATTGGATTGGGTTGCCGCATTCCGGCACAACTATGGGATCGAATTTCCATGTTTTGACAAGCTACTGGGATCGGGTTCTACGTACGTGCACTAACAGTTTGAGTTTTGGTTCCTAAAAGGACCAATGATGTGTTTATCATGTGAAATGTGTTGTTGAATTGTCATATTTATAATGTTATTTATGTGATATACATATATATATATATATATATATATATATATATATATATATATATATATATATATATATATATATATATATATATATATATATATATATATATACGTATGATTATAGTATTTGTTTTACTTGTTTATATATCACTAGTGGGATAGACGCATGATCCTACCAGTACACGGTCGTTGCGTACTGATTTTGCACTTTCTCTTATTTTTATTGAGCATACAACATCTTCAAGCGGCTATTTACAAAACTCACTTAGGAGACTAGAGATTATCGCATCGACTTCCGAGGTGAGTTGCATCTTCCGGGCTCCCATTGAGATATCTTTCGTCTATTTCCTCCATTTTTAGACTTAGACCTTTTGTTTAGTTAGTTTAACAATACAATAATATTCTATTTTTAGACTTAGTATTCACTTAAAAGTTTTGGTACATTCATTTTTAGATCTTTGGTTTATCTTGCGCAAATGTTAGTTGTTTGATCCTTTGGTTAATAATGGAACTTCGTATTTAGTCATTTAACTTGCTTCCGTAACTTAAATGCATTAGTTTAGGAATAATTAATTTAGTTGAATGGTTGTAGCGGTTCTCCTACCAGCTTATAAGTGTCGGTGCCAATCATGACGGGATTTTGGTTGTGACAAGTTTGTATCAGAGCCTAGGTTTGTTGAGCTCGATGTACCAAAATGAGTATAATAGAGTCCTGCGGAATAGTATGAGGACGCCTTTACTTTTCTTTGACACTCTATAGGACTTTAGGAAATCACCATTTTCTCTTGTTTCCTTCGTGCTATGACTTAATTCCAATTGGTATATGTTAGTTCAAATTGGTTTCTAACTTCTTTCACTCTTATAACCGTAGATGGTTAATTTTAGATATAACGGTGTTAGGCCTGTAGCTCCCGTCAATGCTCAAGCTCAGGAACTCGCAGCGAGAGGTCACGGTCGAGGCAGTGGTAAAGAAAGAGTTAGGGGTGGAGTTCGTGGGAAAGTGGTACCTATTTTTAATGAGGTGTCGGTTGACTATGAAGAGATAGAAGAGGAACTTGAGATTGAGGATATTGAGGAGGTTGAACAAGAGGATGTAGTGCAGGTGAAGCTACAGCAATCCCTCCCATCGATCTGGTGTCATCCCAACATATCATGTCATTCTTGAACGGGTTGGCTGGTCCCGGGATGCTTCTACCCACTCAAGCCCATCCTAACCCTACAGTATCTAGGACTGTTCCCATGTCGAGTAAAGTGGGAGGTAACTAGCATGATATGTTGACCAAGTTTCTTAAGCTCATCCTCGGGTATTTCTTTGTTCTGAGATTGAAGATGCTCATCAGTTCATCTTGATTGTTATGAGAGGCTCCATAAATTGGGTATTGTTCACCAACATGGGGTTGAGTTCGTGTCGTTTCAACTTCAAGGTAAGGCCAAGCAATGGTTGAGATCTTACATGGAATGCAGATCTTCTACATTATCTCAACTTACTTGGACATCCATGCCTTGTTTCTAGAGAACAATGTACCTAGGACCTTGAGATATCGCAAGAAGAATGTTTTTATGGCCTTAGAGCAAGGTGGAATGTTTGTGTCTACTTATGAGGCAGAGTTTCATGTTTTATCATAAATATGCTACACAATTGGTTACTACTAAAGAAAACAGGATCCAATTATTTGTTAGAGGTTTGAATTTTAAGTTGCATGTTTTGTGTCTCCACATGACTTTTGTACAAAAGAGTTTCGATGAGGTAGCAAATTATTTTAAGAATGTGGAGGGGCTTAGGCGAGCCGGTCAAGCCAAGATATTGACTAAGAGGGACCAGAATTTTGGAAATTTTCAGGACTCCTATGCTAGAGGATCTGGTCGACTAATGATCAAGACCAAACCAATTCAATCCACCATGCCTCCCTCTACCATAAACTATTAGGGGACTCTATGCAATAATTTCTTTGCATATACCCATACTTAGTACAAGTGTGTACTAATCCATACAACTCTACATTTTTAGGTGCAGGCACAGGTGGACGCTAGAGCTTACAGGTTGACGTTGCAGCTATCCGGACGTGGAGCTTTGATCCGGACTTGGTAGGCCCTCATGCTTTCGAGGATGTCTACCGTTATTATCTAGCTTAGATGTAGGCTTTAGCTAGTGGAGCATGTTCCACTAGTGTTTCTTTCCACTTTTATTTCAGACTTTGTATTGGTGTCGTTTTGGCAAAAATATGTTTAATGCAATTATGAACTGTTTCTTTCATTTGATTATCTCTATATTAGATGGTTGATTTGTGAACACCTATGATGTTAAGTTTAGAAAGTTTATCATCAACTATGAAAACAAAAAGTTCAAATTTTCCACTAAAATTAACCTAGATGAAGTAAGATTGACGTATGTAGGCTTGTCTGCGACCTCTGAGAGGTCAATGACGCCGGTCTCATATGGGGTCTAGATTCCTATCGTGACAAAGTTGGTATCATAGCACTAGATTAAATTCCGAGAATAATGAGTTCACATCAACCACATTGAGTAGTTTCTAAGTCATGGTAGTGAAGTGCACCACTATCCTGAATTAGAGACTGCATGATGCGTAGGAAAATTTTCCTTCTTCTGATCTTATCGTGCTTTTCCTAATGTCTAATTTCATGGTGTTATGAGTGTGTCTAACATCAATCTTTGTTGTTTTGAGAGAATGAATACTAGGAGAACCATTGGTCAGAGGAGAGAAGGTGCAACTGCTGGGGGCAATCAGGTTCCACCCAGGCTCCAGCTGAAGGAGTGGCTATGCCAGTTAACCCAACTGGGTTGACTGATGTGGAGGTGCGGTCATATCTGGCCCAGATGGCACAGGTCATCACTATGCAGGCCCAGGCTATGACTGCCCAGGTCAACCGGCAGGATGTTCAAAGGGAGAACCCACCGGTTCGTAGCATGGCTGACAGGTTGAGAGACTTCAAGAGGATGAATCCTCCTATTTTCACAGGGTCTAAGACTTCAGAGGACCCCCAGGAGTTTGTGGATGAGGTGCATAAGATTTGGTTGGCTATGGGGGCCACAGATATTAAAAAGGCTGAGCTGGCTTCCTATCAGCTCAAGGATGTTGCACAAACTTGGTGCAAGATGTGGCAGGATAGCCGACCTTTGGGCGGAGTTCTGGTCACTTGGGAGCTGTTTAAGACAGCCTTCTTGGACAGATTCTTTCCCAGGGAGATGAGGGAGGCAAAGGTTGAGGAGTTTATCAACCTTAAGCAGGGATCTATGACAGTCAAGGAGTATTCCCAGAAGTTTGTTAAACTATCCAGGTATGCTATTTTCCTTAGTATCTAACAGCAAGGATGAGATGAGTACTGAAGTTTGTTAAATTATCCAGGTATGTTACTTCCCTTGTATCTAACAGCAGGGATGAGATAAGCAGGTTCCTCATAGGAATCAACGGAGATCTGGATGAAAAGTGTCGGTCTGCGATGCTCCATGATAACATGGACCACTCCAGGTTGATGTTGCATGTCCAGCAGGTAGAGGACAACCGCAAAAAGAGGGGCAGTCGTGATGCTAGGAGGCCTAAGCCTCAAGATCAGGCAGGTCCCAGCCATGGAGGCCACAGAAACAATTTTGGCGTCCGTGAGTAGCCCAGGTTCAAGAAGGGGCAGCAGAGTTCTGGGAACTCTAATTCTCAGAGGAGTACAACACCTAGAGGAGGCAGACGTGAGCCCAAAAAGGGCAATGGAGGTGAGATGCAGCATCTCAAAAAGAACTGTGCTAAGTGTGGCCGTGCCCACAGTGGAGAGTGTAGACAGGGCACTAATGCCTGCTTCGGTTGCGGTAAGAGTAGGCACATGGTTAGAGACTACCCACAGAACAGAGGTCAGGGTTGAGGTAATGCTCAGCCTAGGCCTAATCCACAGGGTGCAGCAGCATCCGAGCCTCCTAAAAGGAACAGGTTCTATGCCCTGAATGGCAGGGAGGAGCAGGAGAAGTCCGTTGATGTGGTCACAGGTATGCTGCAAGTATTCTCAACTTCTATTTATGCTTTACTTGATCCAGGGTCTACGCTTTCCTTTGTAACTCATTTTCTTGCTCTCACTTTTGAGATATTGCCTGAAGTTCTGCATGATCTTATAGTGGTTAGTACACCTTTAGGAGAAAATGTAAGAACTGATAGAGTATACAAGGATTGCCCAATAGTTGTAAGTGGTAAGACTATGTGTGCAGACTTGGTTTAGTTACCCATGCATGATTTTGATGTTATTTTTTGCATGGACTGGCTTCACAGTTGTTATGCTTGTTTCGATTGTCGTAGTAGAGTGGTGAGATTTCGTTTCCCTAATAAAGAGGAGCTAGTCTGGGAGGGGTACAACTCGAGTTGTCCTAATAACTTAATTTCGAACCTTAAAGCCAATAAAATGATCTCCAAGGGGTTATTATGTCATCTTGTGAGTGTTAATGATTTAGATCATGACATTCCTTCCATAGACTCAGTGCTTGTAGTGAATGAGTTCCTAGATGTATTTCCTGATGATTTACCTGGAGTCCCTCCCCCTCGAGAGATTGACTTTGGTATCGACTTAGAACCCGATAATAAACCAATTTCAATTCCTCCCTACAGGATGGCTCCAGCTGAACTCAAGGAGTTGAAGCTGCAGTTAAAAGATCTCACTGATAAGGGTTTCATTCAGCCGAGCATATCCCCTTGGGGCGCTCCAGTGTTGTTTGTGAAAAAGAAGGATTGAACCCTTAGAATGTGTATCAATTATCGGCATCTCAACAAAGTCACTATAAAGAATAAGTATCCACTTCCCAGAATAGATGATTTGGTCGATCAGCTCCAAAGGTCCAGTTTCTTCTATAAGATTGATCTTCGTTCAGGGTATCATCAGCTTAGGGTTAGGGATGGAGATATCCCAAAGACAGCCTTTCATACCCGTTATGGTCATTATGAGTCTTAGTCATGTCATTTGGTCTCACTAATGCACCAGCTACATTTATGGACCTCATGAACCGAGTCTTCCGTGAATACCTTGATTCTTTCGTTATAGTATTCATTGATGACATCCTCATCTACTCTAGGACCAAGGAAGAGCATGCACAGCATTTGAGACTAACCTTGCAGGTACTTAGACAACATCAGCTGTATGCCAAATTCAGCAAGTGTGAATTCTGGCTTAGATCAGTGACCTTCCTGTGTCATGTTGTGTCTGATCAGGGTGTGGAGGTGGATCCCAGGAAGACTTAGGCTGTGAAGAACTGACCAAAGCCTCTTACTCCCACTGACATCCGTAGCTTTCTGGGATTGGCTGGTTACTACCCCAGGTTCGTGAAGGGTTTTTCTTCCATTGCTGCCCCACTGACAGCTTTGACTAAGAAGAAGGCCAAGTTTGAATGGACGGAGACTTGTGAGAAGAGTTTCCAGGAGCTCAAGGAAAGACTCACTTCAGCCCCGGTGCTTACTTTGCCTATGTGTGGTGAGAATTACACTATTTACTGTGATGCATCTATGGTTGGTTTGGGTTGTGTTCTTATGCAGGTTTGTAAGGTGATAGCCTATGCGTCCAGATAGCTCAAGGTTCATGAGAGGAATTATCCCACTCATGACCTGGAGTTGGCACCTGTGGTGTTTGCATTGAAGCTGTTGAGGCACTACTTGTATAGAGTGCATGTGGATGTATTCACAGATCACAAGAGTCTCCAGTACGTGTTCACACAGAGGGAGTTGAATCTACGTCAGCGGAGATGGTTGGAGTTGTTGAAGGATAATGACATGAATATTCACTACCATCCAGGTAAGGCTAATGTTGTAGCTGATGCTTTGAGCAGGATGAGCATGGGAAGTACAGCCCACGTTGAGGATGAGAAGAAGAAGTTGGCGAAAGATGTACACAGACTGGCCAAACTGGGTGTGCGATTGGTTGACTCTATTAGCGGGGGTGTTTCAGTTCATCCTAGTTCTGAATCATCATTGGTAGTTGAATTCAAGTAGGGTCAGCATCTCGATCCTGTGTTGATGGAGCTGAAGGACTCAGTGTTGATAAAGATGAATGAGTCTTTTCTTTTGGGAGGTGATAGTATACTTAGATACCAGGACAGGCTGTGTGTACCATACGTGGATGATTTGCGGACCAGGATTGTTGTAGAGGCCCATGGTTCCAGATATTCCATACATCCAGGTTCCACCAAGATGTATCATGATCTTAAGCAGATTTATTGGTGGTATGGCATGAAGAAGGACATTGCAGAATATGTGGCAAAGTGTCCTAATTGTCAGCAGGTTAAGGCAGAACATCTTAAGCCTGACTGTCTTACTCAGATTATTGAGGTTCCGACTTGGAAGTCGGAGGCCATTAATATGGACTTCGTGGTTGGTCTTTCGAGGACTAGGAGACAGTATGACTCCATATGGGTTATTGTGGACAGGATGACTAAGTCTGCCCACTTTATCCCTATGAAGTCTACTTACAGAGCCGAGGATTATGCGAGACTCTACATTGATGAGATTGTGAGATGGCATGGGATTCCTTTGTCTATCATTTCATATAGAGGAGCTCAGTTTACTTCACATTTCTCGAGATCTTTCCAGAAGAGTTTAGGCACACAAGTAAAGCTTAGTACTGCCTTTCATCCTCAAACTGATGGGCAGGCAGAGCGCACCATTCAGACGTTGGAGGACATGTTGAGAGCGTGTGTGATTTACTTCAGGGGTAGCCGGTATGACCATCTGCCTTTGATAGAGTTCTCGTATAATAATAGCTATCACTACAACATTGTGATGGCACCGTTTGAGGCACTGTATGGTAGGAGGTGTAGATCTCCAGTTGGGTGATTCGAGGTTGGAGAGTCATCCATGTTGGGTCCAGAGATCATTAATGAGGCCTTAGAGAAGGTCAGAGTTATTAGGGACAGGTTGGCTACTGCTTACAGTCGGCAGAAGTCATATGCAGATAACAGAAAACGACCCTTAGAGTTTGATGTTGGTGACTAGGTCTATCTGAAGATATCACCTATGAAGGGGGTGATGAGGTTTGGCAGGAAGGGGAAGTTGAGTCCGAGGTATGTTGGGCCATAAGAGATCCTAAAGCGGGTGGGTGAGGTGACCTATGAGTTGGCATTGCCTGCGGAGCTAGCTTCTGTCCATCCAGTCTTTCATGTATCCATGTTAAAGAAGTGCCTAGGTGATTCGATTCTACCTGTGGAAGGTTTGGGGGTCGATGAAGACTTGTCCTATGAGGAGGTACCTGTTGAGATCTTAGATAGACAGATCAAGCGGCTGAGGAACAAGGAGATTGCCACAGTGAAGGTATTGTGGAGAAATCATCTTGTTGAGGGTGCTACGTGGGAGGCTGACGCCGACATGAGATCCCGGTACCCTCATCTTTTCAGCTCTTGAGGTTAGACTCCTTACACTTAAGTCTAAGTTTCCTTATCTCTCCGTTTTTGTTGATATTGCTTGACTGTGCAGAGTGATTATGTTATGATCTGACTGGCATTAAACTAGATAGTAGTATTTTCATTCGTGTATGAATGTTCCTAAGGGGGGGATAATGTAACAACCCTAAAATGGATAAGATAAGTAATGCTTAATGTGTCTAGAATGCCTACGATTAGACCAGGGTTCACACGGATTAATGCGCGTAGAACCAGACCTCGGAACCCTTGCTACAGCCAAGCCAACTAACTTGGGGAGTTAGTTGAGCTTGGAAAGGTTGGGTCCAACGATGTAGGGCTCTCGAATACGAAGATTTACTCGAAGGAGTCTTTACCGGACTTAAAAAGGGGAAATCTTAGGTTTGAAGGGTCTAGGGGTAAAATGGTCTTTTTTCCTAGCTAAGGGTAGTATCGTAATTACCCTAAATATATAATTAATTATTTAATTAATAAGGTGGAGGGGCAATTTGTGGAGAGAGGGCCGAAATTGGGCTCTTGAAGTGAAGTCTTGCTCCACCCGGGTTCGAACCTAGGTGGAAGCAATGAATTAATGTGATTTTTATTTAAGTTATTGAATTAATGTAATTAATTAATAATTATTATTCACTATCTGATTTAAAATAAAATAAAAATCAGATTTTTATTAAATAAACAAAACCCTATTGACTAAGTCCTAAATCTAGACTCCTAAGCCTCCTACAACTCCCACTCTCTCACGTTTATCTCTCCACTCTCACGCTCAATCTCTCTTATTCTTTCACACAAAATTTCTCTACCAAAATAAGATACAAAAGAAGAAAAATAAACCAAGTTCTTCACAATTTAAGAACTCACACGAAATCACAAGAAAGCAAATGTTAATCGCACACTAGGCTAAGAGAGGTTGTCATTCTAGTAGACTTGATATTAAGGAGGATTAGACGTGTTCTTGGGTGAATTTTTTGGGCTGAAAGTCAAGGGTTTAACGTCAAAAAGGTATGGGTTTTCTTCTCTCTTGGTCCCTTTCCCAAGAGAACCCCTTAAGGTTCATATTATTCATTCGAAAACTAGGATTGTTTCCCCTTTTGCATGCCCCTGTCACTAGCTCTCAATGAATCGTAGGTTGGGTATGATTGCTGGTAGATTTAGGTGTATGTTATGTTTTCGTGATGAATATGATTATGTTTGTGTACTTGAAATCTTATGAAAGACAACCATGTATTCAAAATTATGTGCAAGTGTGTGTGTGTGCGCAAGTATGTTACTGTAAATGAGGTTCTCGGGTTAAGGCTTCAAATTTGATAATATTTTGGTTGTCATTTTATGTGCATAAACCTATGTAAATCCTGATGTTCATTAAAATGGAAGTGCGGCTGATTTTTGAGTATCAATATTTTGGCTAAACGAATCCATGAGAATGCACCACAAAAAGTGTTAAATGATCTATGAATTCCCTAAGATTTCAAGTGAAAATGTTGGTGAAAATAAGCTTAAAAAATGACTTAATTTCCAGCAAACTTACAAGTTTAGTTTAGGCTAACTGTAGAGGAATAAATCTGGAAATTTAATTGAGTATAAAGGGATGAGGCCACCAGGATTCGAACCTGTGACCTCACCCGTGTAATGCCCTAAAATCGCAAGAAAAGAAATGGGGTCAGGGGGAATCGATATGGGGTACGTTGGCTGAAAAAGTAGAGTGCAAAAATTGATAAAATAAAATGGGAGGCGTGGGAATCGAACCCATGACCTCCAGGCAGCGAGTGAAGTAAAGAAAAAATAAAAGAAACTAAATGTGAGGAGTGGGAATCGAACCCACGACCTCATGGCTGTGAAGGAGAGTAAAGGAGAAAGGGAAAATAAAAGAAAATAAAGTGAGGATGTGGGGGCTTGATCCCACAACCTCACTGCCAACGCAGAGATAGTTAACATTTAAATTAAATTAAAATAAGGAGGCTGTGGGGGTTCGAACCCACAACCTCTCAGTCCCAAACGAGTAAAAGAAAAAAATAAAGAGAGGATGTGGGGATTTGATCCCACAACCTCATGGTTAATGCAAAATACACAAGTAAAATAAATAGGAAAATAAAAGGGGGCTGTGGGTGTTCGAACCCACAACCCCTCGGCCAAGGGAGAGAGTTTCTAAAGAAAAGGAACTAAAAAGAAATGTTGATGTTGGGGCTCGATCTAGGGTCCCAATGTCATGAGTACTAAAAATAAAATCAAGGAAAATGTAAGTGTTGTCCAAGGGATTTGAACTTTGGTTCCGTTGCCCAAATTTCCGTATTGATACATAAGTTATACGTGAATTAAATGTTCAAGAGATTGAAATCGAGATCTTGGCATACATACAAGATACATAAGTCTTGTACTACATAATCTTAGGAAGATATGAGTCACTTAACGAACTATGAATGAAGCCTCATGACTTGTATGTATAGATCCATAAGTCTAGCATACGTTTAAAAATAAGTGAACCTAACAGGTATATAATGAAATGAAGTAACCCTAGAAGGGTTAAGTACGAGTGTAAAACACACTAAATGGCCAAGTGCATTGGCATACGATGTAATGATTATTATGTAATGAAATGATGAAACCCTAGAAGGGTTAAGTAAGAGTGTGAAACACACAAATGGCCAAGTGCATTGGCATACGATGAAATGAACATTCACGTAAAATGGGGTGAGTAATTATCAAGAGCAATTGTGCTAATGTTAATGAATGTGGTGACAACATGATATGAGGCTAATGTAAAAGATGAGAACAATATCAAATGAGCCTAAGTAAATGTTAACAAAACGTACTCACCTATGAGAGTGTAAAGTTAATGAAGAGACCAGTCTTAATGTCAAGTCCATGATTCCAAGGTCTCATGGCATATGAATGAATGTTATAAAAGACGTTATGTGCTATATGCATATGATATATGCTATGTGTAAGAAGTTATGTGTTGTGTGCAATATGATAAGTATGATGATGCGTGTTACTCTCATGGCATGACTTTCCTAATCCAAATTTGGAAACCTCACTGACTTTCCTAATCCAAATTTGGAAAGCTCACTGAATTTCCTAATCCAAATTTGGAAAGTTCACTAACTTTCCTAATCCCAATTTGGCAAGTCCACTAACTTGACTTTCCATAATCATGTTGTTAGGAAAGAGCTATTCTTACTCATGCATGTCCTTGATGTGTGCTTGCATATACCCATACTTAGTACAAGTGTGTACTAATCCCATACAACTCTACATTTGTAGGTGCAGGCACAGGTGGACGCTATAGCTTACAGGTTGACGTTGTAGCTATCCGTACGGGGAGCTTTCATCCGGACTTGGTAGTCCCTCATGTTTTCGAGGATGTCTACCGTTATTATCTATCTTAGATGTAGGCTTTAGATAGTGGAGCATGTTCCACTAGTGTTTCTTTCCACTTTTATTTCAGACTTTGTATTGGTGTCGTTTTGGAAAAAATACGTTTAATGCAATTATGAACTGTTTCTTTCATTTGATTATCTCTATATTAGATGGTTGATTTGTGCACACCTATGATGTTAAGTTTAGAAAGTTTAGCATGAAATAAGAAAACAAAAAGTCCAAATTTTCCGCTAAAATTAACCTAGACGAAGTAAGATTGACGTATGTAGGCTTGTCTGCGACCTCTGAGAGGTCAACAACGCCGGTCTCGTCTGGGGTCTAGATTCCGGTCATGACAGCGTAGTAGGCAGAGGGTGTGTTGTAAAAGGATGGGGGAATTTAAACATCCCTAAGAACTCTCTGTCCTAAAAATTGTTGCCTAAGCGCCGTGATGCCGCTGCAACGCTACCAATGTAACAGATGAGACATGACTTAAAATCGTAGAATTTTTATGGTAGCTCACTGATTCAAAAATTCTATTGCAGCGGGATTTTATGCAGCTGCAATGGGATTTTATGCCGCTACTGCAAGAGAGTAAATTTTACTTTGATTATGCCGTTCTGATAGCATTTGAAGAGTTGAAGAAGAAGTTGTTCTCTGTCCCTGTCATCATTGCCCATAATTTGGGAAACCGTTTGAAGTCATGTGCGATGCTCGTATGGTAGCTCTTTTTATTGTATTGGGGCAAAGGCGTGAGAAGATACTTCACCCTATTTACTATGAAAGAAAATGTCTAAATGCAGCCCAAAAGAATTACACGGTTACAGATCAACAGCTACTCGTCGTGGTGTTTGCATTCGAGAAATTTTGCACTTATTTTCTTGGGACAACGGTCATAGTGCACACGGACCATTCGGCGTTAAGGTATTTAATAGACAAAAAGGATGCAAAACCATGTCTCATTAGAATGGTGGTGGTGTTACAAGAATTCATTTTTGTTGTGAAAGACCGAAGGGGAAAGAGAAACAAGTCGCCGATCAATTGTCTAGATTGGACGATGAGGCTTTACTCGAGCTTGGTTACAAGGTTGAGATAAATGATATGTTCCCGGATGAAAACGTATTGGTTTCTTCCTATGACCTCATTACTAATTATTTTAAAAGAGATGTGGTACCCCCGGATCTGACATCTCACCAAAAGAAGAAGTTCATCAATGATGTAAAAAATTTCTTTTGGGATGAACCATACTTGTATCGTAGTTGTGCTGATGGGATTATTAATCGTTGTGTGCCAGAAGTTAAGATGTTGAGTGTTCTTAAGGCGTGTAATTCATAGCCTATTGGTGGGCATCAAAGTGGTATTCGGACTGCGCACAAAATTTTGCAGTGTGGATACTATTGGTGAACCATCCACCAAGACTCTCATGATTTTGCCTAGTCTTGTGAACGTTGCCAAAGAGAGGGTGGAATTTCAAAGAGGAAATAGCTTCCGATGAACCCGATCATGGTAACCGAGTTATTTGATGTATTCGGTATTAACTTTATGGGGCCATTTGTGACTTCTTTTGGGATGAAATATATTCTTGTTGCGGTTGATCATGTATCGAAGTAAGTGGAAGTAATTGTGCTACCCAATTATGAAGGTAGGAGTGTCACTGCATTCTTGAAGAAAAATATCTTCTCCAGATTTGGCACCCCAAAGGCAATTATGAGTGATGGAGGTTCCTACTTTTGAAATAAGTTGTTTAAAATTTTGCTTGACAATTATGGTGTCCGCCACAATTTAGCTACTCCTTACCATCCACAGACTAGTGGGGCAAGTGAAAGTGTCCAAGAGAGAGACAAATCAAATCTTGGCAAAGACGATGAATGACAAACCAACTGATTGATCAAAGAAGCTTGATGATACTCTATGGGCCTACCTTACCTCATACAAGACTCCCATAGGTATATTTCCATACAAACTTGTGTATGGGAAGTCTTGTCATTTGCTGGTGGAGCAAGAGCATAAAGTCAAGTGGGGAATGAACAAGATTTACTTTTATTGGGGCGACGCATCAACTCAAAGGGTGAATGACTTTACCTTTCTCGATGAGTTTCGCCAAAATTCTATGAAACTTTAGCCTTGTATAAAGAGAAGATGAAAAAGTACCATGATCAAAGAATTTAAAAGCGAGAGTTTGTAGTTGGGGATATTTCACTTCTATTCAACTCTAGGTTGCACTTATTTCTGGTAAAGCTCAAGTCCAAGTGGTCCGAACCATTTTTACATAAGAAAGTGTTCCCTCCTGGAGCGCTGGAGCTTGTGAATAGTGAAGGAACAAGGTTTAAGGTCAATGGACAGAGGATAGCGTTTTATCTAGGAAATGTGGAGAGTGTGCAACAAGTGATTGAAGCCTATTATATTTATGAAGTCTGAGTAATCAAGATTCACGCGTCGTGCCGCAACATTAAATCAAGCGCTACTTAGGAGGCTGTAAGGACCCCAAAATGACTTACGTCCAATAGAGTCTAACATAAGTTTAATGAGCTTATAAAGTCATGAAATGTCTAATTTGAGTGTTTACAGGCAGTATATGAAGTTTGGAGGAGTTTGGAGGTAAAACGTCCAAGGACGTCCAAGACGTTCAAAAGTTAGCCTTGAGAAAGTGCTTCGTGCCTTAGTTTGTTTCATGAGGTTTTATGTAGTGTTTGGGGTTCAAATTGATAGGAAAGGTTACTAACATCTAGCGGACATATTTGTTGTGTAAACGTCAGGTCACGACTCTCGAAGGGTAACCCTAAGGGTCCGTGTGGAGGACCCAACTTGTATGTCAAAACTGCCCAAGGCAGTGTCAACCAATGACTGCCAAACGACGCCTTGTCGTCCAAAGAACGCCCTGTCGTTTGGGGGTGTCCCCCAATACTTAGAATGGGAGATCAAGCCCCCATTTTTTAGGGTCTCCACCAATCGAGACTCGATCTGCTTGGTGATCTCTTCTTTAATCTTTAAACTCAACTCAGGCTTGAATTTTTGAACCTTTTGCTTCACCGCATCAAACCCTGGGTTAATCGGCAGTTTGTGGGACACGACATCGGTACTCATTACTTGCATGTCATTGACCTCCCAAACGAACACATCAATGTACTCATCAAGCAGGTGAATCAGGCTTTTCCTTTGATCCTCACTCAAGTGAATACTGATTTTAACCTCTTTGACACACTCTTGGTCGCCCAGGTTTACCGTTTCAGCTTCCTCTAAATTTGGTTTATACTGATTTTCAAACTGACGAAATTCCTTGGCAACATACTCTGGTTCCTCACTTTCCACTTCGTAATCATCCACCTTGTCGTCACTTGCCTCATTTTGTTCATTCAGCTTGTGACACGACACGACATTGGCAGATTTAAAATTTACCTTACTTAAACCATGAACAAACGAAGTTAGAATAATCAAAGCGTGATAGATGATTAAATAAACAAATTTAAAATAAAAGAGGCTTTCATTAAAATGGAAAGACAATGCAAACTTTGGCCATGGCAGGGCCATATTGCATTTTTTAAACATTACGATGGGAATTGAAAATTCAAACAGTTAAGAAGAAAATGCAAAATGGTGGGTCTCGGGCCTCTTCTGGACTACCACCGATTTAGACATACATAAAACGATGCCCTTCTACCAAGGAGTTCGGGAGATTAGGATGGGAGTGGAGGTCCAGTTCTACAACATCTCTCCGGGCTCAACATCACGGAATCCTGTCAGCTCGACCTCTTCTTCAATAATAGCATCAATTTCTTCAAAAAGGCCACAGATTCCTTCCCCAGGTCCTCCTCTTCGGCATGATCATGAACTAGAAAGGATTGATACAGATGAGGGATTGGCTTGGCCAATGCTTGATCCTTCTTCTTCTTCATCTTCTCATCGTCATCTGTGGGGACATACCCCAATCCATATTTCGCCCCCTTGGCAGGAACTTGAATGGGCTCAACAATTCCTCGGGAATTCCTTCCCAACACAAAACCTGGTTCGAAACCATTTTGCAGCATCACAGTGGCTATCATCTTATACACGGCAGGCATAGAAGGCTGTGGGGGCAAATCCTCACCAGTGGCATTTAACAGCTCCACTGTATAAAAATCGGTACCTCGAGACACTTCATCAATAATCGGCGCCTTTCTACCAGAGCGATTCCCTTCACCATGAATAACCAACTCTTCATTTCTCCAAACGAGCTTTATTATCTGATGCAAAGTAGAAGGCACAGCTCCAGCCATATGAATGAAAGGCCTTCCCAGAAGAAGGTTGTAGCTTGTATCAATATCTAAGACTTGGAATTGCGCGCTGAATTCTGCCGGACCCATTTGGATGACCAGATTTACCACTCCCAAGGTATCTCTTTGGACCCCATCAAAAGCCCTCACGTTGACTTGATTTTGCTCCAACTTCCCCAAGTTAAAACGTAATTGCTTCAGTGTCGACAGTGGACAAATATTCAAACCGGACCCATCATCCACCAAGACACGATTTATGACCTTTTCACGACAGACCACAGTGATGTGCAACGCCTTGTTGTGCGACTTCCCTTCGAAAGGCAACTCATCGTCACAGAAGCTGATGCGATATCCTCGAATAACCTGGTGGATCATGCCAGCCACATTATCGCTGCTTGTGCCTGCGGGCACATATGTATCATCGAGTGCTTTCATCAGAGCTTGCCTATGTGATTGAGAACTCATCAACAGGGCCCAAACAGAAATCTGGGCAGGAGTCTTCTCCAAATGTTTGACGATAGAATAATCCTTCGGCTGCATTCTCCTCCAAAACTCCTCCGCTTCTCCTTCGCTTATTGGCCTTTTGGCCTGATCCTTATTTTGACCTCCGAGAGCAAGCTCGTCAGGAGTGTAACATCTTCCGGATCTGGTCATGCCTTGAGCAGCAGCAGTTTTAACACCGAACTTAGGCTTGATGAGAGTTTTTGATGGCACCAAGGCAATAGCCTTTGCGGGTGTCAATATAACAAACTCTTTTTTCTCTTTGATAGTTAATGAAGCCACAGACCTTTCCAACTCGTGAGGGACCATTGGAGTTATCATCTTCGTCACACACCCATCGTCGTCTGTCTCTATCATACTCACGCTGCCGCCTCTATGATTTGGCAACGGGTTGGTGTTGACATTTGGTGCCGCTGGTTGGAGAGAGACTATATCTTGGTCAATGAGATCCTGGATTTTATGCTTAAGGTTGATACAATCCTCAGTATCATGCCCAACACTGTCGGAATGATAAGCACATCTCTTATCAGGCCTGTAGAATCTTGAATTGACATCCACGGGTTTGGGCCCTATAGGGTGGATGTATCCGGCCGTAGCCAGTCGCTCGTACAACTTTGTTCGGCTTTCTGCGAGCGAGGTGAAATTCCTTGCAGGTTTCTTCTCAAAACATGGTCGAGGGGGATCATAACTTCCTTGTGGGGGAGGCGTCTGTTGATAACCTCGGTTGTTCGAACGTGGAGCTTAATTTATGGGATATGGATTTGTTTGGTAGTTTGGCAATGGAGCTTGGTAATTTGGAGGGGAATTTTGGTATAGTGGAGTTTGAACTTGATAAACAGGAAGGGGTGATCTGTAGCTCGACTGCAAGTTAGCACAGCTGGGAGCGATACCAAGATAATGAGGAGATGGAGTTTGGTAGAGTGGAGGGTGACTTGGATAAACGGGAAATGGATTTTGGTAATTTGGGGGTGGATTTTGGTATAGTGGAGTTTGGACATTCGGATTAGTGGGGGTAGCATTTTGATAAAATAGGGGATTATTGGGATGACTAGCTTGTATGTAGCGATCTTGACAGGAATTTTGGGAAGGTCGAGGACGACCTCGGGAATATGATGAGCTTCTGGGGGCTTTCTTCCCTTCATATGAAACAGCAGCAATTTCTTCTCTTTTCTTCTTTAACAACCCTGAAGGTCCAGGTGATGCGGCTACACGGGCTATCTTCCCTATTTTCAAACAGTCTTTAATAGTCTCACCAATCTTCACTATTTCAGCAAACTTTGCTCCAACAAGCAACATAATTCTGTCATAATATTCGGGTTCTTGTACCCGCACAAACACCTCAAAAATTTCTTTTTCAGACATGGGCGGCCTCACCCTCGCCGCTTCTTTCCTCCACCTATAGGCAAATTCTCTGTAGCTCTCAGTGGACTTCTGCTTCATTTTTTCCAAAGAGTAACGATCAGGAACGATTTCTACATTATAAGCAAATCGCTCGATGAAGTCCTTTGCTAGAGCATTCCAGCTGGGCCATTGTCGAGTTTCGTGCAAGGTGAACCATTCAAGATCTTCTCCACACAGACTTCGGCTGAAAAGTCGCATCAGCAAAGCTTCGTCCATTCAAACTCCCACGAGCTGGTCACAGTAGGCTCTTAGATGGGCCATAGGGTTGCCCACTCCTCCGAAGGTATCGAACTTTGTGATCTTGAAACCTTCTGGAAGGTCCAGACTCGGGTGAATACACAAATCTTCATAGTTAAGTCCGGTAGCATTGGGGACGCATTGAAGCTCTTTCATAGCCTTCTTGATCTCTTCTTTTATGTCAATTTTTGCCTCTTCTTTCGCCCTCCACTCTCTTTCCTGTTCCTCATAGTGGTCCAACTCAGAACCGTGCATGTCGTTCTCAGCGTGGACAGGGATTTGGAAAGTGGTTCTTTTAGGCAAGGGTGGATATGGAAGGACTCTGGGCGTTTTGAGCAGCTTGGTAATTTTGGGGGTAAGGCTGAGGGTTGGTGTTTTGATTTAAATGATGGTGGGATGCCTGAGAATTAGAAGTGTTCTGATTCAGATTTTGACTTTGGTTTTGCAGAGGTGGAGCGGATTGAGGTTGGGTATTTTGAAGACGAGAGGGCATTTGGGGGTGGTTATTCTTAGGATGTGGTGGAGTTTGATAAGAGGCTGAAGTATACTGCGGATTTTGGGTAGTTAGGTCTATAGAAGGGGGATTCTGAGCGAGCGGCACACTCTGAGATGGATCCACATTCGAGGAAGGAAAGTAGATAGGAGGCCTTCCTTCTGTAGTATTAACAGCAAAACCTGGCGGAGGCAGATCCGACCTTCTTTGCAATTCTACCCTCATCTCCGCGATCTGCTACATCAATTACAGAATTAACTCGTTTTGGTCCGCTACGGTGGGTTGAGCCACCACAACATCAGTAAGACAAACTTCCTCGCTATTATCTCCCATAACTGTCTTTTCTTTGTCAGAATTTTGCCCTGGGAAGGAATCTGCGGGACCTTTTGATCTGGTGAAGTAAGGATGATCTGCCAGCTTAATCAACACAGATCAGTTCAAAATACCTGAGGAGGAAAACAACTCAAAGGCAGATTTGTCATTTTGGACTCCGAATACAAAACACATAATATCACACATAGAGCAGGTAAACACATAAGTTGCTATGTTTGAGAAATATCTTCAACCCACGAGTAAGGACGAAAATAGATTTTTTAACAAGCAGGAGTTTGCTTGTTTTTTAATTTGACACTGTATCAGAAAGGCCAAATCGCGTTGAGCTAAGGTCTTCTTGCAGTTGCTTTCTGACGTCCGTTGATCTGATCTTTGTATCCTCTTGTAATATGAAAAGGAAGAATGAAAAATTTTAAAAGATAGGGGCCGGGCCTTGGTAGGCTGTCTACGTTTCTCACAAGGAGAAGTCAGGACCAACGTTGTTCGAGTAGAAAATAAGACATTGATTTTTCATTCATTCATTCGCTTGGGATTACAAGGAAATTTAAAGACAATCAAAGATTAAAAATAAAATTAATGACTCCAGATCGGTCATTTCCTTCTTCTCATCATCTTAGCCACGGGGAACGGTCTCGAATTGAATCTTTCCCATGCCAATGATGGATTCAAGGTCGTGATGAAAGTCGAGACACTTTTCAATATTGTGGTCTGTGGCGTGATGATGATAGGGACAACGCTTTTGGATTTTGTGCTGAAGAGAATATTGCATGTCCACATTCTTGTAGTAATGGGTAAAGATGCCATTCTGAACTAAATCCGAGTATATTTCCCTCATTGTTTTCTTGAAAGGAGTCAATGAACAACGAAAGAATCTGGTCCTCTCTGTGACCGGTATGTCAAGACGTATTTTATCACATGCAAGGATGACGCCGTCACCCCAAGTATTAGGAGTGTTATACATGTCGAATAAACAACGGACTGCGTTTTTAAACCCAATACACTCTTCTATTGTATGTCCTTTCTCCCTTAGATGACATTCACACGTCTTTCGGAGATCTCCTAATCCTATTTGGGGGGACGCTTTCTTAACGGGTCTTAGCAGTCCCCTAGACCGATAATGTTCAAAAACGAGAGCACACGAGATGACCTCTATCTTCTTCTGGACTTCGTGCGGATATGCCTCGAGAGAAATTTTGTTGTCTCCGTTTTCCAGACGTCCCTCGAAAGAAGGTGGGAGGGCAAGTATCTTCTCATAACTTTCCTCCTCATAATTTTCTTCGTTGATTTCCTCTTCGGGGCTCTCAGGAGGAAATAGTGATTCGTACAGACGCTTTTCATGCTGCTTTTGCATCTCGATCCTCTCTTCTTCACTTGGTTCAGCTTGAATACTCTTTCCTTTGTCCATAGCAGCGATTTTGCCTTTCCTGTCTTGAGACAGTAAAGTACTTGTATTAGGATTTGGGGTGTGAGAGGTGTCTTTTGAGTGAGAAACTTAAGACTCGGGAAATTTTGGTCGAAAATTTGTAATAGTGACTTGTTTGTATTTTAAAAATTTCTAAAAAAGAGTGGGTTTCGATATCCTCATTCATAACAACACAACACATAAGCAATTAAATAACACATATGTCGCGTCCTAAAACATACAGGGGGACCCTTTTGTGCCAAGGGTAGGCCTATCGCACTTGAATGATGTACGCGTAAATTTGAACCAAATAAATTATTCCCCCCAAAATAAAATTCACAAATGAATAATAATGTTCACAAAGGGGAAAGAGAATAAAGGACAAAACATTAAAGACAAACCCACGCAGGGGCCATTTGAAAGTGCGATGAAGGCAGGCCCACGCAGGGGCTAAAAACAACATAAATACATATAAAAAAAACACAGGGGCAAAATCCTCTATGTTGTGCCTGATGGTCCTGCTCCGTTGCCGTCTCCCTGAGTCTTGTATTGCTGAAACATGTATTTTAGCATCAGCAAGAATCCTTCACCCAGGCGTCCCTTGTCTTCCAAGCTTTTGTATTGCATCCTCTCAATTTTCTCCTCGACCCAAGTATCAAAATCGTCATAACTATGCCTCAATCTTTTCACCTCTTGAGTCGTCCTCTCAAGAATGTCCTGGTTCTCGACAAATTTAGCGTATATTTCTTGAGCCTCTTTCTTCACCACTTGTAGCTCAGCTACTGCCTTGGCTTCCTTGTTAGTCACGCTGCGAAAGCTGCGTGGGGTTGAGGAGGAGATACCTTGTATGTCTTTTTTTCAACCATTCTTTGTAACCCTCATCGTACCTAGCATTGAATCGGTCTGGAGCGATGGTAGTTTTATCCATCCACTTGGTACCTTTCAATTCTCTGAACAATTCAGTTGCGTCATGCACCCTATCGTCTCCGATATCGTATACATAAATGCCATAGAACGCATCTTTAGGCACAATTTATCTCCTTCCAAACTGTCGTAAGACTCGAAAGGGTGCGTAAGGACGAATTCCCCCAATACCTGGCAGAGGAAACACAATTTGTCTGCAGCTATTTACAACGACTTCTTTGGAGATGAAGCGGTCAAGCATCCATTGGAGATCTTCTTCTCTCAATTCGGAGATAATCTGAGCCCATCTCCCCCTTGTTCTCCGATTGCCCATATTCCGCCAGTACAACATGTCATTCAAATCTTTGATGGTGTTCTTGTTGTCGAGAGTGTGTAGCTCCTGAGTCCCATCACCCTTTGCCAAGTCACTGAGAATCCACCACTTAAGAAGTAGGTTGCATCCCTGGAAGTATCGATGCCCTTCTTTGCATTTTCCTAAGGCTCGATACATATCAGACAAGATGACCGGAGCTATAGGGTAGTACTTTGTTATTCCTTAGTGCGTATACCCTTTGAACAAAGTGTGAGCGAGTGTTATTGATGGTCAGACTTGGACCATGTGGAAAGACCATCGTTCCCAACAACGCTACGGCAAATGCTAGAGGATGAATTTCGTTCCATTCTCTGTAGGAGATCTTGAACTCTCGATTGTATGTGGCATAGAAGCTTGCATGTACAAATCCGATGTACAGATCTCTAAATGCTATATGGGAATCTTGGCACCAGTAGGTAAAGTCTTTCCCTAATCCGAACCAATCCGCAATATCTTCTACGGAAGGCTTGTTAAGGATAAAGATGTCTTCTTGTCTTCTTGCTCTCCTTTCTATCCCAGTGCCTACCGTGTCTATGCAATCTCGGGTTTCCTCCAAAGTTGGGGTAATTTCGGCGGTTCCGAATCAAAACACCATTCGTTGATTATCCCAGTAGCCTGTAAGGACCTCAACCAATTCAGGCCAACCGTTCATGTTGATCAATTCCGTCAGAGCGCCCACATATTTGTTGAGGGTCCTTTTATGATCACCGTCAAGATTGTCATGCCACATTTTGAGTTGGAGTGGTGCCGCTATGATCATGTTAAACTTTGGAAAATGGTCCATATCTACAAAATAAAAGCTAGTTAGGTTTACCCACCCCAAATTGGTTTTTACACGTACATCATTCAAATGTCACATAATATGATGTGTCGTGAGGTCGGAGACCTTAGACACGATTTTTGGCTGTTTTCTACTAAATGGACTTAATACACCTTGGGTATTAAGCCGTCTTAGGCTAATGCTTAAATTTGGTTTTGATTTCGCTCTAGCTTAGGCTTACTAGAATAGTTATCAAGTTGACGGTTACCCGAGTTGGACAAACAACGGGGTGAAGCTACCAAATGACGTCGGATGACCGCATTCCAACTATTAGTTTGATACTTCCAAATGAAACTGTTGTGTATTTTCTGAAGAAAGCCGTGGAAAGCCACGTAACTTTCATTTTCCTAATGTATACTATTTGCCGTTTGGCGGAAAGATGCCATGAAAGTGCGACAATTCAAAAACTAAGATAAACTAAACAAGTAAACAATTTATCACAAATAGTCAAATAATATTAGTTTTAAGGTTAGAATCCTCCAATTCTCCAGCAGAGTCGCCATTTCTGTTTTATCAAAAAAAAAAAAAATTATATTTGTTTTTGACTTTTTGAGAGTCGCCACTTAATTTTGAGAAAATTAAGAAAACTTGTGCTTTCAAAATACTTTAAGCAAAATAAAATCATTTGAAAACTTTAAAAGGGTTCGGAGATTCATATTAACGTCTTAGGAAGGTTTTGAAAGCACCTAAGACATTCCGCTTAATTACGACTTTCCAGCAACTAACTTAATTCGGCTGAAACAATTAACGTTGATAAAAATTGTTTAGAAAGATAGAGAATTAAAATACTAACTTATTTATCTAAGTAAGTTATTTGTAAAATTATTGGTTTTATGTTGATAAAGCACTTAAGGCGTTTGCGGGGAATTTAGAGTTCTCTTAACTTAAAACTAACTAACACATAAAGCAAGTAAATAAACAAGAAATAAGAGAGAGGGAAAGAGATTTGGGTCCAAATCCGGATACTCTTCGCCTTGACCGAAATTTTGGACCCACCTGTTTTGGGTTTTTGACCCATTTGACTTTTTGGGTTTTCAACCCATTTCTTCCGTACCTGTCCTAAACTAACCAAATAATTAATACAAAATTAATACAGAAAATAAAAGACAAGGGCCTTAGCCCGAAAATAACAAAATACAAAATAATAAACTAAATTTGATCTTTTAATCCAACTTCTTCGGCCTTCTTCAATCTTCAAGCTAGTTAAACTTCAAGAATCTGTCCACCAAATTTATGGATTGACTTGAAAAGATGAAATTAAGCCTTTACGGCTTTCTTAAAATGCGGGAAGGAAGGAGTTCTCGATGAACTCGGCATATTTCACATGCGACAAAAGATAATAGAAGTTAATATATGTAAAACACATGAGATGTAGTTTAGACAAAACAGATTCTATTGAAATGGAAGACACTTGAAAATCAAAACTAAGAACACAATTATTCCAACTAACGGGCCTAAAATGGCAGATAACTTTGCGAATTAGAGAACGATGACATACTTGGAGCTTAAACACATTGTAAACAAAATAATGCAAATGCAATGATAAGAGAATACCTAACATGTTCAAACATGAAGAAAGAAGAGGCAACAAAGCTCATATAAATTAGCGAAATCCTAAGTCATTGTCACAACCAAACCATGAAGGCGAACTAAAACAAACACGCCATTTCGTAAACTACCAAGCTAACACATTGGGGGGGGGGGGTAAAGAGGGCATATAACACTATTAACAAACATACCATTTCCTGCCAAAACAAAAAATTAGCTTAGCTATTTATTTTAACTCAATTCGAACGAATCAAACCTCACCAAACGCGGCTAACATGAGGACTTAATGAATAGCAGGCAACCAATTTACAGTAGCTTAAAATCAAGTAAAAGTTTTGGCTTTCAAACAAAATAATTATTAATCAAGTCTAGTATCCCTTGAATAATATATGGAAACGGGCAACTAGCATAGTAGGTAGTCCAATATGGTTGAAACAAATATGAACAAGAGTATTAACATCGTACTAACACAAATAGATATTTCCCTTACATAAGCAATCAGCCGCATAAAGCCAAAGAGTGAAAAGAAAAATAAAAAAATAAAAAAAGACAGCTTACTACACTAAAAAATCGACCAAGATCAATTATTTAACTAAGCCTACAAAAGCAAGCAACAGTGAATAGATTCTGAGGAATACATACTAAAACAGGACGTCATGAAGCAAAAGTAGGATATTTCTTATCACTTAATAATCAAATAGTTGACTTTATGCTTACAATATGCAGCTTGAAATAAATTTTCGTTCTTAAGCAAAAATAATAGTGAAACTACAAGCAACATAATCAGTAACAAGCTAAATGAGGAACAATCCAGTCGATGCTTGAAAACATACTAGGCACGAGAATCAAAGTAAGACGAAAACAGAAGAAGAGCTAAGCTTTTACATAATCAAAAATCTGATCTACAATGGCAAAGAGAAAAAGAATTTCTTAAGCCTTTAGAAATTTTGAAGTAATTTTGGGAGTGTAAGCATGTTACATAAGGGGTACAACAGTTAACTCATTCAATACGAATGGAATCGAATCCTGAAATCTAAACTCCAGAAGAACTAGCGGAAACAAAATGCAAAACAACAGCCTTGGTGAACCTTAGCAGATACAATACTAACTCATTCAAGATGTGAACCAAATACACTACATAAGGCCAAAATTCGAAATGACTTGGAGCTAAAAGAACTAAAAATAATTATAAACATCAGAGGGCAGAATCAACACAGGAGAAAACTCGAAGCCAAGACAAAAGATGCATAGCTAATTTGCGAAACCGGAAAGCTGGTTAAGTGAATGAGATGAGGTAAATACGAAAGGATGTTACCTCTTTCGGAGCAGCAAATCAAGACGAGACGAAACGGAACAGTGACTTCACACCAAGAAGAGAATTCTGAGACCCTCGAGTACAGAGACAGCAGAGAAACGGAGTTCGAATCGACTCCAAAACCGAACACCTTAAGCTAAACCTCAAAGGAATCAGTGTGAAAGAAAGGCCTTGTACCGCTTCAAAAATCTTAAAGTATCCTTGAGTTAAACTTCTTAGTGTTACTCTCTATCTTCTACTTTAAAGGAAACTTGAATACAAGAAAAATCTTTGTGTATTCTGAGTATCAGTTGAAAAAAAAACTCTTGCTCCAAAATTTCAAAACTCAAAAAAAAATTCCTCCTACGGCTGAACCTCAAAGCGAATATTTATAGAGAGATTTTTAGGGTTTTCGAATGGGAGGGAAAAGGGTATAAAGGGAACCCTGATTTTCTCCTCCAAAATTCAAATTTTTTCCCGATGAGGACGAGCAGACTGAATTAGTACAACGCACTTGCCTCAACGGAACTCGAAAGGGAGCCGTTCAATTTCGTCTCAAGGACAAGAGAGATGCTGGGATTTCGCCACCTTGCCTTGCTCTCTATACAAGCACGCTGTAAACTCGTACGAGCGGGCAGTGAATCAGTAGAAAGAAGGAGATGCGTCACGCGCGATTGAGCTCCAACTCGTTCACCGTGGCTGGAACCGATGAGCTCATCGCTTGTATCGTTTACCACGCGTTGAGATAAGCTTGACGCGTTGGTTTCATCGAAAGCGAAGAAGAAGATGCGGGTAATGATTTGGGTTTCTTACTTGGGATTGAACGGGTTGCCGGGTCTCAATTTGGGAGGAAAGGGAAAGGGCCGGGTCAGCTGAATTGAAATTAAGGGAGAATTGGGACAATTGGTGATTTGATAAAACTGAGAAAGTGATTGGGTCTGAGGGGTTTGGGCTAATAAAAAAAACGCTGGGCCCGAGATTTGGTTCTTTTAAAACGAGTTTGGAGAATTTTACTAATATTCCAATAAAATGAATATAAATTAATTAACGAGCTTCTAAGTCTTAACGGAATAAAATAATTATTTAAACATAAGTTAAATAATCTAAAGTATAAAACTTATCATATAACCGTATATTTAAATCAAATATTTAGTTGAAACTAAAATCTTTTGAGATAATTTTTGAATATTCATAAAACAAGCTAATTATATACATAATTATATAAAACGTACATATTACCTAACAATTATAAAAATGGTAAAATTACTTTGAAAAAATTTGCAAAGTATTTTAAATTTTATAAAACTAATTATTTCAAATCGCTTTAGAATTAAAAACTCATCAATTAATTATCATCGGGAGGGTCGAAATTGGGTGTCAATAATAAGTTAGAATAGTTTGTGGTGATTATCCACCCTTCCAAAATTCGTTTTGTTGCTTTTCAATATATATATATATATATATATATATAGAGAGAGAGAGAGAGAGAGAGAGATAAATAGATATGCACGTATTTTTTATATCTTAAAGATAACAAATATTCAGATAAAATTAGATTTATTTTGTCTATCTTAAAGATAAAAATATATTTTTTATAATATTATTCTACATTTTTAGTATGATTAAAATTTGTCGTACTTTTTTTTATCATGGGGATATTATTCATAATTAAAAGTATTTGTGTCATTTATGTCTCTAGTGAAAGATATTACATGTAGTTTCAAAGCATAAGTTATGTTTGTAAGGTTTTCGTCTAGATTCAATTGATAAATCATTGAATAATCTTCTTCTTTTCATGAATTACATCTACATATAAAATAATTTTAAAACATAAATTTTTCATATACTATGCTCACGAAATTAATTAATATTTTCTAAAACAAGATAATGTACTTAAAAAGAAATCAATCCCCCTTCTTATTTGAGAAAAGAGGATAGTACTATTGAGAATTAATTAACAATTTATAAAAATATGCATTCTACTGTTTAAATTTTCATTTTATTTTAACATTTGAGTTCTAAAATTACCAAAAATATAATTTCTATAGTTGAAAACATTTTTAAAGTTGTACTATTGAAAAAGCTAACTTGATTTTAAATTTTGAAGACTAAATATAGGGCATGTACAAAATTTATTGAAGATTGAAAAATAAATGGGGCGCACAAAAGATGAATGAAGTTGATAATTGTTGAGAATTTGAAATTGGTAATCGATAGTAAATTTGTAATGATATAAAGAGAATCGACCCACATTGTTACACATTTTTAAAGGCTATTGGTGATGGAATAAGACTAGGATAAGTACAAGTACAATTTGGATTGCTTATTGTACAACTCTTCAAAGCCATGGTTGTCCTTCCATGGCTCATCTATATAACTAAATGATTATTACCCCTTCTAATCATGGACCCAACATTTTAAACTCTAATATAATTTTATTTGTGTAATCTACCTATGAAATATGTTTGAGATTCGGTGTGACTATAAATACTTTTAAATAACCATAATATCAAAATTACAGCTTTAATCATTTAATAAACAATCATATTTCTTAGCTTACAAAATAGAATAAGCCATGCGAAATACAATACAAGCAAGATGCACTATCATTTTTCTTTCAAGTTTCAACAATTAATTCAACGGTAAGTCGGTGATATATTCACGATTTAATATCCACAATCAAAACTTATCAAAGATATTATGAGGAGGCAATCAAATATTACTTCATAGATATAGAGAACACATTATAAGAAAATCTGCTTGCAAAACATACTCCATCGCTGTTCATTGAGTATTTTTATTATATTTTATGCTACATAATCAAGAATCAATACATCATCAAGTAACTGACACTACTGCAAGAGAGTTTAGATACTATCTCAATAAAAACTCAACAGGTGATAGAGAAAATAGTGAAGAGGATATGATTATACTCCACAAAAAATGTGATTAATTTTCGGAACAGTTCATCTCTCCAAGAAATATTAGAGACTAGTGAAGACATATGAATAAACACTTCAAATTTTCGTTTTCTCAAGCTTAGGCAAAGGGGTCTGGTGGACCTTACACTTTTACTAGTTTGTATTGTGGACTTGTAACGACAGGGTTTAATCATTATTGAAATGCCAATGGGGGGAAATCGGGTTTGGATTTTTTTTTCGTAGTACTACGATTTTCCATAACTTGTCTAGATTTTTAGGAAATTGGATTCATCAAGATGTAGGGAAATATGGTAGTAATCGGGTTGAGTAAATATAAATTTTATTACATAATCGGTTAGATAACTCGATAGGGGATCCATACGACTTTACTTAATTCAATTTGGATAAATAGACCTCCGGGAATAAACCATAGCGTTAACGGTATTTTCTGGGCATAGTGGGTTAAGAGTATGTTGTGAAAGGTAGAAATTGAAAATCCCTTAAGAACTCACTACTTCGCTTCGTGTCGCTGCAGCGGGATTGTTGCCACTACAACGTGACGGGTACCACTGTTGCGAACAAGGCAGAGATTGAATTATAGGATTGTAGGGATTTTTCAAGATGGATATCAATTGTTGAAAAAGTATCGATGCAGCGACGCCGCTGCAGCGGGATGGGTGTCTCTGTAGTGGGATGAAACGTTTTAAAATCATAAATAAAACCCCTTAGACGACCTTATTTTCTATTATTCGACTATTTGATTTAAGAGAAAGATCCTGGGCTATTCCAACTCGTTTTCCACCATTCGTGAAGCTAGAGGTAAGGTTTTTACTCCCCGAATTAGTTTTCCGATCCGTAGAACAATTTAGAATCGGTACATTGACTTTGAGAATCAAGGTTTATCTTACGCATTGTTAGTTATTTATTAGATCTTTAATTAGTAATGGAACTTAGCTTAGTTAATTAACTTGCTTCCCTAACTTAAATTCCTTAGTGTTTAGATTTATTGCTTTTGTGTGTTTCTAGTAGTGGTTCTCCCACCGATTTTGTAGTGTAGGTGCCAATCACGATGGTCTGATTCGTGACAAACCCTTGTACTTAATCTTTTACCAATAGAACCCTTACACTTAGTAAAATTTTCTAGAATAATAAATATAAAATACAATTGAATATCTGTAATGACTGAGTTTTCTCATCATAGAAATACCAACAAGGGAATACTCAAGGTCGAAAATAACTTTTCATAGTATTAGGTTTTTTCGAACCTTGTCCATATTTGGAGAAATTCAAATTCATCAAGGTGTAGGGAAATTTAATAGAAATTGGGTGGAGTACATATTTATTGGATTACATAATATCTTAGATAACTCGTTAAGTTATTTGTACGACTTTATGAAATTGAATTTGTATAAGTAGATCTTCAGGAATCGATCTTAGTGTTAAGGTCATTTTACTGAGCGTAGTGGGATTAGGGTGTGCTGTTAAAAGGGGGATGTGAAATTCCCCTAGGAACTCTATATCTTGATAACTGCTGCTGAATCAGCATCATACCGCTGCAGCGGGATGCATGCCGCCGAAGCGGACGAGACGAGAATTAAATTTGTTGAATTTTTGGGAGAGCTCACTGGTTTGAAAATCTGTTGTAGTGGGACTTTATGCCACTGCACAGACGCTGCTATAGAGGGATGGGTGTTGTCGTAGCGGGATGAGCGCAACTTAGATCATTAATTAAAGCCCTAAACAACCGTATTTTGCATTGTTCGAATTTAAGAGCTAAAGAACGACTCCTAGGCTACTCCAAATCGCTTTTCACCATTATTGAGGCTAAAGGTAAGCTTTTCACTCTCCAAATTCCCTTTCCATCCATAAAACGTAAACGACTCCTAAGCTACTCCAAATCGCTTTTCACCATTATTGAGGCTAAAGGTAAGCTTTTCACTCTCCAAATTCACTTCCCATCCATAAAACGTAATAAAATGGATCATAATTGATGGGGAAGGGTTTCTTGATAGATTCTATGGTTTAATTAGCCCTAATTTTACTAGTTAGGATAATTGGATTGATATATGGTTCATAGAATTATTCGTTATCCGGGTAATTAATGACAATTTTTTAATTCTCGCATTATTGTGAGTGTTTGTAGACCAAGAACAAGAAGAACGAATTCAAAAAAAAAAAGGATCAAGTTTCTTAGGGTTTCAAGGTTGTTTCGAGGTAGTTGATGGTTGTGATTTCATGATTGTGTGATATATGAATGTTCTTGCTTCATTATGATACTATATTTATATAAATATTGCAATGTGGATCACGTTTGTTGTAACTGAGATAGACGAGTAATTGTAAGTCATGAATCACCTCTTATCATATGATATTGATGATATAGTTGTGTATCTAATTGTGGTGTGTTTATTGGATTTGATTGCCAAGTTTTGGAAATTAACTTGGATTTGATTGCCATATTCCAACATAAATATTGGATTGGGTTGCCGCGTTCTGGCACAACTATGGGATCGAATTTCCATGTTTTGGCAAGCTACTGGGATCGGGTTCTACGTACGTGCACTAACAGTTTGAGTTTGGGTTCCTAAAAGGACCAATGATGTGTTTATCATGTGAAATGTGTTGTTGAATTGTCATATTTATAATGTTATTTATGTGATATATATATATATATATATATATATATATATATATATATATATACGTATGATTATAGTATTTGTTTGACTTGTTTATATTGCACTAGTGGGATAGACGCATGATCCTACCAGTACACGGTCGTTGTGTACTGATTTTGCACTTTCTCTTATTTTTATTGAGCATAGAACATCTTCAAGCGGCTATTTACAGAACTCACTTAGGAGACTATAGATTATCGCATCGACTTCCGGGGTGAGTTGCATCTTCCGGGCTCCCATTGAGATATCTTTCGTCTATTTCCTCCATTTTTAGACTTAGACCTTTTGTTTAGTTAGTTTAACAATACAATAATATTCTATTTTTAGACTTAGTATTCACTTAAAAGTTTTGGTACATTCATTTTTAGATCTTTGGTTTATCTTGCGCAAATGTTAGTTGTTTGATTCTTTGGTTAATAATGGAACTTCGTATTTAGTCATTTAACTTTCTTCCATAACTTAAATGCATTAGTTTAGGAATAATTAATTTAGTTGAATGGTTGTAGCGGTTCTCCTACCAGCTTATAAGTGTCGGTGCCAATCATGACGAGATTTTGGTTGTGACAAGTTTGTATCAAAGCCTAGGTTCGTTGAGCTCGATGTACCAAAATGAGTATAATAGAGTCCTGTGGAATAGTATGAGGACGCCTTTACTTTTCTTTGACACTCTATAGGACTTTAGGAAATCACCATTTTCTCTTGTTTCCTTCGTGCTATGACTTAATTCAATTGGTATATGTTAGTTCAAATTGGTTTCTAACTTCTTTCACTCTTATAACCGTAGATGGTTAATTCTAGATATAACGGTGTTAGGCCTATAGCTCCCGTCAATGCTCAAGCTCAGGAACTCACAGCGGGAGGTCACGGTCGAGGCAGTGGTAGAGAAAGAGTTAGGGGTGGAGGTCGTGGGAAAGTGGTACCTATTGTTAATGAGGTGTCGGTTGACTATGAAGAGATAGAAGAGGAACTTGAGATTGAGGATATTGAGAAGGTTGAACAAGAGAATGTAGTGTAGGTAAAGCTACAGCAATCCCTCCCATCGATCTGGTGTCATCCCAACATATCATGTCATTCTTGAACGGGTTGGCTGGTCCCGGGATGCTTCTACCCACTCAAGCCCATCCTAACCCTACAGTATCTAGGACTGTACCCATGACGAGTGAAGTGGGACGTAACTAGCATGATATGTTGACCAAGTTTCTTAAGCTCATCCTCGGGTATTTCTTTGTTCTGAGATTGAAGATGCTCATGAGTTCATCTTGATTGTTATGAGAGGCTCCATAAATTGGGTATTGTTCACCAACTTGGGGTTGAGTTCGTGTCATTTCAACTTCAAGGTAAGGCCAAGCAATGGTTGAGATCTTACATGGAATACAGATCTTCTACATTATCTCAACTTACTTGGACATCCATGCCTTGTTTCTAGAGAACTATGTACCTAGGACCTTGAGATATCGCAAGAAGAATGAGTTTATGGCCTTAGAGCAAGGTGGAATGTTTGTGTCTACTTATGAGGCAGAGTTTCATGTTTTATCATAAATATGCTACACAATTGGTTACTACTAAAGAAAACAGGATACAATTATTTGTTAGAGGTTTGAATTTTAAGTTGCATGTTTTGTGTCTCCACATGACTTTTGTACACAAGAGTTTCGATGAGGTAGCAAATTATGTTAAGGATGTGGAGGGGGTTAGGCGAGCCGGTCAAGCCAAGACATTGACTAAGAGGGACCAGAATTTTGGAAATTTTCAGGACTACTATGCTAGAGGATCTGGTCGACTAATGATCAAGACCAAACCAATTCAATCCACCATGCCTCCCTCTACCATAAACTATTAGGGGACTCCATGCAATAATTTCTAGGATAGTCAGAGTATTGTGCATGCGACGGGCAGGAGACCATCTGGCGATCACCCTTATTTTAATTGTGGTGAACTTGGACACATGAGTAGAGAATCTCCACACCCGCGTATGTTCAAATCTGGACAACAGCCTTATCGAGCAATAGTACCCGCGGGAAATGGTTATAATTGTAGAGGACGTGCACAAGGTGTGCGAAGGGGTAACCAGTAAGTTTATGGATGTAGAGGAATGGGTAACACAGGTAGAGTTAATGTGAAATCAGGAAATGAGGTAGTTCGTGTTGATGATAAAGCTTAATGTTACAGTTTTAGAGCAAAATTGAGGCGGAGTCATCTGATGCAATGATCACATGTACTATTCTTGTCTATGACCGGATGACTAATGTGTTATTTGATCTGGGTTACACTTATACTTATGTGTCTGTGAGATTTGCCTCTGAATTTGAGATGTTGTGTGATTTCCTTGATGCTTTTATTTGTGTATCTACCTCTATTGGAAAGTAGTTATAGTCATCGACGTATATCGTTCTTACCCTATTTTGTTTATGGGATATCAGTCTTGGGTTAATTTGGTAATTTTGGATATGGCTGATTTTGATATCATCTTAGGCATAACTTTGTTGTCCCCCTATCATGTTGTGTTTAATTGTAATACTAAGTTTGTAACTCTAAAAATTCTAGGAAGGGAAAGATTAGAGTGGGAAGAGGTGTACAAGCCTAAGCAAACGAAGATTATATCCTCCATTCGGGCTAATAAACTAGTAGAGCAGGTATTTTTTTGTTCATGTTAGGGGTGTTGAGATTGAGGCCCCGTCCATTTGGTCTATTCCTGTGGTGCCTGAGTTTAGTGAAGTATTTCCCAATAACTTGCCTGGCATGCCTGCGAATAGAGACATATACTTTTGTATTGACACAGAGCCTAGTACTCGCCCCATTTCTATTACACAGTTGCGCATGGATCAGGTAGAATTGAGTGTGCTTAAGGCTCAAATCCAAGATCTCTTTGATAAGGGATTTATCATCCTAGTGCTTTCCCATAGGGTTCTCCGATTTTATTTTTCAAGAAGAAGGATGGTAGCATGATGATGTGTATATATTACCGACAATTGAACAAAGTCACTATTGGGAATTGGTAGCACTTGTCCAGAATAGATGATCTCTTTAATCAATTGCAAGTTACAGTGATCTTCTCTAAGATTGATTTAAGATTTGGATATCATCAATCTAAAAAGGTCGGAAGATGTACCCAAGACGGTGTTTAGACTTCTTATGGCCATTAAGAGTTTTTGGTGATGTCGTTTACGTTGACTTATGCGCTTGCAGCCTTTATGAGCTTGATGAATGTGGTGTTCTAGCAATTTATTGATTCTTTTGTGATAGTCTTTATTGATGATATTTTGGTTTATTTCAGAAATGAGGAAGAGCATGTTGACAATCTCCATACTATTTTAGTTTTCTTGAGAAGCAAAAGTTATATGTAGCATTTTCCAAGTGTGAAATTTCGTTCAAATAAGTTGCTTTTTGGGGGCATGTAGTGTCAAAATAAAAGGTAAGGATATCTCTCCAAAATATTAAAGCGGTTAAGAGTTGGGTACGACCTGGTTCGGTTACAGAAATAAATAGTTTTTTGCGACTAGCTATTTATTATCGTCATTTTGTTAAGAAATTTTCTTCAACTGATACTCACTTGACCAATCTGACACAAAAAAGAGGTACCATTTGAATTGAGTGAGCAATGTGAGGAGAGCTTCCAAAAGCTTAAGAATCTTTTGACCATCGCTCTCATCCTACAATTACCAATTGAGGGTAAGGATTCCATTGTTTATTATGATGCTTCAAATTGTGGTTTGTGTATTCTCTTGATGAAGGATAAGAATGTCATAGATTATGTATTATGCCAATTTAAGGTGCATCAGAAGAATTATCCCACTCATCATTTGGAGTTAGCGGCGGTGATGTTTTCTCTTAAGATCTGGCAACATTCTCCCGTGGTGTTAAGTGTGAGGTATTTATTGATCATCGTAGTTTCATGTATTTGGTCAAAAGGATTTGAATTTGAGACAGCGGAGATTGATGGAGTCACTCAAGAATTATGATGTGATCATTCAATACCATCCGGCCAAGTCTAATGTTGTGTCAAACACTTTAGGTAGAAAAGCGGTAAGTATAGGTAAATTAGCTTACTTGAGTATAGGCATGCGACCTTTGGGCAAGGAAATCAAGGCCATAGAATATAAGTTCGTGCAGTTGGGAATCTCCGAAAGAGGTAGGGTGTTAGCTAGTATTGAAGCTAAGTCCATGTTCATGGAGGAGACCAAGACTAAAAAATTCGAAGATAGGAATTAAGAAGAACTTAGAACGAAGATTGACATTGGTAAGTCCCAAGAGACCACTCTTGATGTGGATGGGGTACTCAACCATAAGGGTAGCAGAGTTTGTGTTCTTCGAGTAGATGACTTGATTCAAAAATTATTGGCATAGTCTCATGGTTTTGGGTATTTTATTCATCCGGATGTGACCAAGATGTATAGATATCTGAAGCAAATTTATTGGTGGTCCGGGATGAAGAAAGACATCGCGGTGTTTGTGGAGAAATGTCAGAATTATCAACAAGTGAAGTATGAACATCAAAGGCATGTTGGACTACTGCAAAGGATGCCAATTAAGGAATAGAAGTGTGAAAGAATAGCTACAGATTTTGTGGTTGGTCACCCATAGACCTTGGGGAAGTTTGATTCTATTTCGGTGGTGGTTGATAGATTGACTAATTCAACTCATTTTCTTTCGATAAGGGTAGAATACAATGCGGAACAACTAGCTAAAATATATGTGAAAGAGATAGTGAGGTTGCATTGGGTGCCCTTTTCTATCATATAAGATTGTGGTACACTTATCACCTCCATGTTTTGGAGGAAAATGCATGATGAATTAGGTACGCAACTCACTTTTAGTATAGACTTTCCTTCCTACACGGATGGACAATCGGAAAGGACTGTTGAAGTGTTTGAAGACATCTTTACAACTTGTGTGATTGACTTTGGAGGACATTGGGATATTTTTTTAAGATTATGTGAGTTGTATTACAATAATAGTTATAACTCAAGCATCGATATGGAATCGTTTGAGGCGTTAAATTGGACGGGATGTAGATCACCCATAGGTTGGTTTCAGGCCGGAAATACGAAACCTTTGGGAGACGACTTAGTGAAGGATGGTCAAGATAAAGTGAGAACCATTCAAGCTAAACTTCTAGCCGGTCAAAGTAGACAAAAAAAAGTATGCAGATAATAAGGTAAGGGACATGGAGTTCCACACAGGTAAAAATATTCTTCCTAAGTAAATATGAATTGTATAACATAATTGGTTAGATAATTCATAAGGAATCTGTACGAATTTAAGGAATTGAATTTGGATAAGTAGATGTTCGGGAATCGTTCTTAGCGTTAAGGACATTTTTCTGAGCATATGTAACAACCCTAAAAATGGATAAGATAAGTAATGCTTAATGTGTCTAGAATGCCTACGATTAGACCAGGGTTCACACGGATTGATGCGCGTAGAACCAGACCTCAGAACCCTTGCTACAGCAAAGCCAACTAACTTGGGGAGTTAGTTGAGCTTGGAAAGGTTGGGTCCAACCATGTAGGGCTCTCGAATACAAAGATTTACTCGAAGGAGTCTTTACCGGACTTAAAAAGGGCAAATCTTAGGTTTGAAGGGTCTAGGGGTAAAATGGTCATTTTCCTGGTTAAGGGTAGTATTTTAATTACCCTAAATCTATAATTAATTAGTTAATTAATAAGGTGGAGGGGCAATTTGGGGAGAGAGGGACGAAATTGGGCTTGAAGTGAAGTCTTACTCCACCCGGGTTCGAACCTAGGTGGAAGCAATGAATTAATGTGATTTTTATTTAAGCTATTGAAATAATGTAGTTAATTAATAATTATCATTCATTAGCTGATTTAATATAAAGTAAAAATCAGATTTTTATTAAATAAACAAACCCTATTGACTAAGTCCTAAAACTAAACTCCTACAACTCCCACTCTCTCACGTTTATCTCTCCACTCTCACGCTCAATCTCTCTTATTCTTTCACACGAAATTTCTCTTCCAAAATAAGATACAAAAGCATAAAAATAAACCAAGTTCTTCACACTTGAAGAACTCACACGAAATCACAAGAAAACAAAGGTTAATCGCACACTAGGCTAAGGGAGGTTGTCATTCGAGTAGAGTTGATATTAAGAAGGCTTAGACGTGTTCTTGGGTGAAGTTTTTGGGCAGCAAGTCAAGGGTTTAACGTCCAAAAGGTATGGGTTTTCTTCTCTCTTGGTCCCTTTCCCAAGAGACCGTCTTAAGGTTCATATTATTCATTCGAAAACTAGGATTGTTTCCCCTTTTGCATGCCCCTGTCACCAGCTCCCAAAGAATCGTAGGTTGGGTATGATTGCTGGTAGATTAAGGTGTACGTTATGTTTTCGTGATGAATATGATTATGTTTGTGTATTTTAAATTGTATGAAAGACAACCATGTATTCGAAATTATGTGCAAGTGTGTGTGTGCAAGTATGTTACTATAAATGAGGTTCTCGGGTTAAGGCTTCAAATTTGATAATGTTTTGGTTGTCATTTTACGTGCATAAACCTATGTAAATCGTGATGTTCATTAAAATGGAAGTGTGGCTGATTTGAGTATCAATATTTTGGCTAAACGAATTTATGAAAATGCACCCCAAAAAGTGTTAAATGATCTATGAATTTCCCTAAGATTTCAAGTGAAAATGTTGGTGAAAATAAGCTAAAAAAATGACTAAATTTCTAGCAAACTTACAAGTTTAGTTTAGGCTAAATGTAGAGGAATAAATCTGGAAATTTAATTGAGTATAAAGGGATGAGGCCACTAGGATTCGAACCTGTAACCTCACCCGTGAAATGCCCTAAAATTGCAAGAAAAGAAATGGGGTCAGGGGGAATCGATATGGGGTACGCTGGCTGAAAAAGTAGAGTGCAAAAATTAATAAAATAAAATGGGAGGCGTGGGAATCGAACCCACGACCCCCAGGCAGCGAGTGAAGTAAAGAAAAAATAAAAGAAAGGAAATGTGAGGCGTGGGAATCGAACCCACGACCTCAAGGCTGTGAAGGAGAGTAAAGGAGAAAGGGAAAATAAAAGAAAATAAAGTGAGGATGTGGGGGCTTGATCCCACAACGTCACTGCCAACGCAGAGATAGTCAACATTTAAATGAAATTAAAATAACGAGATTGTGGAGGTTCGAACCTACAACCTCTCAGTCCCAAACGAATAAAAGAAAAAAATAAAGAGAGGCTGTGGGGGTTTGATCCCACAACCTCATGGTTAATGCGAAATAGACAAGTAAAATAAATAGGAAAATAAAAGGGGGTTGAGGGGGTTCGAACCCACAACCCCTCGGCCAAGGGAGAGAGTTTCTAAAGAAAAGGAACTAAAAAGAAATGTTGATGTTGGGGCTCGATCTAGGGTCCCAATGTCATGTGGACTAAAAATAAAATCAAGGAAAAATGTAAGTGTTGTCCAGGGGATTCGAACTTGGGTTCCCTTGCCCAAATTTCCATATTGATACATAAGTCATACGTGAATTAAAGGTTCATGAATAATGCCACCTACTTAGATTGAAATTGAGATCTTGGCATACATACAAGATACATAAGTCTTGAACAACATAATCTTAGGAAGATATGAGTCACTTAACGAACTATGAATGAAGCCTCATGGCTTGTATGTCTAGACCCATAACTCTAGCATACGTTTAAAAATAAGTGAACCTAAGATGTATGTAATGAAATGAAGTAACCCTGGAAGGGTTAAGTACGAGTGTAAAACACATTAAATGGCCAAGTGCATTGGCATACGATGAAATGATTATTATGTAATGAAATGATGAAACCCTAGAAGGGTTAAGTAAGAGTGTGAAACACACAAATGGCCAAGTGCATTGGCATATGATGAAATGAACATTCACGTAAAATAGGTGAGTAATTATGAAGAGCAATTGTGCTAATGTTAATGAATGTGGTGACAACATGATCTGAGGCTAATGTAAAAGATGAGAACAATCTCAAATGAGCCTAAGTAAATGTTACAAAAACGTACTCACCTATGAGAGTGTAAAGTTAATGAAGAGACCAGTCTCTATGAACACTCTAATGAAAGTACTGAGATTAACACACTTAATACTAATGATGAGATGAGAAATCACCTATTGAGCTATTATGTCCTCATACTAGAAGCCAGTTTCCATGACGTATGAGTTGAATGTAATGGAACTTTATACTGAGCACCGATAGACTAGCTATAAGTGGTGATGCCTTCTTTCAGGAAGGGCGGAGGTTCACGTAACTCTCATGAGATGAGACTGTCCGGCATGCCGGGTATGGGTCTCCTTATATTTCCTAGTCTTCGAACCAATACTGCCAGTATAGGGATCTGGCAGGGTTAAATTCCGTACGCTAGCATGTTTTGGGTAGCTTTGGACAGTGATTCCACCTCTTTTCGGTGTGGGGGAGACACTGGATTTCATGATGCTCACATAATCTATGTCGTTTAAAGTTAAAGTTCCAAATGAATGAATGAGGCCAGCCTCAAATGATGCACATAATGAAATGAATGATACCAAAGGTGTTAGGATAGGATAATCAAGAGGTGAGCTATACTCAAGTAATGACACTAGGTTATTCTTGATCATTGCACAGAAAACCCGATGAAAGTCTTAAACTACATCCTTGGTATAGCTGGTGTTCACACTAGACTATGAACGAAATGAAATGAAGTACGTATGAATGAATAAAGCAGACTCTGTGTTTGCTAATAAAGACTCCCTAGTTGAGGTCCCATATGTTGAGCCCTCATTTTGGAAAGTCTTAATGTCAAGTCCATGATTCCAAGGTCTCATGGCATATGAATGAATGTTATAAATGACCTTATGTGCTATATGCAATATGATATGTGCTATGTGTAAGATGTTATGTGCTGTGTGCAATATGATAAGTATGATGATGCATGTTACTCTCATGGCATGACTTTCCTAATCCAAATTTGGAAAGCTCACAGACTTTCCTAATCCTAATTTGGAAAGTTCACTAACTTTTTTAATACCGGTTTGGCAAGTCCACTGACTTGATTTTCCATAATCATGTTGTTAGGAAAGAGCTATTCTTACTCATGCATGTCCTTGATGTGTGCTTGCATATACCATACTTAGTACAAGTGTGTACTAATCCATACAACTCTACATTTTTAGGTGCAGGCACAGGTGGACGCTAGAGTTTACAGGTTGACGTTGCAGCTATCCGGACGTGAAGCTTTCATCCGGACTTGGTAGGCCCTCATGCTTTCGAGGATGTCTACCGTTATTATCTAGCTTAGATGTAGGCTTTAGCTAGTGGAGCATGTTCCACTAGTGTTTCTTTCCACTTTTATTTTAGACTTTGTATTGGTGCCGTTTTGGCAAATATATGTTTAATGCAATTATGAACTGTTTCTTTCATTTGATTATCTCTATATTAGATGGTTGATTTGTGAACACCTATGATGTTAAGTTTAGAAAGTTTATCATGAAATAAGAAAACAAAAAGTTCAAATTTTCCGCTAAAATTAACCTAGATGAAGTAAGATTGACGTATGTAGGCTTGTCTGCGACCTCTGAGAGGTCAACGACGCCGGTCTCGTATGGGGTCTAGATTCCTATCGTGAAAAAGTTGGTATCAGAGCACTAGATTAAATTCCGAGAATAATGAGTTCACATCAACCACATTGAGTAGTTTCTAAGTCATGGTAGTGAAGTGCACCACTATCCTGAATTAGAGACTGCATGATGCGTAGGAAAATTTTCCTTCTTCTGATCTTATCGTGCTTTTCCTAATGTCTAATTTCATGGTGTTATGAGTGTGTCTAACATCAATCTTTGTTGTTTTCAGAGAATGAATACTAGGAGAACCATTGGTCAGAGGAGAGGAGGTGCAGCTGCTGGGGGCAATCAGGTTCCACCCCAGGCTCCAGCTGAAGGAGTGGCGATGCCAGTTAACCCAGTTGGGTTGACTGATGCGGAGGTGCGGTCATCTCTGGCCCAGATGGCATAAGCCATCACTATGCAGGCCTAGGCTATGACTGCCCAGGTCAACCGGCAGGATGTTCAGAGGGAGAACCCACCGGTTCGTAGCATGGCTGACAGGTTGAGAGACTTCAAGAGGATGAATCCTCCTATTTTCACAGGGTCTAAGACTTCAGAGGACCCCCAGGAGTTTATGGATGAGGTGCATAAGACTTTGGTGGCTATGGGGGCCACAGATATTGAAAAGGCTGAGCTGGGTTCTTATCAGCTCAAGGATGTTGAACAAACTTGGTGCAAGATGTGGCAGGATAGCCGACCTTTGGGCGGAGTTCTGGTCAATTGGGAGCTGTTTAAGACAGCCTTCTTGGAGAGATTCTTTCCCAGGGAGATGAGGGAGGAAAAGGTTGAGGAGTTTATCAACGCTAAGCTGTGATCTATGACAGTCAGGGAGTATTCCTAGAATTTTGTTAAACTATCCAGGTATGCTATTTTCCTTAGTATCTAACAGCAAGGATGAGATGAGTACTGAAGTTTGTTAAGTTATCCAGGTATGTTACTTCCCTTGTATCTAACAGCAGGGATGAGATGAGCAGATTCCTCACAGGAATCAACGGAGATCTGGAGGAGAAGTGTCGGTCTGCGATGCTCCGTGATAACATAGACCAATCCAGGTTGATGGTGCATGTCCAGCAGGTAGAGGACATCCGCAAAAAGAGGGGCATTCGTGATGCTAGGAGGCCTAAGCCTCAAGATCAGGCAGGTCCCAGCCATGGAGGCCACAGAAACAATTTTGGCGTCCGTGAGTAGCCCAGGTTCAAGAAGGGGCAGCAGAGTTCTGGGAACTCTAATTCTCAAAGGAGTACAATACCTAGAGGAGGCAGACGTGAGCCCAAGAAGGGCAATGGAGGTGAGATGCAGCATCCCAAAAAGAACTGTGCTAAGTGTGGCCGTGCCCACAGTGGAGAGTGCAGATAGGGCACTAATGCCTGCTTCGGTTGCGGTCAGAGTGGGCACATGGTGAGAGACTACCCACAGAACAGAGGTCAGGCTGGAGGTAATGCTCAGCCTAGGCCTAATCCATAGGGTGCAGCAGCATCTGAGCTTCCTAAGAGGAATAGGTTCTATGCCCTGAAGGGCAGGGAGGAGCAGGAGAAGTCCGTTGATGTGGTCATAGGTATGCTGCAAGTATTCTCAACTTCTATTTATGCTTTACTTGATCTAGGGTCTACGCTTTCCTTTGTAACTCATTTTCTTGCTCTCACTTTTGAGATATTGCCTGAAGTTCTGCATGATCTTATAGTGGTTAGTACACCTTTAGGAGAAAATGTAAGAACTGATAGAGTATACAAGGATTGCCCAATAGTTGTAAGTGGTAAGACTATGTGTGCAGACTTGGTTTAGTTACCCATGCATGATTTTGATGTTATTTTTGGCATGGACTGGCTTCACAGTTGTTATGCTTGTTTGGATTGTCGTAGTAGAGTGGTGAGATTTCGTTTCCCTAATAAAGAGGAGCTAGTCTGGGAGGGGTACAACTCGAGTTGTCCTAATCCCTTAATTTCGAACCTTAAATCCAATAAAATGATCTCCAAGGGGTTATTGTGTCATCTTGTGAGTGTTAATGATTTAGATCATGACATTCCTTCCATAGATTCAGTGCCTGTAGTGAATGAGTTCCTAGATGTATTTCCTGATGATTTGCCTGGAGTCCCTCCCCCTCGAGAGATTGACTTTGGTATCGACTTAGAACCCGATACTAAACCAATTTCAATTCCTCCCTACAGGATGGCTCCAGCTGAACTCAAGGAGTTGAAGTTGCAGTTAAAAGATCTCACTGATAAGGGTTTCATTCAGCCGAGCATATCCCCTTGGGTCGCTCCAGTGTTGTTTGTGAAAAACAAGGATGGAACCCTTAGAATGTGTATCGATTATCGGCATCTCAACAAAGTCACTATAAAGAATAAGTATCCACTTCCCAGAATAGATGATTTGGTCGATCAGCTCCAAGGGTCCAGTTTCTTCTATAAGATTGATCTTCGTTCAGGGTATCATCTGCTTAGGGTTAGGGATGGAGATATCCCAAAGACAGCCTTTCGTACCCGTTATGGTCATTATGAGTTCTTAGTCATGTCATTTGGTCTCACTAATGCACCAGCTACATTTATGGACCTCATGAACCGAGTCTTCCGTGAATACCTTGATTCTTTCGTTATAATATTCATTGATGACATCCTCATCTACTCTAGGACCAAGGAAGAGCATGAACAACATTTGAGACTAACCTTGCAAGTACTTAGACAACATCAGCTGTATGCCAAATTCAGCAAGTGTGAATTCTGGCTTAGATCAGTGACCTTCCTGTGTCATGTTGTGTCCGATCAGGGTGTGGAGGTGGATCCTAGGAAGACTCAGGCTGTGAAGAACTAACCAAAGCCTCTTACTCCCACTGACATCCGTAGCTTTCTGGGATTGGCTGGTTACTACCCCAGGTTCGTGGAGGGTTTTTCTTCCATTGCTTCCCCACTGAAAGCTTTGACTAAGAAGAAGGCAAAGTTTGAATGGACGGAGACTTGTGATAAGAGTTTCCAAGAGCTCAAGGAAAGACTCACTTCAGCCCCGGTGCTTACTTTGCCTATGTGTGGTGAGAATTACACTGTTTACTGTGATGCATCTAGGGTTGGTTTGGGTTGTGTTCTTATGCAGGTTGGTAAGGTGATAGCCTATGCGTCCAGACAGCTCAAGGTTCATGAGAGGAATTATCCCACTCATGACCTGGAGTTGGCACCTGTGGTGTTTGCACTGAAGCTGTGGAGGCACTACTTGTATGGAGTGCATGTGGATGTGTTCACAGATCACAAGAGTCTCCAGTAGGTGTTCACACAGAGGGAGTTGAATCTACGTCAGCAGAGATGGTTGGAGTTGTTGAAGGATAATGACATGAATGTTCACTACCATCCAGGTATGGCTAATGTTGTAGCTGATGCTTTGAGCAGGATGAGCATGGGAAGTACAGCCCACGTTGAGGATGAGAAGAAGAAGTTGGCGAAAGATGTACACAGACTGTCCAGACTGGGTGTGCGATTGGTTGACTCTATTAGCGGGGGTGTTTCAGTTCATCCTAGTTCTGAATCATCCTTGGTAGTTGAATTCAAGCAGGGTCAGCATCTCGATCTTGTGTTGATGGAGCTGAAGGACTCAGTGTTGATAAAGATGAATGAGACTTTTCTTTTGGGAGGTGATAGTATACTTAGATACCAGGACAAGCTGTGTGTACCATATGTGGATGATTTGCAGACCAGGATTGTTGTAGAGGCCCATGGTTCCAGATATTCCATACATCCAGGTTCCACCAAGATGTATCATGATCTTAAGCAGATTTATTGGTGGTATGGCATGAAGAAGGACATTGCAGAATATGTGGCAAAGTGTCCTAATTGTCAGCAGGTTAAGGCAGAACATCTTAAGCCTGGCTGTCTTACTCAGATTATTGAGGTTCCGACTTGGAAGTGGGAGGCCATTAATATGGACTTCGTGGTTGGTCTTTCGAGGACTAGGAGACAGTATGACTCCATATGGGTTATTGTGGACAGGATGACTAAGTTTGCCCACTTTATCCCTATGAAGTCTACTTACAGAGCCGAGGATTATGCGAGACTCTACATTGATGAGATTGTGAGATGGCATGGGATTCCTTTGTCTATCATTTCAGATAGAGGAGCTCAGTTTACTTCACATTTCTCGAGATCTTTCCAGAAGAGTTTAGGCACACAAGTAAAGCTTAGTACTGCCTTTCATCCTCAGACTGATGGGCAGGCAGAGCGCACCATTCAGACATTAGAGGACATGTTGAGAGCGTGCGTGATTGACTTTAGGGGTAGCTGGGATGACCATCTGCCTTTGATAGAGTTCTCGTATAATAATAGCTATCACTACAACACTGTGATGGCACCATTTGAGGCACTGTATGGTAGGAGGAGTAGATCTCCAGTTGGGTGATTCGAGGTTGGAGAGTCATCCATGTTGGGTACAGAGATCATTCATGAGGCCTTAGAGAAGGTCAGAGTGATTAGGGATAGGTTGGATACTGCTTACAGTCGGCAGAAGTCATATGCAGATAACAGAAAATGACCCTCAGAGTTTGATGTTGGTGACTAGGTCTATCTGAAGATATCACCTATGAAGGGGGTGATGAGGTTTGGCAGGAAGGGGAAGTTGAGTCCGAGGTATGTTGGGCAATACGAGATCCTACAGCGGGTGGGTGAGGTGACCTATGAGTTGGCATTGCCTGCGGAGCTAGATTCTGTCCATCCAGTCTTTCATGTATCCATGTTAAAGAAGTGCCTAGGTGATCCAGCATCGATTCTACTTGTGGAAGGTTTGGGGGTCGATGAAGACTTGTCCTATGAGGAGGTACTTGTTGAGATCTTAGACAGACAGATCAAGCGGCTGATGAACAAGGAGATTGCCATGGTGAAGGTATTGTGGAGAAATCATCTTGTTGAGGGTGCTACGTGGGAGGCTAACGCCGACATGAGATCCCGGTACCCTCATCTTTTCAGCTCTTGAGGTTAGAGTCCCTACACTTAAGTCAAAGTTTCCTTATCTCTCCATTTTTGTTGATATTGCTTGACTGTGCAGAGTGATTATGTTATGATCTAACTGGCATTAAACTAGATAGTAGTAGTTTCATTCGTGTATGAATGTTCCTAAGGGGGGGATAATGTAACAACCCTAAAATGGATAAGATAAGTAATGCTTAATGTGTCTAGAATGCCTACGATTAGACCAGGGTTCACACGGATTAATGCGCGTAGAACCAGACCTCGGAACTCTTGCTACAGCCAAGCCAACTAACTTGGGGAGTTATTTGAGCTTGGAAAGGTTGGGTCCAACGATGTAGGGCTCTCGAATACGAAGATTTACTCGAAGGAGTCTTTACCGGACTTAAAAAGGGGAAATCTTAGGTTTGAAGGGTCTAGGGGTAAAATGGTCTTTTTTCCTAGATAAGGGTAGTATCGTAATTACCCTAAATATATAATTAATTATTTAATTAATAAGGTGGAGGGGCAATTTGTGGAGAGAGGGCCGAAATTGGGCTCTTGAAGTGAAGTCTTGTCCACCCGGGTTCGAACCTAGGTGGAAGCAATGAATTAATGTTATTTTTATTTAAGTTATTGAATTAATGTAATTAATTAATAATTATTATTCATTATCTGATTTAAAATAAAATAAAAATCAGATTTTTATTAAATAAACAAAACCCTATTGACTAAGTCCTAAAACTAGACTCCTAAGCCTCCTACAACTCCCACTCTCTCACGTTTATCTCTCCACTCTCACGCTCAATCTCTCTTATTCTTTCACACAAAATTTCTCTATCAAAATAAGATACAAAAGAAGAAAAATAAACCAAGTTCTTCACAATTGAAGAACTCACACGAAATCACAAGAAAACAAACGTTAATCGCACACTAGGCTAAGGGAGGTTGTCATTCGAGTAGAGTTGATATTAAGGAGGATTAGACGTGTTCTTGGTGAATTTTTTGGGCTGCAAGTCAAGGGTTTAACGTCAAAAAGGTATGGGTTTTCTTCTCTCTTGGTCCCTTTCCCAAGAGAACCCCTTAAGGTTCATATTATTCCTTCGAAAACTAGGATTGTTTCCCCTTTCGCATGCCCCTGTCACTAGCTCCCAATGAATCGTAGGTTGGGTATGATTGCTGGTAGATTTAGGTATATGTTATGTTTTCGTGATGAATATGATTATGTTTGTGTACTTGAAATCGTATGAAAGACAACCATGTATTCAAAATTATGTGCAAGTGTGTGTGTGTGTGCAAGTATGTTACTGTAAATGAGGTTCTCGGGTTAAGGCTTCAAATTTGATAATGTTTTGGTTGTCATTTTATATGCATAAACCTATGTAAATCCTGATGTTCATTAAAATGGAAGTGTGGCTTATTTGAGTATCACTATTTTGGCTAAACGAATCTATGAAAATGCACCCCAAAAGTGTTAAATGATCTATGAATTTCCCTAAGATTTCAAGTGAAAATGTTGGTGAAAATAAGCTTAAAAAATGACTTAATTTCCAGCAAACTTACAAGTTTAGTTTAGGCTAAATGTAGAGGAATAAATCTGGAAATTTAATTGAGTATAAAGGGATGAGGCCACCAGGATTCGAACCTGTGACCTCACCCGTGTAATGCCCTAAAATCGCAAGAAAAGAAATGGGGTCAAGGGGAATCGATATGGGGTACGCTGGCTGAAAAACTAGAGTGGAAAAATTAATAAAATAAAATGGGAGGCGTGGGAATCGAACCCATGACCTCCAGGCAGCGAGTTTAGTAAAGAAAAAATAAAAGAACGGAAATGTGAGGAGTGGGAATCGAACCCACGACCTCAAGGCTGTGAAGGAGAGTAAAGGAGAAAGGGAAAATAAAAGAAAATAAAGTGAGGATGTGGGGGCTTGATCCCACAACCTCACTGCCAACGCAGAGATAGTCAACATTTAAATGAAATTAAAATAAGGAGGTTGTGGGGGTTCGAACCCACAACCTCTCAGTTCCAAACGAGTAAAAGAAAAAAATAAAGAGAGGATGTGGGGGTTTGATCCCACAACCTCATGGTTAATGCGAAATACACAAGTAAAATAAATAGGAAAATAAAAGGGGGCTGTGGGTGTTCGAACCCACAACCCCTCGACCAAGGGAGAGAGTTTCTAAAGAAACGGAACTAAAAAGAAATGTTGATGTTGGCGCTCGATCTAGGGTCCCAATGTCATGAGTACTAAAAATAAAATCAAGGAAAATGTAAGTATTGTCCAAGGGATTTGAACTTTGGTTCCGTTGCCCAAATTTCCGTATTGATACATAAGTTATACGTGAATTAAATGTTCAAGAGATTGAAATCGAGATCTTGGCATACATAGAAGATACATAAGTCTTGTACTACATAATCTTAGGAAGATATGAGTCACTTAACGAACTATGAATGAAGCCTCATGGCTTGTATGTATAGATCCATAAGTCTAGCATACGTTTAAAAATAAGTGAACCTAAGAGGTATGTAATGAAATGAAGTAACCCTAGAAGGGTTAAGTACGAGTGTAAAACACACTAAATGGCCAAGTGCATTGGCATACGATGTAACTATTATTATGTAATGAAATGATGAAACCCTAGAAGGGTTAAGTAAGAGTGTGAAACACACAAATGGCCAAGTGCATTGGCATATGATGAAATGAACATTCACGTAAAATGGGGTGAGTAATTATCAAGAGCAATTGTGCTAATATTAATGAATGTGGTGACAACATGATATGAGGCTAATGTAAAAGATGAGAACAATCTCAAATGAGCCTAAGTAAATGTTAACAAAATGTACTCACCTATGAGACTGTAAAGTTAATGAAGAGACCAGTCTTAATGTCAAGTCCATGATTCCAAGGTCTCATGTCATATGAATGAATGTTATAAAAGACGTTATGTGCTATATGCATATGATATATGCTATGTGTAAGAAGTTATGTACTGTGTGCAATATGATAAGTGTGATGATGCGTGTTACTCTCATGGCATGACTTTCCTAATCCAAATTTGGAAACCTCACTGACTTTCCTAATCCAAATTTGGAAAGCTCACTGAATTTCCTAATCCAAATTTGGAAAGTTCACTAACTTTCCTAATCCCAATTTGGCAAGTCCACTAACTTGACTTTCCATAATCATGTTGTTAGGAAAGAGCTATTCTTACTCATGCATGTCCTTGATGTGTGCTTGCATATACCCATACTTAGTACAAGTGTGTACTAATCCCATACAACTCTACATTTGTAGGTGCAGGCACAGGTGGACGCTATAGCTTACAGGTTGACGTTGTAGCTATCCGGAAGGGGAGCTTTCATCCGGACATGGTATTCCCTCATGTTTTCGAGGATGTCTACCGTTATTATCTATCTTAGATGTAGGCTTTAGCTAGTGGAGCATGTTCCACTAGTGTTTCTTTCCACTTTTATTTCAGACTTTGTATTGGTGTCATTTTGGAAAAAATACGTTTAATGCAATTATGAACTGTTTCTTTCATTTGATTATCTCTATATTAGATGGTTGATTTGTGGACACCTATGATGTTAAGTTTAGAAAGTTTAGCATGAAATAAGAAAACAAAAAGTTTAAATTTTCCGCTAAAATTAACCTAGACGAAGTAAGATTGACGTATGTAGGCTTGTCTGCAACCTCTGAGAGGTCAACAACGCCGGTCTCGTCTAGGGTCTAGATTCCGGTCATGACAGCGTAGTAGGCAGAGGGTGTGTTGTAAAAGGATGGGGGAATTTAAACATCCCTAAGAACTCTCTGTCCTAAAAATTGTTGCCTAAGCGCCGTGATGCCGCTGCAATGCTACCAATGTAACAGATGAGACAAGACTTAAAATCGTAGAATTTTTATGGGAGCTCACTGATTCGAAAATTCTGTTGCAGCGGGATTTTATGCAGCTGCAATGGGATTTTATGCCGCTACTGCAAGAGAGTAAATTTTACTTTGATTATGCCTTTCTGATAGCATTTGAAGAGTTGAAGAAGAAGTTGTTCTCTGTCCCTATCATCATTGCCCATAATTTGGGAAACCGTTTGAAGTCATGTGCGATGCTCGTGTGGTAGCTCTTTGCATTGTATTGGGGCAAAGGCGTGAGAAGATACTTCACCCTATTTACTATGAAAGAAAATGTCTAAATGCAGCCTAAAATAATTACACGGTTACAGATCAACAGCTACTCGTCGTGGTGTTTGCATTCGAGAAATTTTGCACTTATTTTCTTGGGACAACGGTCATAGTGCACACGGACCATTCGGCGTTAAGGTATTTAATAGAAAAAAGGATGCAAAACCATGACTCATTAGAATGGTGGTGGTGTTACAAGAATTAATTTTTGTTGTGAAAGACCGAAGGGGAAAGAGAAACAAGTCGCCGATCAATTGTCTAGATTGGACGATGAGGCTTTACTCGAGCTTGGTTACAAGGTTGAGATAAATGATATGTTTCCGGATGAAAACGTATTGGTTTCTTCCTATGACCTCATTCCTAATTATTTTAAAAGCGATGTGGTACCCCCGGATCTGACGTCTCACCAAAAAAAGAAGTTCATCAATGATGTAAAAAATTTCTTTTGGGATGAACCATACTTGTATCGTAGTTGTGATGATGGGATTATTAATCGTTGTGTGCCCGAAGTTAAGATGTTGAGTGTTCTTAAGGCGTGTAATTCATAGCCTATTGGTGGGCATCAAAGTGGTGTTCGGACTGCGCACAAAATTTTGCAGTGTGGATACTATTGGTGAACCATCCACGAAGACTCTCATGATTTTGCCTAGTCTTGTGAACGTTGCCAAAGAGAGGGTGGAATTTCAAAGAGGAAATAGCTTCCGATGAACCCTATCATGGTAACCGAGTTATTTGATGTATTGGGTATTAATTTTATGGGGCCATTTGTGACTTCCTTTGGGATGAAATATATTCTTTTTGCGGTTGATCATGTATCGAAGTAAGTGGAAGTAATTGTGTTCCCCAATTATGAAGGTAGGAGTGTCACTGCATTCTTGAAGAAAAATATCTTCTCCAGATTTGGCGCCCCAAAGGCAATTATGAGTGATGGAGGTTCCTACTTTTGAAATAAGTTGTTTAAAATGTTGCTTGACAATTATGGTGTCCGCCACAATTTAGCTACTCCTTACCATCCACAGACAAGTGGGGCAAGTCGAAGTGTCCAAGAGAGAGATAAATCAAATCTTGGCAAAGACGATGAATGACAAACCAACTGATTGATCAAAGAATCTTGATGATACTCTATGGGCCTACCTCACCTCATACAAGACTCCCATAGGTATATTTCCATACAAACTTGTGTATGGGAAGTCTTGTCATTTGCTGGTGGAGAAAGAGCATAAAGTCAAGTGGGGAATGAACAAGATTTACTTTTATTGGGGCGACGCATCAACTCAAAGGGTGAATGACTTTAACTTTCTCGATGAGTTTCGCTAAAATTCTATGAAACTTTAGCCTTGTATAAAGAGAAGATGAAAAAGTACCTTGATCAAAGAATTTAAAAGCGAGAGTTTGTAGTTGGGGATCTTTCACTTCTATTCAACTCTAGGTTGCACTTATTTCTGGTAAAGCTCAAGTCCAAGTGGTCCGAACCATTTTTACATAAGAAAGTGTTCCCTCCTGGAGCGCTGGAGCTTGTGAATAGTGAAGGAACAAGGTTTAAGGTCAATGGACAGAGGATAGCGTTTTATCTAGGAAATGTGGAGAGTGTGCAACAAGTGATTGAAGCCTATTATATTTATGAAGTCTGAGTAATCAAGATTCACGCGTCGTGCCGCAACATTAAATCAAGCGCTACTTAGGAGGCTGTAAGGACCCCAAAATGACTTACGTCCAATAGAGTCTAACATAAGTTTAATGAGCTTATAAAGTCATGAAATGTCTAATTTGAGTGTTTACAGGCAGTATATGAAGTTTGGAGGAGTTTGGAGGTAAAACGTCCAAGGACGTCCAAGACGTTCAAAAGTTAGCCTTGAGAAAGTGCTTCGTGCCTTAGTTTGTTTCATGAGGTTTTATGTAGTGTTTGGGGTTCAAATTTATAGGAAAGGTTACTAACATCTAGCGGATAGATTTGTTGTGTAAACGTCAGGTCACGACTCTCGAAGGGTAACCCTAAGGGTCCTTGTGGAGGAACCAACTTGTATGTCAAAACTGCCCAAGGCAGTGTCAACCAATGATTGCCAAACGACGCCTTGTCGTCCAAAGAACGCCCTGTCGTTTGGGGGCGTCCCCCAATAATTAGAATGGGAGATCAAGCCCCCATTTTTCAGGGTCTCTGTTGCAAACGATGGACCTGCAGGACGGAGCCATCGTTCCATCAACGGTCCGTCAACTTAAGTTCATCGATGGAGCCTACAATTTTCCTACAGCACGCTGGTCACTTAAGGGGTGAAAGGAAAATTTACCCCATGTCCCAATAAATGCTTGGGCAGTTAAATTAGGTGATTTTAGGTATTTTATGAGTATTTAGTCAATAAGATACCCCTCTATACATTAGACTCCAAGATCAAAACCTCTCCCTCTCCAATACTCTACCAAGAACACCAGAGAAGAAGGAGAGAAATTGGAAGCTGCTCTTAGGACGAATTTCACCAAGGATTCAAGCTAGGATTAAGTATCTAATCTAAAGTATGTGAAACTTATTTATTTATGGATTCTTCCATTGATGGAGTTCCCTACTTTTCCTCAATTGTGACTCCAAAGAACCCCATTCTAGTGAGGGTTGTGAATGCATTGTGGGTAAGGTGTTATTGTGATCCCAATCTAGTTGGTAGCATTCAATTATGTTCATATGATGATTATGTGATGTTTTCATGAGGTTTTCATGGTGAATTGTAGTAATTGATGTTGAAGGTGATCGTGCTGATTTTAGGCCATTAGAGGCAAGATAAAGGTTCTAAGTTGATCTTCTTAATTCTATTGTATTATATGTTAATTGATCATTATTGAATAACTTAGATATGAATTGAACTACGCCTAATTGATCTATGTTGGTCTTGACTTGTAAAGTTGGAATTGAACCTATGTGATCAAGAGAAAATGGTATGGACTTACCTTCTATGATCAAATTGAATGAATTAGCTTGTAATTGAGCATAGATCATGATTAATTAAATGAAGTAATTGTTAATGGACTGGTATACCATTGATACTAGGGATTTTAGGGTAAAGTCATTATGAAGTGATTGTGATGATGTTTTCTTTCTCTTCTACAATTAGACATGACCAAGTTAGGGGAAGCAAGTTCTCTCACATAGATGAATTCTAGGTTGACGTAAGAACTTCAAATGAATAAAGATATGATAAAAAAGATTATCTTGAAGATGGATTGTATTATTACTTCTTGTGTAATAGACTTGGTGAGACAAGAGCAAGGCATGATAGCTTGAGATGTGAATCTCATGATAGGTTGAGATGGTGAATCTCATGATAGCTTGATATGGTAGATCTCAAGGGTAGCTTTATATAGTAAATCTCAAGGAGGCTTGAGTTGAAATACTTATGATAGCTTGAGATGTTGAACCTCATGGAAGCTTGGCTTGAACTACTCATGGTAGCTTGAGGTGATGAACTTCATGATGGCTTCTTGGGATGGAGAAAGTATGCTCTCTCATGTTTATCTTGGTCATGTGTTGCTAGGATGCTTGATCGTTACATCTTGGGAATGGTGGTTCTCATAATAGCTTGGGATTGAGTAGTGAAGCTCTCTTAAGAATAGCTTGAAGTAGCATGACTAGAGTGACTTCATGATAGCTTCACTTGGTTAGGCCTAAACCATTTCATGAAAACATTAGGGGAAAGGCCTATACTCTCCTAACTTTGTGCATTTCATGTTAGCTTGTCTTGCATGCAGGTGCATTACATGAATTAGCTTGTGATTAGTTTCTTATGATAGCTTATGGTGTAGGTTCATGATCGCCTATGATTAGCTTGCATCTACATGATTTGTTGCATGATGGTTAGGACGTGTGCTTCCTTCCTTTAGTTAGTGTGGTTAGTATGTTGAGATGCTTTTCATGGTAGTATGTTTATTATGATAGTATGTTGATCTTAATCGACAAGGATTCAAGATAAGTTAGCTTGGAGTAGGATAGTCTAGATGAGTACTTAGTGTGGATGGCAGTATGTGATTCTATCCTTTCATGGCACAAGTATGACTTGAAGCTACCTATGACATGACCGCTACATGATGTATGCTTTGCTTTGATAGTATAGTTGCTTTCCATGACATGATTGACTTAAGATAATAATTACTTGTCAATACGAAGTAGGTCTATTAGACACTCTTAAACTAAAATGAATTACAATAGGGTGAATTCAAGATATGCTTAGAGTATGAGGTAGAATGGGATACTTCACATGTATTGCACAAGTGTGTTTTCAGGTGGCCTAGGGGCATAGTGCTTATATGTTACGATAAACTTAAGGTCTTAATTACGAAAGTGGATATTGATCAAGAATTACTAAAGAGATGTACTTAGCTTTGGTAGTAGTATGGGATGCTACCTTAGCATTGCACAAGTATACTTGGAGGTGGCATGTGAAGTAGTTCATTTGAGTAAGAAGGACAATGAGTTAAGTATGAATTCTTATATGCTTTATGATGATTTATTATGCTTATGATATTCATGTTATGCTTATGTATTTTTCTCTTATGATTATGTCTATTATTGACTAACCCTTTGATATATCTTATGTTTGGTATGATAGTTTCCATACTTGGTACATTTATTACTAACGCATATTTTCCCTACATTCTAATCCAATGTAGGGTCTTGAAGAGATTGAGTTTCTTTGAAGGGTAGAGTTTCCAAGGCTTATCAAGAAGAGAATATTGGTGAGTCCTCATAGCATCCGAGGACATCACTCATATGTTGTCTTTTATGTTCTTTTCTATGTTAGACTTTTATTGGTTGTGACCCAAGACTATTGAACTCATGATGTCATAGATGGTTTTTGAGACATACGTTAGAAGTTTTATAAAATTCCGCATTTTGATTTGAAAGAAAAGTTTTAATTCTGCATTTATTTTCGTATATATGCAATGAATGATGTCTAAAAGCTTGTACAAGACCTCTAAGAGGTCAAGTACGCCGTGTTCCGACTTGAAAGATGCCTTTTTTACTAGGGAGTACTTTGGGTCGTGACAAACTTGGTATCAGAGCATAAAATTATTAAATGGTCTTTGGATATCTCAAAATCACATCTAGTAGAGTCTTATTCATGGGTTTGAGTCGCGACACATCTATGAGTAGGAGGCTACGGGATGCCTAGGAAAGTTTTACTTCTTCATTCTTCAAGTCGTGCCATAGAGTTTGTCTTGTGTAATCCCTTCTTCTAATGTTTCCCTATGATTTTGTCCAGGTTATGTCTAACACTAGGGCTAATGATAAAATGGAAGGAGATGACATTGAGAATCAAGAGGTTCCTCCCCAAGAGAATAAAGTCCCTCCCAAGATCCTAATGTTCCTCAAGTGGAGAATATAACTCTAGAGGAATTTAGGACTTCTATGAACTTGTTGGCTCAAGCTTTGACGGCCCAAGCCAATAGGGAGGTGGTGGCAAACCCTATAGTGGGAATGTATGCTTATAGAATTAGAGAGTTCTTGAGGATGAACCCTCTGGAATTTAGTGGCTCCAAGGTGGAGGAATATCCAAATGGGTTCATAGATGACGTTTATAAGACTCTTGCTATTATGGAATTGACTTCTAGGGAAAAATCGGATCTAGCCTCTTACCAATTGAAAGATGTAGCTCATGTTTCGTCTGAGCAATGGAAAGATTCTAGGCCAGTACGGGTGGGTCCCATAGAGTGGGAGACTTTTAAGTCATATTTCCTTGATAGGTTCTTTCCTAGGGAATTGAGGGAGGCTAAGTTGGGGGCATTCATAAACCTCAAACAAGGAAAGTTGAGTGTTAAGGAGTATGATTAGAAGTTCACTCAATTGTCTAAGTATGCTCCAAGATTGTTAGGAAACCCTAGAGACTTGATGAATAGTTTCATGACAGGGGTGTCCGAACTAGTTGAAGAAGAGTGTTATATGGTAATGCTTGTAGATTATATAGATATATCCCGACCAATGGTGTTTGCTTAACAAATGGAGGAGTCAAAGCTGAAGAAGGAGAGACAGAGGAGTAGGATGGAAAGTGTGGAGTCCGATGGACATAGTCGTTCTAAGAATCGACAAAAGTCTTCCAGACATGGCTACTCTAGTACTCCTAGGTATGAGAAGAGCAATAATTACTCCCGACCTAATTGCCCTATGTGTTGCAAGAAAGATGAGGGTAGGTGTTAGGCCGGTAGAGACGGTTGCTATGGGTGTGGTGAGAGTGGTCATATGATGAATGATTGCCCTAAGGCAAAATCTGATGTGAGAGAAGGCAAGCAAGTCGCTACTAATCAAGTTGAAGATGGTCCTCCAAAGAGGAATAGGTTCTATTCTCTCCAATCCAAGGGTGATCAAGTGTGATCTCCTTATGTCCCTCTCCGGTAAGTGTTTCTTTAATGATTTATGAAAATTTTCCTGAATTTCTTATGCATATGATTTGTCTTGTGATTTTTATCTTTCCTTAAGATGACGAATTGATGATAGAAAGACATGTGTAGCTTATTCCCAAGTGGGGGATAAGAAGCCTTTTCATGAGGTATTTATATGGTTATGTGTAGCTATGTCTAGCTTGGAATTAAATAGTTTCCTTGATGTTGGTATGTGCATTTAGTTATAATGCATATACAATGGGGTGCTAGTCTAGAATTGGTCCATTAAGAAGTGTTTAAGAAGGTGTAATTCGAGGACAAATGTTTCCTAAGTGGTGGATATTGTAAGGAACCCAAAATGATTTACATCCAAATAGAGCCTAACATGACTTTAATGAGCTTATAAGGTATTAAAATTACTAATTTGAGTGTTTGGAGGCAGTATATGAATTTTTGAGTAGTTTGGAGGTCAAACGTCCAAAGACGTTAGAAAGTTAGCCTTAGAGAACGTGCTCGTGTGCCTTAGTATGTTTCATGAGGTTTTATGTAGTTCTTCAGGTTCAAATTCATAGTAATGGTTCCTAGAATCTAGACGGACGTATTTGGGGTAGAAACATCCGGGTACAACTCCCCAAGGACCACCCTAAGGGTCCTTGAGGAGGACCCAACTTGTGGGTTAAAAGTGCCGAAGGCATTGTCAACTAACGATATGATGGCCAAACAACACCTCGTAATTCAAGGAACGGACCGTCATTTGGGAGCGTCTCACCATACTTATAATGGGAGCTCCAGCCCCCATTTTGCAGGGTCTCTTTCACAAGTGACGGACTCCATCGACGGTCCGTCGACTGCAGGTCCTCAATGGAGCCTGCTATTTTCCTGCAGCACGCTGGTCACTTAAGGGGTGAATGGGAAATTCACCACATGTAAAAATAAATGCATGGGTGGTTTAATTAGGTGGTTTAAGTTATTTTACGAGTATTTAATCAATAAGATATCCCTTTAGACATTAGACTCCAAGAGAAAAACTACTCCCTCTCCAATACTCTCGCAGGAACACCATAGTTGCTCTTAGGACGAATTTCACCAAGGATTCAAGCAAGGAATAAGGCTCTTATCTAAGGTATGTGAAGCTTATTCTTCCATGTATTCTTCCATTAATAGAGTCCCCTAGTTTTCCTCGATTTTGAATCCTAAGAACCTCAATCTAGACAGGGTTATGATTGCATTGTGGGTAAGGCTTGATTGTGATCTCAACCTAGTGGGTTGCATTCAATTATGTTCATATAATGATTATGTGATGATTTCATGAGTTTCTCATGGTGAATTGTAGTAATTAATGTTGAAGGTGATCATGGTTATTTTAGGCCATTAGAGGCAAGATGAAGAATCTAAGTTTATATTCTTAATTCTATTGTATTATATGCTAATTCATCATGATTGAATCACCTGGATATGATTTGAACTAGGCCTAATTTATCTAGGTTGGTCATGACTTGTAAAGTTGGAATTGAACCTATGTGATCATATATGCCTAGACTTACCTTCTAATGATCAAATTGAATGAATTAACTTGTAATTGGACATAGATCATGATGAATAGAAGTTAGTAATCATTTATGGGCTAGTATGGCATTGATTCTATGGCTTTGAGGGTAAAGTCATTATAAAGAGATTGTGATGAAGTTTTCTTTATATTCTACAATTACACATCAACAAGTTAGGGAAAGCAAGTTATCTCACATAGATGAATTCTAGATTGACCTAAGAACGTAAAATGAATGAAGACATGATGAACTAGATTAGCTTGAAGATGGATTGTATGAACACTTCTTGTGTAATAGACTTGGTGAGATAAGACCAAGGCATGATAACTTAAGATGTGAATGTCATGATAGCTTGAGATTGTGAATCTCATAATAGCTTGAGATGGTAGATCTCAAGGGTAGTTTGAGATAGTTAATCTCAAGGTGGCTTAGGTTGAAATAATCATGGTAGCTTGAGATGTGGAATCTCATGGAAGCTTGGGTTGAATTACTCATGGTATCTTGAGGTGATGAACCTCATGACAACTTGGGATGGAGGAAGTAGACTCTCTCATGTTTAGCTTGGTCATGTGTTGCTAGGATGCTTGATCATGATAGCTTGGGGATGTTGATTCTCATTATAGCTTGGGATTGAGCAGTGAAGCTCTCCTAAGAATAGCTTGAATTAGCATTACCAGAGTACCTTCATGATAAATTGACTTGGTTAGGCCTAAACTATTTCATGAATGCTTCGGGGGAAAGGCATATACTCTCCTAATGTTAGCTTGACTTGTATGCAAGGTGCACTTCATGATAGCTTGTCTTGCATACAAGGTTCATTACATGAATTATCTTGGGGTTAGTTTCTCATGATAACTTAGGGTTGAGGTGATTAGCTTGCATCTAATGATGGTTAGGATGGGTGTTTCCTTCCTTTAGTTAGCTTGGTTAGTATGTAGATATGATTTCCATGGTAGTAGGTCTATTATGATAGTATGTTGAGCTTAATAGATAAGGATGCAAGATAATTTATCCTAGAGTAGGATAGTCTAGAGAAGTACTTAGTGTGGATGGTAGTCTTGGATGCTATCCATATATGGCACAATTATGACTTTAACCTACCTACGACATGACCACTACATGATGCACGCTTAGTTTGGATAGTTATTGTAGTTGCTTTCCATGACATGATTGAATTAATATGATAGTTTCTTGTCTATATGAAGTAGGTCTACTACAGACTCCTAAACTAAAATGAATGAGAATAGGGTGAATTAAAGATATGCTTAGTGTGTGAGGTAGAATGGGATGCTTCACATGCATTGCACAAGTGTTTTTTGAGGTGGCCTAGGGGTATGGTGCACATATGTTATTATGAACTTAAGGTCTTAATTATTAAAGTGGATTATGATCAAGAATGACAAAAGAGATGTACTTAGCGTTTGCAGTAGTATGGGATGCTACTTTAGCCTTGCACAAGTATACTCGGAGGTAGCTTGTGAAGTTGTTCACTTGAGTAAGAAGGACAATGAGTTAAGTATAAATTCTTATATGATTTATGAAGATTTATTATGCTTTATATTTTATGATTATGTCTATTTTTTATTAACCCTTTGCTATATCTTATGTTTGGTATGATAGTTTCCATAGTTGGTATATTTCGTACTAACATATATTTTTCCTACATTCTAATCCAATGTAGGGTATTAAAGAGATTGAGTTGCTTTGAAGGGTAGAATTTCAAAGGCTTATCAAGAAGTGAAGATTGGTGAGTCATCATAGCATCCGAGGACATCACTCCTATGTTGTTTTTTTATGTTCTTTTCTATGTTAAGACTTTTATGGGCTGTGACGCTAGACTGTTGTACTCATTATGTCATAGATGGTTTTTGAGACATAAGTTAGAAGTTTTATAAAATTATTCGGCATTATGTTTTGAAAGAAAAGTTTTAATTCGCACTATGTTTCGTATATACGCAATGAATGATGTCTAAGGGCTCGTACAAGACCTCCAAGAGGTCAAGTACTCCGTGTTCCAACTTGAAGGATGCATTTTCCTTTAGGGTGTACTTTGGGTCGTGATAGAGGCAACCCAAGGTGTAAAATCTAGCCAACCATAGGTTTATAATTCCTGTCAAGTAGTTGTCTTGTGTTTATTTTATTTATTGTACAAGAGTAGTCGTTTATTCGTGTTTGGGTTTAGTGTTAGCGAGATTTAGCATAGGGTCCGTATCTAAGAACTGTCCATAAAAGACAAAAAAGAATGGCCTAATTGTTGTTACATGAGTAGTAGCTCAAGTCAAAGATCTTTAGAAAATTTTCTGGTGCAAAGGTCTACGAACCACATCGACGGTCCACCAACCAATAGACGAACCGTCAATGGCGTCCTTAGATCCCTGCTAATTCCTTAATTTTTCCTAAGTCAAATATTGATTGAAGGTCCTCATTAAGGGACCGTCAATTAATCCACGGACCGTCAACGGGATCTCGTGGATCCAAAAACATTCAACCTGCCGACCAGACCCAGACTCCCTTATTTAAAATCCCACCATTCAAATTCATTTCCCACTTCATGTTTTTACCCCAAAATCATTTTTTATCATCCCAACTACCCTAAATAACTCCCCAAATAACTCATCCACTACCATAAACCATCCGAATTTCATTCCCCTAAATCCCAACTTCCTCTCTATCAAACTCTCCACAATCTCATTGCTACAAGTTCAGTTTCTGGGTTCGGTGCGCGTAGGAATCTTTCGTGGTAGTGAATTATAGGGTCATCACACAATCACACCGCTCCTCATTTGCTTGTAAGGTAATAAGACATCCCATTACTTTGAATTTTGATTCATATATTGAATATAGGAACTCGGGAGTTGGATCTTGACCATGGAGGTTTGTTTACTAAAAAAACATGCCACAACTAAAATTGTGAACACCCTTGGTATGATGGATAATGATTGTGTCTAACCCTATTACCTGTAAAATGTGTGTTTAACTCTAAATGTAAGTTCTGAGTTAGGGTTCCATAGTATGTATGAAATAATTCTAAACATTGATTAATTAGAAACCAAAGAATGACAAACTACCATAGGATACATTGAAATGCATGAGTAGACTTGGAGAATGTTACAAGAATCACAAAAATTGGACCTTGATTTGAAAGAGGTTTGTAATCTAGCACACGCCTCATCCAAGAGACCCCGTCTACGGACCATCGATTGGGTCCGTGGAATGATACTAAATGAAATATATCTAAGTGTTAAGCGATGAATGTAGACTACGGTCTGTTGATTCTGTACACCCATCGTTTCTTTAAGAGACCAATACTTTTGGACCACCGATCTACGAAGGGGTTCCATGGACTGTAGATCAGTCTACAGACCGTCAACCCCCACAGTCAATGACATCTAAAGCCATTGTCTCTAAAAATAAATTGTTTTTGCGTTTGTTCACTCGTCGTTCTAAAACTTTTTCGAGTGTGTTTTTAGGTTGTTTTGGTATTTATAGCCCTTCCACAGGTACTATGGCACCCAAGAGGGAAGTGGTATACACATAAAGGGGAAAATCCAAGTCAACCACCACGACTCTTCGGTTGATCAACCAAGGCACAAATTCTGAGAGGGACCCAGACTACATTACTCAAGGCACAAGGGCATTATTAACTGCACCCCGTGAATCAAGGGGCACCTCACGAAGATGAACCCCAATGTAGTCACTGCTCCAGTTTGATGAAGAGTTCACACTGATTGGGTCACCAATTGGGCTGCTTCCAGTTCTGAGGTTTAATCTAAGAACAAAAAGGAAATATCTCTGTTAATAAGAATTTTTCATTTTCTTTAATTCATGGGAATAATATTAGGAGAGTGATGTTACATTTGAAAGAACTTTAAGTATATTTGGTTGTTAGTTGTAGTGTTAGGTGCACTTGTTTGAGGGTGGACTATTTTGCCAAAGAGTTGATTTCACATTTGAAATAACTTCAAGCATCTCACTGTTTAAAAATATCACTATACATGCTATCATTTTACTAAAAAATCCCAATTCTGTAAGTATTTGTTCAAGAAACACCCATTCAACCTCTTCTCGGAAACCTTCTGTTACATTTATTTTCACTAAGAATCTGGTATTGGGTACTCTTTTTTGTTTATCAGTACACTCATCCGCAAAGAGTTGTTTCTCTAGTGGACTAGAAACTATACTAAGAGTTTCCGCACCACAATAGTTAAGGGCCAGTGAATAGTACTTCATCGCTATCGTTTTTGTTTTGGGATTTCATTACATAGCAGCTTGCATCGTGTAACTTAACTCATGTACACAAGATAAATTTTAGTACCCATTAAATATAATTTATCATGTACGAGAAATTAGGTGCTTCACAACATTTACATCACTAGAACATTATTCAATTCATCGGTCATTTTTGTTATTTCTGGAGCCTCTAATACAATTAATGGTCGTCCATAAATTATATTTGGTGGGTTATAGGTTAAAGTCATTCCAGTGGTGGAAGTACAGTTAGACATGAACAAGTTGTTCCGAATTTCTTTCCATCTATATATATCTTATTGAGCTCCTTGTTTTTTTTCCCGACTCTCATTCCACCTTAATATTTGAATAAGGAACCTATATGGTTTCAATAGAGAATTTAGAAAAGATGTTATTATCTAGCAGGGTGATGAGTCCACAAATTGGACTCATCACTAGAACATTATTCAATATACGAGAAAGTAGGTGCTTCACAACATTTACATCACTAGAACATTATTCAATTCATCGGTCATTTTTGTTATTTCTGGAGCCTCTAATACAATTAATGGTCGTCCATAAATTATATTTGGTGGGTTATAGGTTAAAGTCATTCCAGTGGTGGAAGTACAGTTAGACATGAACAAGTTGTTCCGAATTTCTTCCATCTATATATATCTTATTGAGCTCCTTGTTTTTTTTCCCGACTCTCATTCCACCTTAATATTTGAATAAGGAACTTATATGGTTTCAATAGAGAATTTAGAAAAGATGTTATTGTCTAGCAGGGTGATGAGTCCACAAATTGGACTCATTTATGGCTACATTTTTATAGAAATAGCATTCTCTAGTGCACATTTTATCTTGCTATATGATGAAAACTGTTAAGTGTCAAGTATTTGAAGTTTGAAGGAAATCATAGACACTATGTCGCAAAAAGGGACAAAAAGATGGAAAAGAACAAAGAAATAGAAGTCTGGTGATCGTCGAATCCACTTAGTTGATCGACAAAGAGGCCTACTTCACCGTTTGTTCCAGTATGCTAAGCCTTAAAGGAAAGTATCCAATCTCCCAAAGAAATGATTAGTCGATGCGTCGCCGAGCAGATTCGCCAAACAGTACTATATTGCCTAATGGAACAAAGCACGACGATGTTGATGTCTTTGTTCAAACCTATGAGATTCCTAGAACTTTTGCCACAGAACTCCAAATCCATAAAGCCTGGAGTTTTCCCAACTTTCTGACCTTCAACGTCAAATTATGGAAATTGAGAAATCCATATACATTGTAGCTCCAGACACCCCTGATAAAGATGTGCCATCTGGGTCTGTAAAAGTCCTTCAAGAAGATTTTCCGGATCAACAGTCAGACAGTCCACCTAAGGAACAGATCTTTCTAGAAGTGGCTCCTATTAGATCTGAATACTCTAATTGGCGAAAGCCACAAAAAACTTTACTATTCTAGAGCTAGCCATCCAGACATTGCTTTAGAAGAAAAACCTAATGTTATGCTGAACAACTATAATGCCAACATTATCTATGAATGGAGCATAGGTGCTTGTTCTGAGTACAACATTCTCTCCAAATTACAGTAGATGACAATGGTTGCCACATCTTATAGAACCTCTTATAATTGTTCAGATCAACTCACTACCCATGTCCTTGTAGTGGGATTCACAGGCCAGCTCAAAGGGTGGTGGGATACACATCTTATTGAATAAGATAAACAAAATATCTTCCAAAGTGTCCGTCTTGACCCTCTAGGAAACCCAATTCTTAAGGATGTCCATACCATTCCAGATTCGACAAATACTCTAATCTATACCATAATCAAAACCTTCATAGAAAGTCTGGGTATTTCTAGAGAAAGATCCTCTGAGATACTTAACAATCTTAAATGTAAAACTCTGTCTCACTTTAGAGAATATAAAGATTCTTTTCTCACACGAATCTATGAGAAACGAGATGGTAACCTCTCATACTAGAAAGAAAAATTTCTAGATGGTTTGTCTAAGACTCTTAGGGACCTAGTCAAAAAAGAACTCCAGAACCTACACCCTGGTGATGTTATTCCTTATAAACAAATTACTTATGGCCAACTGACCAGCTTGATACAACAAGTTTCTCTCAAGATTTGTGGTCAATACTAAATTTTAAGACAAATAGCTAAAGATAGGGCCCAAACCCGCCGAGATTTATGAAGTTTCTTCGAACAGCTTGGTATTCCATCATGTAGGAAGAAATCTCTTAGAATATCATCCCCAAGAAAAGAAGAACATACTTCCAAGCCTCCCAAAGAATTCATAAAATCCAGAAAACCCCCTCCAAGGATTCGACAATCAACCAAAAAAACTACCTCTCTGACACCCAATAATGGTAACTGTTATAGGTACAATAAATAAGGCCATTTTTCCAAATACTACAAACTCTCCAAAAGGGTTAAGAATCTTAACCTTGACGAGTCTGTCCTTAACCAAATCCAAAACCTCTTATTGGAAAAGAGTGAAAACTCTAATTATGCAGAAGATGAATTTGAAAACTGTTTCAACCAAATTGAAAATGACGACTTACATTCCTTTGAGTCTGAACAAGACCATACCAGCCAAGATGAGGTAAATGTTTTCACGAAAGAACATGATCTTCTCCTTGAACTCATTAGCAATCTAAATGATTTGGACCAGAAAAAACACTATCCAGAGCAATTCAAAAAGCGCTTTGGATAAACCTTCAACTTCTTCTTACCATATATTTTCTCACCCCCAAGTGACAAATACTTACAATTTTACAGATATCTTGAACATATTTCCCTCTAAAAAATCAAAAGACATAACCATCCAGTATATTCAATATGAAATAGCTTTCCTTAAGGAAGAAATTAGAGAAATCAAGGCTAGGAAGGAATTAGACCGTCTGGTCCTCCAACAAATCTCATTTTCACCTAGTGTCCCCAAAAGTTATCCAATAGACAATGGTGAAGAACAAGGTGATTTTCTTAACTTTCCCTCGAGAATCTCTATTCGTAGATGGCATATGAGAGTGAACCTTGTAGTTAACAAATCCTTTGTCCTAGATATCATTGCTCTATTTGATACAGGCGCTGATCTCAATTGCGTCCAAGAAGGACTCATCCCTACCAATTTTTTTGAAAAAAACTAAAGAAGCCCGTAGAGTTGCCAACGACAATAAACTAGGAATTAGTTATAAGCTCTCCGATGTTGAGATTAGGACTTCAGTAGGAGACTCTATTCTCTCACATTCTACTTCATTTGTGCTAGTAAAAGATATTACAAACCCGGTGACACTTGGTACTCCTTTTCTAGAGGAACTTATACCATTTAGGGAGAGTAACCAAGGAATTGAAATTGAAAGTATCAATGTTTCCATTCCTTTTGATAAGCCTCCTTTTAATAAAGTCCTTTCCACTTTGAAACACAAGGATGCCCAAATCAACTTTCTCAAAGAAGAAGTCGCTTTCCAAAGATTGCAACAACATCTAAAGAACCTCCGCTCCAGTTAAAAATCAAAACCTTAGAAACAAAAATACTAAAGGATCTTTGTGCGGATCTGCCCACACCCCTCTGGAATAGTAAAAAACATATAGTAAGGCTACCTTGTGAGACAAGCATTGATGAAAAAACTATCCCTACAAAATCTCTCCCTATCCAAATGAATCATGAACTCATGATCCACTGCCAAAATGAAATCAACGACCTTTTTGAAAGCAGATCATTTCTCCAAGAAAATCTCCTTGGAGTTATGCTTTCTTCTATATTAACAAAAGCTCTGAGATTGAACGAGGAGTACTGCGACTCGTCATTAACTATAAACTTTTAAACTCTGCTCTTCGTTGGATTAGATACCCTATTCCCAACAAGAAAGATCTCCTCCATTGGATATATGCCACCACTATTTTCTCAAAGTTTGACCTCAAAACAGGATTTTGGAAAATTCAAATTGATCCAAATACCTGTTATAAAACAGCTTTTAATGTACCTTTTGGCCAGTATGAGTGGAATGTTATGCCATTTGGACATAAGAACGTCCTTTTCCAATATTTCAAAAATAATGAATGATATATTCAATCCCTTCTCAAAATTTATCATAGTCTACATTGATGATGTCCTAGTATTCTCTACTAGCGTTGACCAACACTTCAAGCATCTGAAAGTATTAAAGACAATGACTTAGTTTTGTCCAAAACTAAGTATAATCTTTTTCAAATTAATATAAGATTCCTTGGGCACAATATCCAACAAGGCACTATTGTCCGTATCCAACGGTCCATACAATTTGCTGATAAATATCCTGATCAAATTCTTGATAAAACCTAACTTCAATGATTTTTGGGGTGTGTCAATTATATAGCAGACTTTATCCCGGGTCTCAGCAATTTATTGAATCCTCTCCATGACAGACTAAAGAAACCTCCTCCCCCATGGACCAACATCCACACAAATGTTGTTAAGGAGATCAAAATGAAAGTAAAGGATCTTCCATGCTTATCACTTCTTGATTCTTCTACTTCCAAAATAGTTGAGACAGATACTTCTGCCATAGGTTATGGTGGGATCTTAAAGCAATGACAAAATGAAAAGGAGCATATCATTGCATTTGCATCCAAGCATTGGAATAAGGCCCAACAAAATTATGCTACTATTAAAAAGGAAATTTTTGCAATTATTTTATACATCTAAAATTTCAATCCGATTTACTTAATCAAAAAACTTTACTACGCATTGATTGTAAAGCGGCAAAATCAGTTTTGCAAAAAGATGTCCAAAACATTGCTTCTAAGCATATTTTTGCTAGATGGAAAGCTATTTTATCTTTTTTTTATTTTGATATAGAATATATCAAAGGGTGATCAAACTCTATCCCAAACTTTCTTACTCAAAAATTATTGCAGGGTAGGTAATTATGGATAAGAAAAAGAAAATGTTACTATTGGAACTAAGCATATAGGATGAGATTGAAGCAGCGGCTGAAAGCCTTCCAAGACCCCTTTACTTTTGGTTTCCCAACAACAAACAAATTCAGTTACTAAATAGCAACCCTCTACTACCATATCTCGGTAAACCAACCATAATATCAAACTTCAGCATATTACGCCATGAGAGGAATTCCACAATCTTTCCTCCAGGAAAATGCAAATCCTATTTTGATTTCTAGTCCAAAAAATTGGGCTGATCTAGTAGAACAGGAAGAAGAACAAGAACAACTGGCCTAAACAATATCTACCTCGTGGACAGAGGAAAACTTCAAGAACTGGCGACAACTCATGGATTTTAAAGAACCCACAATTATGAGCAGTTCCAACAGAAGAGATTTGATTAATCAATACCTCTTTACAAGAAAATGTGTAACCAAGCGGTGGCACAAGGCCACGCTTTGACATCTTCCTCACGCTTTGTGGCTTCCATCAGCACCACTAAAGCACCGGTGAGGTGGAGAACCCCATCAATATTTTATTTAATTCCTCACAAAACACAAGTACAAACATTGTATGCCTAGTACAAAACAAATCAACACTACAAGAAAATCAGCCTCTAAGGAAGGGAAATCTAGTCCCTGAAAGTTTTAAATCTGGTCCCAAACGATCAACCGAGACCAGAAAAATCTTGTCATCTCTCGTCCTAGAAATTGTCATCGCTATTTGTCACTTAGGACGATTTCAAAAAACTGGTCCCTGAATGATTTTGAGACGACAAAAAACACTTGTCGCGTAATACTTTTAGAGACTGCATATCTAGTCTCAAAGGGACCATTGATACCTTGATATTCAGGTCGTTAAACATCTTTTGCGACCTGACGCGACCTAGTCCTAGTAACTCTTTTGAGACGAGTGTGTTCTGGTTCTAGAATACCGTTATTGACAATTAAAAATCTTCTCGTAAATTAGCTCTAGCGACCATATCAAACTGGTCTTAAAGTATTTTTAGGGAACAACAACAGTATGGTCCTAAAATTGCTCTAAAGACCAGTTGTAATTCTAGTCCTAATTTATAATTTAGAGACGAGAAATAATATTGGTCCTAGATTAACCTTTAGAGACCGTCAATAATTATGGTCTCTAACTAATCACCATGGATCCCACAACCATTGATTATCACAAGAAACTAACAAATATCAAATTCATTATAACTATAAATCTGGATACAAAAGATTATATAGAAAGAGTTGCAAAGTGATAGAAATAATAAAGAGTGCGATTGGTTACAATAAATTTGTGAGCATCACATGATGTAAGTTTCAGTATTTTCTTGATCAACAAAAAAACTAATAACATCCAAGGTTTTGCATAACATTCATAGAAAAGTAAGAATGAGTTAGTCTATCTTCTAAGCTTGTGTCCTCATTCAATAACGAACAAAATTTGGGCAAAAAACTTAAAGCTTAGTCTTTGTCATGTGATATTCGGGAAGATCTACAAAATATGCTTGAAATAAGAAAAAAAATCGATTAGAAATACTTCCAGATACATCAATCAACTTAGCAGAAGTGTAAAACAGAGAAACTAAAGTGCAAAACGGAGAAACTGGCAGCAATGTTAGGTTGCAGCTGTTCCTGATATTTTACGCTAAGTATATATATACACCCGAAACATACCAATAAGACTCCCTAGGCGCCCCATAAATTTAAAGTTCAAGTTCAAGGAGAGTTATCATAATGGAGAAACAAGATTTGAAGTAAACTAAGAAAGCTATAAAATATTTCCACTCCCCTCGATAACTCCGAACAACAAAGTTCAAAGTAAATTTAAGGAACTTTAGAAAATGAGATACAATGTATTAACAACTGCTATAAGATCATACCATCAATACAAAATAATTGACAAATCTAACAAAGACGATATCTAACTAACAATGACACATAAAAAGAAAGGAACTTGTATTTCTGGAAAGAAATATTTAATGTTAATACCAATCAACAATACCTCAATAATAAACGAAGTTCGTATATAAATTCCAAACTAGATTGGAAGTTAATCCCTACTTTAACATTCAAAGACTACACACAAGAATACATATTGCCTTACTCGAACCCTCCAAGAATACAATACTTTGGAGGATCTCGACATTTTTGGGTTTTTACGGCAACATAGGGCTTGCATAAGTAGAATTTAAGGTAGTAGATTCAAACAATCATGAATGAACAAAACAGATCAATTGGACAAAAGCTAAACCGGATTAACTACAATTAGACAGAACATGGTAAAACAGAAAAGCTTGAAGCAGTGTTACAGCCCAGCAGAGTTTTTTAAAAAAAATAGGTTTGTGCTGTTATGAAGAAAATAGTAAAACAGAGAAACATGCATCAATGTTAGGTGGCAGCAATGATACGTTGCAGTAGTGCAAAAAGGATATCTTAAGAGACGAGAAGTATGAACAACAATCAGGCAAAACATGATAAACACGAGAAGATGGCAGCAGTGTTTCCATAGTGCTGCAAATTTAAAAATAAAATTTGTCGTTATGCTGAAAATGATAAACAGATCCCATCACAATTAAAGAAAGATGAGAAGTGCAGATATTCAAAAATGAATCACATCTCTACAGTAACTAGCTCTAAAGAAAATAAATCAAAAAGTCATGTATAGTGTTACTAACTTGTTCAGCTGAAAAGGCAATGGTCATTCAATTGAAACAAATGATGTTGTAGGTGGGAGATGTGATTGATGAGCAAAGAACAGGTCTTTCATATTCATTATTTTATTCATTTTATCTTCTATGATAGATATTCGATCATTCAAAGATTTTTTTTTCCTCATTCAAGGATTTGTTTTCTTCATTCAAGGTTTTGATATCCTCTCGAGTTGACCGTAGTGTAACCAATAATTCAGCCTTAGAAGAAGTTCCACCTTTCAAGTCTTTTGTTTTTACTCCAACCCCTAACCAAAATACATGGCTACGAGTTTGAGGTCCACAACAGTTTTCAACAATCTCTATAATAGGTAGAGATGGATGTGCTTGAACCATTTCTTCGAGTTGAGCCTACAAAATATATTAAAGAACATTTTCTATCATAACAAATCAATTTCAAGTAATTAATATATTAAATTCACCATACGCACATGTTTTTTAATTGCTTCAGGTTCTACAAGCTTGTTATTTTTCTTACTAGTCTCAAAGAAAATAGTCGCCAAATCTGATGGATGGCCATCTTTCCCTCCCTTTACATCAAAGTCAAACATGTCAAATAATACTCCTTATAAGAAGTCTATTTTGAGTTGAATTTGAATAGAGCGAAGGTAAGTTCATTTTATTCCCATCAAGCTTAAGTCGTTTTTTAGCTTTCCAACTCGCATACTCGTACATACAATGTACTGATGTTAGTTGGCCTGCATCGTTTTATGATGCATACGCAGGTAGCCAGGATCAGCATCCAGCGCATCGTTGATCCAGTTTGAGCACTGAGAGTCAGTGGTGAGCCTCCTATCTTTCCGAAGGATTCTTTTATATGCTTTTCAGTCTTTAAATTTCAGAATGTTGTGGGATTTGTCCCAATATTCATCATAGTATTGTTAGAGGCTTCATAGACAGATAGTCAGTTAGTTAAGTTAAGTCTCTTTTATTTTAGATATTATATTTGAGACTTAAGTGTCATTTTGGCCAAGATAATCAAGTTTAAGTATTTCTTTCAATAATATTCTTATTTCAGAATTGAGTTGAGTTAAGTCTTATGCTGGTTAAGTAAGCCAGGCCAAGGTTTCGCTCAAGATAAACAATGTTCATTGGGTGCCGGCCACGTCCAAGGTATAGGCTACGGGCGTGACAGTTATCTAGGTGGATCCTAAGTTAGAGTCCTATATGGGCAAATAGTTAACAGTCAAGTATATTGTTACAAGAAACCCTAACTTGCTGAATGTGTGGGTTTCCATATAATGAGACAACACATATATTGGGTATCCGGACTTGCTAAATGTGAGGAAACCCATATAGGAGTCGGACTTACTAAACGTAAGGCTCCCGTCTCATTTACATGCCCTTTAGGTGCTATGCATATATTCCCTTTAGTAGTCCTCTTTAGTAATCACATTAGTTCACATCAGCCTTTACTAGACTCTTATGTAAACATCTTGTCGAAATAGCTCATAAATGTTCATAAGTGAGAACAATCCTTTCATATTAAAAACAGTAGCAAGTGAGTAAGCCTTTCACTTTAACAATTCATTATAATCATGATAAATACCTTTCATTCATATAACAATCATACATAACATACATACATACTTCATAGCTAATGCAAGTGTATAAGATTACGGATGAGGAAACCATGTCATCAACACCACAGCAACACAATAGATATAACATCATTACTATCTAAGTAATTCATCTTTCATACATTAGTTCAATTAAGAACCACATTCATACCTTCTTGACTTTCATGTAACTTCATACTTCAATCACCCCACAATGCATAATTAATACATAAAATAAGGTAATTCATTAAGTAACAAAATAACTATCATCAATATAAACAATTGATATATTCATCATCTTCAACCAATTCACCATATCAAATCCAAGATTCATGAAATTGGTGAAGAACATGGGTCCAAGGTAATTTCAATTGAACAACAAAAATTATCCATAATTATACACCTAAACAACCTTAAGTGATCATAATTCATCATAATTGATTTATTATTTTGTTTTTCAAAGAAGACCCATGTGTAGAGAAAAACCTAGATTTTGGGGAATTTAAAAAACATCATTGAAGGGACTCTTGGGGAAAGAAATCCCAAGAGTAAAAGAAACCATACCTTAATGAAGTCTTAGACACGAAATTGAGTAGAAACATGGAGAACTGATCCTCTTCTTGGAGCTTCAAGGTCCTTCAATGGAGATTTTGTGTAGAGAGAGAATTTAGATAGAAGTGATAGCAATTGGGTTTTTAAGTTGGGGATTTGTTTTTGTGTGGGAATAGGTTTAAAATGAATTAAATTCAATATATAATTAGCCCCTAAAATACCCAAAACACCCCTCACTTGGATGAACCTTTTAATTAAGTCAAACTTGACTTTTGTTTTCGGAATTATCGTCGTGGAACAAGTCCGCATCGCGAAGGTGTTCCCTGAAGTTTTTAGAAATAAATATTGGGAAAGAAGAGTCCGCAACAACGTTCGTGACGCGAACCAACCATTTGGACTTTGGTGGAGCCAGTACGCGACCCGGACGTGGTCCCTTCACTCGTTGTGCTTGATGCCTTGGACAACTTGTTGGCCAAATGTTTGGGTCCTCCTCAAGGACCCCTAGGGGGGTCCTTGGGGGATCGCACCTAGACGTTTTGATCCTAAAAGTATTATTTTACCTATCTAATGTATTTTTACAAGGTTTACCCTTCATATGACACTCCCAAGCCTTCACAAGACCTAAGAACACCTACTAGTTCAATTTCACTAGTTTCCAACATTATGGTCGTTTTTTTATGTTTTGGCTCTAATACTTCCAAACAATGTTAATTACAGTAGTTTAGGCATGTAAACACCATTTTGATCATTATTCATTAGGTGAGACTCTAGCCCGGGTCATTGGATTCCAAGGTATAACATTATTAGACTATTGGTGTCATGTAGATTAGAATTCTTAAGCTTGTAAAATAAATGATTTTGATATTTCTACCGTTTTCAATGGCCAAAAATTCCATGTGATGTCTAATAAGGGGCTTTGAGTGTTCAAAAGTTATGGTGGTTCCACACTACCTTGCAGAATTATTTATTCATCTTTCTATCTTATCGACATTCAATCGATTAGTAACATCCAAAAACAAAGGAATGTAGTGGGATGGTAAGTATTGTACTAAAACCTTGAACAAACGTTTGGGGTTCAAATGTTATGTTGAAGTCAATGAATTACCCCTCTAATTAGAATGAATCTATATCAATCAAATATTAATGAAATAGTTATCTCCCTATAAACATTAGATTAAAAGTCCCCCAAAAAAATAAATAAACAACAAAATATGACTTTTGGATATCAAAGTAGCGTCATCGACTGCATATGATTTTGAATAAGAGACTTGCCAAGACATAATTTAATCCAAATTATTTGAGAGACTCATTGAATTCCAAAAGATGTGTTTTTATATTTTAATTAACTTATCAAGTATACAATTAATTATATTAGATGTATAATATTTAGATTATGTAAGTGGACGCCTTGAATAGGAAAAATACTCTTGCAATTGATGAATAAAATATTTGTACCACTTTTTAGAAATACAAATATAGACAATGAAACAATTACATATATGAAGAATTAATAACAAAATTCATAAACACTTAGAATCAAATCTTTTTCATTTTAAAATTAAAAAAATATTTCATTTTTTCTTTGGATAAAATATTCTTGACAATTTATCGTAGGGATGTACACTCTCAAAAATACTTATATTATCAAATTTTCATAATTAGATTATTTTACCTAGTTTCACTATAATGCTATTTAAAAGAAGTGCAATAGAAAGAAAAGTAGTTTAAAACATGATGTCAACTCTGTATGTATCCAAAGATACATTATAACTTTGAGATGTACATAAAAATATAATTAACTGTGTATATAAAATACAATTAACTTCTGTTGGAGTTTCTTTAACCGAAAACCATCCATTAAGAGTTATAGTGATAATAAACCGTTTTGCCTCACGCTGGTCGTCCTATACCTTTCCATTACTATAGAACTTGAACTACTAAGTGGATTCACTAATCTATGCTAAGAAATACTAAAGGAATCATCTAAAAAGTATGACCCTTTTCTACCCATGGTTGCTACATGGTTTATGGGAGTTGTGAGTTATCTGAACTCTCCCCCATATCGGTGCTCAATACTGCTCCCAAAATATTATTGTATTAGCTCTTATGTTTATAAAACATAATTACTTTTGAATTTGAGATTAGTTCTCAAAACATAGCTCAAAGGTTTTCCTGGAAATCTCAGTTTCGCTACTAGCTTCATTTAGAAAGCTATTACTCATTTATGAAAACTAGCCCGAATGCTCTTCGAAAATCTCAGTTTCCATTCTTATTTAAATGTGAAAACATTTTTATATCTCTTTGAGAATATTTAGTCCCCATATACATTTTTGAACAAAGAACTTCAACTTTACTCTTCACTTAACTCATACTTAAGTCTTAAATCAAAGTTAAAATATTTGTAAAAGACTTTTGAAAACTTGAAATGAACTTCTCTTACTTGACTCTTGAATTCTCTTGACTTTGATGTTAACTGCTCTTGACTTGACTCTTAACTAATTTTTGAATTTAATTATGGATTCAAGGATTAAGATTTGTGTTTTGAGAGATCTCACGGTTGTTAGGGATGATTTTAGATAGCTAAACATGAGAAAAGACAAAAAAAATGATTTGGAGGTGAGTGTGCGATGCGGAGGCATATTTAACTTTTGGTTCCTAAAACGTCTTTTGATGCAGAATACCTCTTGTCAGATCCGCAATGCGGAGCTGAAAATTCAAAACTGGGCACTAGGCACGCGACCACACTCAAATTTTTCCCATCAAAATTTTTTCATCGTTTTTATTTCCCAATTCACACAGACTCAGTTCCTTTTCTCAAATTACTTTTAGATAAAGATACCCAACAAATGTACCTAAGAACCTAACTCGAAATGACCCTATAACACGACATAACAAACTCAAAAGTTTCCAATCCAGGCTAATTCGATAACAACACATGAATTGAAGAATGAGTATAAAGATATCAATATTCTAATGCTTTTAGGATGAATCCAAACTGAAATTAACATGCTTGACACGTGAGAGAAAGATCCCAACGTTATGACAGCCTCACATACCTGGCAGAAGCAATCCTTTGGCGAATACACCAACTTTCTTGATTAATCTTGATAATTTTTGTTATTCCCTTCTTCTTTTCTCTTCTCCTTTCTCCTTAGCCCTAGCATGAAATTCCAAATTCTAAAACTGACTAACTTTAGTCTTAACCCCTATTAAGATGCTTCACATGCTTTCACGTAGTTGGTCCTCTCATGTAACCAAAAGTCAACTTGTCAGTTGGCCGACAAGTGGCAATCCAATCCCATTTTATGCCAGAACGTGGCAATCTAATCCTCAATCACAAACCACAATTTACAAGTACATCATTAATGATCATACATTAGTTCATGATTTCATCGTAATGACAATCACACATCACATTTTCAAAGTCTATGATCAATATTGCAACATGCATACATAAAGAAGTATCACAATTAAGCAAGACAAGCATATACCACACATCATAGAACCACAACTATTACCTACCTCGAAATAAGATTGAAACCCTAGACAACTTGATCCTTACCTTTCTAGATTCATTCCGCTTTTTCGTGGTCTACAATCAACAATTTATATATGGAAATGAATAAGGAAACACTAAATTTCCGAAAAATCACAATATATGAACCATAGTTCAAAACCCATGACCCCAACTAGTCAATTAGGGTTAATTCCACCATAGGATTCTTCAAGAAATCCTTTCCCATCAATATTGACCCATTATAAAATGTTCTACGGATTGAAAAATGAGTTCGGGGAGTATAAAGCTTACCTCTAATTTCAAGAATGGTGGAAAACGAGTTGGAATAGCCCAAGGGCCGTCTCTAAGCTCAAAATGTCGAAAAATATAAAATAAAGTCGTCTAAGGTTTTTATTTATGAATTTTAAGCCCAATATCCCGCTACAGCGGCACCTATCCCACTGTAGCAGCGTCACTGCAGCGACACTAATCCCACTGCAGCAGCAAAAAGTGAACCAATGAGCTTCCCTTAAAAAATCCCAAAATCCTTTCATTCCATCTCCGCCTCGCCCGCTACGGCGATACCCCTTCCTCTATATAGGCGTCGCTGCAGCGTCATGACTCCTGACGTAGATGCACGAAGAGAGGTAGTGATGTCCTTAAGGGAATTTCACTTTTCCTATTACAACACCCTCTGAACTCAATATTCTCAGAAAATGCCCTTAACGCCAAAATAAATTCTTGATGATCTACTTATCCGAATTCAATTATGTAAGGTCGCACGGATTTGTTATCGAGTTATCTAACTGATTATGAAATCAAATACACATTTAATTTGTATGATTGCAACCGAATTTCCTTACAGTGTGATAATTCTATATTCCTCCAAATCTGGACAATATTGGGGAAGTCCTACTACTATAAAAAACGTTTTTGCAATCCCGATTTTTTCCCATTGGCATTTTGTATAATTACGAAACCCGATTATTAAATATAGATATAAAATCTTATGGTTCAAACAAATGCTTCAAGTTTAGGTGAAAAAAGATAAATAAAGACAAAATGAGACAATTCATGAGAATGTAAGGACGTAAGTTATCAACTTTTTCATAATGTTTGATAACTCATCATCAAAAAATCTCTGTGTATATATGTTTTTGTAAGATAATTGATCATTTGGTTTTTATTCTTTCTATATGTTATTTTTAATTCAAAGCACAAAGAAAGTCCTATCATATATTGTACAAAACTTATCATTTATGATATCATACACAATTATGTTTTTGAGATAACCGTGCAAGGCACATTACCTGAACTTGTTCATTAATATGTGTAAGAAATCATTGATAAAAACTCTAACTTTTTCATAAGAATCATAAATTGAAGAATATTGGGTAAAACCTTATATTTAAACATAATTGCTTATATATCAAAATAATTTAGGCATTAAAGCAAAAAAAATATTATTATTGAAGTCTTACATACCTTAGTGACGAATCATGAAGAACAATCTTAAAAGATGAACCCTACCCTTGGTATTTCTTGGAATTCATGTGACAAGAAATTTAGGAGTGTATGAGAGGGTTTTATTATTTTAGCAGACAATGAGGTACATATTAACTTTTTGTCATGGAGTCATCACGGAGTTTTTCCCAGGTTAGAGTCTCTCTCGTAAATCTGTCATACCGTTTTACTCTACTTGAATTGATGCAAACTTGACTACGTTGGAAAGAAGACTCATAGTCCTTTAATTTACAGGTTATGGCTCACCCAAATCTTAATATTCTAAGAGATGTAGTTGTTTGAAGTTTAACCTTATATGTACTCATGTGAAAACATAGTTGATATAAATGCTTTGAACTTGGCTTGGTGTTACAGGTCCCTTATGACCCTAAATAACATCTGATTCCCTTTATACACTTAACAAAGACCTTAAAATACATATACAAGTAGGTCATCATCCTTTTAAAACTCATATACTTACGACGAGTAGAGTTGTAAGGTGTTACATGAGTTCCTACATTATTTTTTTATACATGTGCAATTAAAATGTGATATTAATTTTCTATAAGATGCATCTTAATTATATATTGAACCGCTGGTGTGTTATATGACAATACTCATATCTAAAATTTCTATCTTTGTTATATAATTTAATTTAATTTTTATATTTTCTAGATAAATTTGATAGAACTTAAGGACCATTTATAAAAAAAATATGCAAAAATGGATAAAGAAGCCCAAATAAAATAAACAAAAAGCAATACAAAAAAGTATCTAGGCCAATTCCATTATCTTCCTACTGTCTTCTCACACTTTCTCCATTCCTTGTCTCTTCCTCCATCTCTACAAACTAACAGTGCCCTGGTTTTCTGTTTCTTTTGGTTGTGGGTGATTCACACCTACCTTTGTTATCTTCTCTTCTTTCTCCGCTCACAGAAGTAATTAGCTACCTCAATTTTACATCCTTATTTCTTTCAAATTCTATCAATATTTAATATTATTTTTTATTTTATAGAGGTATCTTTCAGTGGATGTAGTGGATCCGAAGATAATATTGAAAGAGGTACCAAGTCATGAGTGTTATTGAAGACATCCTCTGTAAGCTCCTCTCCTTCATTTCTACATTTTCTTCCATTTGTTTCCTCCTCTTTGATGTATCTTTGATTCTCAGATAAATCGGAGATGGAGACATCAAATGCTCCTGATCTCTTAATCAAAGGCTTTCTTTTCCATCCTAATAATTTATATTGCTAATATTAAATTTAAGGAATATAATATTAGTGTTTATTAATAGATTATGTTAATTTTATCCATATTAGACTCTATATAATAATAGGGAACTATATATTACACTTTGGATTTCTAATCTAATGTGAAATAATTTTTCACATAACAATGTGGCCTTTAGATATGTCCATAATGCCTCATAATGTATCTTGTCTGTATCTTGGAACATGTATTTAATTTTATATTCCTATGATGATTTTAATACATTGAAATATTATTTACAACTCCAATAGTAATATATATTTGTGCATATTTGCGTCTATTGTAGATGCATGTATATGACATTCAAGACTTGGATTTAGTGTTTAATAACTAATGAATCGTTACCAAACAAGAATTACTTGGTTCTATAGATAACGTGATTTGTATTGTTATCAAAATTTGAGTGTTTTTATATTTTTATACTAGATATCACGATTCAATCTATAATCTTTGTAAAAAATTTAATTCCCCCCAACCCCCCTTCCCGCTTCTTAGCTATTTATGACATATAAAGAGTATAATGTGTCTATTCTTGAAAACACAAAGATGATTTAGTGAATTTGTAAAGGGGAGATGGAAAATCAAGATGCAAATTAATTAGTTGTGTAGATAGTGTTGCATCATTTATTTTTTACATCTTTATATGTCTTTGTCCACCATTTTATCAGTTATTTTTATTAGTATTTTTTTTCTAAATTTAAATTTCTAGTTACTGTATAATTTCATACACTTTGTAGATTTTAGAAATTAATTCAAAGAGTTCAATTTGTTCATCTAGCTTAAGCTTATGGTTCCCCATCTGACAGTCACTTACTATTCATTCTGTATCAGCAAACCTGCTGGATTCGTAAAGCCAATTAGTTCTTCCAATACACACATGCCAATTTCAGAAAAAAGTGCTTCAATTTCCTTTTCCCATTCTTCTTTCTTTGGAGGAAGAGGTTCGTCTTATTCAAACAAGAATATTAAATGAAGTGTTTTTTTGACAGAAACATGTTCATTCTCTTATGGAGGAGTGAGTTTATAATAATCACCACAGTCCTCTTCATACTAGGATTTACACTCCTCATAATCAGACCCCTCCTCATTTGACTCCTCTTCATCAGATTCCTCCTTATCAGCCTCCTGATCATTCTTATTTTAAACTTATCCATAGAGCGTGTCCGAGAAGATATGTTCGGTCTTTGTTGTGGTTTTCACCCTCAACAACAAGGTGAGGTACAATTACTACATCATGACATTCTCCTCTTCCAAACTATCAGATATTTCCTCACAAGTTCTTGGAATGAACTTCCTCCTCTTGTTACCTCTAGAAGACTCCACGATTCTTCTTTTCCTTCAAACCTCTTCAATATACTTAACAACTTCACAGTACTCTTTAGACTCCTCGTAATCACTTAAAAGAATCAAACTTTTGTTGTTTTCACCCTGAATAGTAAGTGGAGGACTCGCCAGTGGGATATTCCCAACCAAAGGCCATTTCTCGTGATTTCCACCGTCCACCCACATCACAAGTTGTGTATCCAATTCTGTAATGGGACTCTTACAATTTCGACACAACCATTTTGAAACAAAGGCATCTCATGAATCCATAAATATGCACATAAGTCAAATTGCACAATAATTAGTACACTAAAAAAAAGAAAATAATTAAGTTCATCTTTGACTTCCAAAAATAACAAAATATTTGTCATTTTGGAAGTCTAAGACAAAATTAATTATTTTCTGATCTATTATTAGTGTACCATGATTGCATAATTTGACTAAGGTTCATATTTACGGATTCAAGGGATGGATTTGTTTAACATAATGAATATACGTACTATATGCGTTTCAATATAGTTGGAGACAATAAATTTGAAGAAACATAAAAGCAGAGTTTAAAATATGTACTCAAAAACAACAATTAATATCATAAGCATAAATTAATGAGTGTAAAAAAATATACAAAGATATGTAAAAATAGAATGAAATAGAAAGGAAAAAATTGAGTCAACTCAATGCACAATGTCCCATTAAAAAAACTATCCCCTATAATACCAGAGGTTTAAAGAATTACATCCTCTCAGGATGAAACAATTTTATTCACCAACATATTGATACAAAACAATGGTGTCGGTAAGTCAGTCAACATCAGCAAAGTATACTAATATTTAATTTTGCGGAAGTAGAAGAAGAAGATCAGAATTATTGTAGTTTTAAAATGAGAGAAAAAGGAATCCCTCAATTTATAGACAACAAAGGGTAGTGTGAACAACTGTTTATTGTTCCCTATCAGAAAGGTTACAACCTTTCGTAAAGTTCACAACCTTTCAACTACTTTTCATAAAATCGCAACTCTTCATTAAAGTCACAACTTTTCATAAAAGTCAAAATTTTTCATAAAAGTCTCAACTCTTTATTAAAGTCAAAACTTTTCATAAAAGTCATAACTTTTGATAAAAGTCACAACTCTTTATTATGGTATAAACTTTTCATAAAATTCACATCTTTTCATGAAAGAGGAATGGTAGTTTTAGAAATAAGTAAATTTAAAAGAAAGTTCTTGCTTGTGGTGGCGCAAAGTAGGCGAGCCAACGATTCTCTTATATAAAAATATGATATGATAGGATGCCTCAGTAATTAATTATGTGGTCCCTATAGTGCACATATTTAACTAGAACTCAGAACCCTAATTCTAAAGGGAAAAGGGGAGAGACATTAGTTTTCTTTTAAAAAGAAAACTAGCATGTATTTTTCGATTGACGAAAAATACTGTGTGTTTTTATTCTCCTCTTTGGATTGGGAAGAAATATTTATAATTAGGGATTCTTAGAAATATGGAAGGTTTCTATTCATACTTGCCCACTCAAGTATTGAGAGAGTTCGGATGTGAACTTGGTATCACGAAGAAAATAGTTATTGTCTATCTTGTAGATTCGCTTCAAGGTATCTTCTCACGCTTCAAGAGGTAATTCTTGAATTAAGTTCCAGTAAGTTTGTGTGTTCTAGAATATTATATGTGTTCTAGCATAAATGATTTTTTTAATCTATTATTCATGTAAACAATAAGATTCAAATATGCTTCCATTGTGCATATAGTTTTCCAACAACCTCTTCATATACTACTCTTTGATTATTTTGATCACCCATTACAAAATGGACCTCATATATCTGTTTGTTCTTTCAATTTCCGAATCAAAAGGAACAAGGGGAGATTCTTGACTCCTAGGATCGGTAAAAAACTATGGCAACTTAAAATGGACAAAAATAGCAATCACTGTAATATAAAAAATAAAAGCTACTTAATAAATTTCTACAAACTATAAATCTCGTATCTACACTCCTTGACAAAGTCGCTAAAATTTTAATGTCGCCCAAACTACACCTCAATTCGGATAAAGTGGCCAATGCAAAGAATAGTAACCCAACAAGGTTGGGGTTGAATCTCACAGAGAGCATGGTGAGAAATATTTTATAATGTGCTATTGAAATTCAAAGTAGTAACTACTATTGGAGTTGGGGTCTAAATGGGAAATTAATTATTAACTACTTATCTACCTAGTTTGAAATCACGAATAAGAGATGATCTACGGTTATAATTCTTAGATACTAAAACTCAAACAGATAATTTACCATCAAATCTTAACGGTGTCCATTTTACAAAACTGATGAATCTATAATCTCATAAATCTTCTCAGACTAATCAAGAGAATATCTCCCTTACTCCACGCCGACACTTGGATTTTTAATTAATTTATTTGTTTATCAAATGTCATAAGTTAGTTATCTTATCTTTAACTCTAACTTTAGGTGGACGTTTGTAACAACCCTAAAAATGAATAAGATAAATACTTAAGGTGTCAAGAATGCTTGCGATTAGACCAAGGTTCACACCGATCGATACGCGTAGAACCAGACCTCAGAACCCTTACTACGACCAAGCCAACTAACTTGGGGAGCTAATTGAGCTTGGAAAGGTTGGAACCAACCATGTGAGGCTCTCAAAAATGAAGATTTAATCGAAAGAGTCTTTACCGGACTTAAAAGAAGAAATCTTGAGTTTTGAGGGTCCAGGGGTAAAATGGTCTTTTCCAGGCCAAGGGTAATATTGTAATTACCCTAAGGAATTAATTAATTAATTAATTAATTTAATTAAAATATCAACTCGGGTTGGGGCTGTCACAACCCAAAAGCATACCCTAGAAGTTAGGATACAATCTTGGATTGTAACCGGCGTCGTCGACCTATCGTAGGTCTAAGACAAGCCTCTCATATCATTCATTGCATTGGCATAGTAAATTTAGTGGAAAATTTAAAACTTTTCATAGCACATCATATGCTAGAAACATCACATTATATATATATAAAACATAAGTCATAATACATATTTAGACTCTAAGTCTCTTTGCCATCTTAGACTCAATAACTTTAGAATACATTAGGGACACGGCCCATACGACACCTTACATAACTATACAATATTTAAAGACTTTACATTAAAGACATTTGTAGGACATCCTTGAACTTAAGGATTCCTTTCCTTGAGCTTGGGAAATCACCTATCAAGCTCCTCAATCATAGATCTCCATTAAGCATTCCATAACCTACACTTTGTGTAAAAAGTAAAAAAGAATGGGATTAGCACAAGAATGTACTAAGTATGGTAACCATGCAAAAACATGCATTTAAAAGGGACATTTCCTTTGAAATCATACTTCATGCCATTTTGAGTAAATCATCATAAAACCTTTATCAATAGCATTTATATCATCCACATACTTCATAGAAACACAATCAAAGGCCAAACATCATAGAAAAGCACATATAGAATTTAATCCCCATTTGAGGTCACTTTACAGTGAACTCACTCTCCTTAACATTAACTCTTTCTTTTAATTCATTTGCTTATTAAGTAATCGTTTAAGGATACTTGGTGCAATGCATCACCTTAGGAACATTAGATAATACCATACATAGCATCTACACAAGACAACACATGCCATCATAGAAGTATAGTACAATATAATCATAGTCAAACCAAGACTACAATACCATACATAACGAACACATACATAATCATATCTATTGAGGTACCTTCCTAAGACTTCCTAAGGAGTCACTTGTGCAATGTCTAGTGGGTTCATTACTTCCACCTATTTTAAGTAACTTACCTTGTCCTCCTAGTTAGGATCCTATTCAATTACTTCCATTGTCCATTGTATCTTTAGGGAAACCATAACCTAACCGACATAGACCATGGGTGCTAATCATGGAATCCGGTGTCATAAAACCATACACCGATGGAAGGTGGATCTACCGGCCAAAGTAGAACCGAACATGACATAGCTATCTAGGTGGATATCCACTAGCTAGTATCCTATGGTGCCAACATAGTTTATGGAACTTGGGGAATTCATGGAAATATCAACTCTACACCCTATGTTGGGTCATGAGGCTATCCACCCCGTGAGGACCGTAATGAACCCGACCTTTATTATGTAAGAAAGTGTCACCCCTCACATGAGGATCGTAGTGAACCCTACCTCTCCTATGTTGGAAAGTGTCACTCCCTCATCTACAAGTTCACTCGGTGCTAGGCTAAGTTCCCTTTATTGAAAAGCCTTTATTACATTTGTTTATAAAAACATAAGCTTAGAATATTCATAATTCATATGCTTATAGGATATTCAAGCACCTATCTAGATTTGTAGTATTCTTTGGCACCCCTAGCAAGGCCCCTCTCACTAACTAGATCATCCATGTGTGTGAGTGTATACTTAGATGTGAGCAAACCTTTCACATAACACATAAGGTCACACATATTCGTATATCAATGCATAAGTCTATAGGCATAACTATATGAGCAATACTTTCATATAAACCTACTAAGACACTGTACGCATTCATACTTCATTATATCATATTCATAACATATTCATATAATCATCCTTCATATACATAAGAACCAAACCTAGGAACTATCCTATCAAGATACACATGTGCAATGCATAGACAAGGTCCCATACCCTTGCCCATACTAGTACATCTATCAAGTCATCCTAGTAAGGGAATACAAATCATACATTCATAAACATCACCTTAATATGCATAGTAGTAGACACTAGTGAATATGATAACTACCTTTCAGTTAGACACTATGACTTATACTACTTGTAATATGCATGTGAGTGAGAGTGTGTGTACATTGACCAACATGATCACATAATGACTATCAATAACTTCTAAATTCAGCCATCCTATTAGACCACATTACACTTCCAAGCACATAACACACAACACACTATAGCATAGGAGCCAAGACAATATATACCTTATAATCAAGAGTCCTAACTTTAGCTATTCACACTTTCATATAAGGGGTACATAGGTAAGGGGTTATTACCATCTTAACACATCAATGGCAGCACCTATAATTTACCCTAACATGGTTATACACATGCTCATGAAATAGCCACACAACCTAATCCACAACTAGAATAGGAAAGTAAACATAATCTTCTCATAGTATCATCTTAAGCACATGTTCATAAGTTCATCAATATGCCTTCAAGGCCATGGTCAACACATATATAATGACAATAAAGTAAACACCGCCACCATAAGTGGACCATACTACACAATGCCATACAAGGCTTCATCAACATTTCTATAAAGAATAGAGAAGTAAAAGAGTAAAGAGAATGAGCATTCTTACCAATTTCTCACCCTTTGATCATCATCAATCAATACACCTTATCTATCAATAAAACACATATATGGCAGTAGCTAGATGTACTTTAAATGTATAAGAAACCATGTACAAGTCACTACATGATTTTACCATAACATAATACAACATATCAACATACTAGGAAAGTAGAATAACATAGATCATTAATCAATTTCATTCATATGTATTATAGGTCATATTTCATGAATCATATCACCCTAAGGCAGTAGCTAATGAAATCATAATCTAGATGAGACACTACTACAATTTTCCATTAAGGTCGATACAAGCATGCTTCATATAGGGATTTCATGGAAAGTAAGTTTACATAGGTTAATCATATTAAACCTATCATGAATTAACCCATATTATATTAATTACATATAATTCATCCTCATATTTCATTATAGGCAGCATCTATAGACATTAACCATAATCAATTCCTATAGCGACTAACCTAACGTCAAGATCACAAGTTACAACTTCATGAAAAAGAAGAACCTAGATTAATTCAAACCAAGCCTTCTCTACTTTGGTCATACATGATTTATATCCACAATTCAACCATGGTATTAACCTAAAACAGTAACTACAAGAACCACAACTTAATCGAAATTCACTTTAGATCACAAGAAAACCAATGTTACAGTGAACTATAGAAAACTAGGCTAAACATGCTCAAATCTTCATACATTGATCCTCATGGATCATTCAACATCAATTCAACATAAATTCATGTAAATGACAGTATATACAATAAATTCAACGTAAGGTAATCATAATTCAATCGATAACAAGTCGAGATCACAAAGCCCATGCAAGAGCTAAACCAATTTTGGAAGCAACATGGGTTCATCTTGCAATTGGAGTGAAATCACATTCAAACCACTGTATTAACTTCAATTCATCATGATTTAATCATTAAAAACGTTTTTAGAAAGAACTCATGGCTAGATTGGAGAAGAAGAACTTTGATCATAAACTTTCTTTGCAAACATTGAGAAGAACTCTCCAAGTGAAAGGTTACTTAGAGATGAAGGATCACCATACCTTTATCTACAAGAAAGCCTCTAAAACTTCATGATTCATCCATAGAAAATCCATCTCCAAGCAGCTCTTGAGCTTCACCAACAATGGTGGTTTTAGAGAGAACATTTTTGGAGGGAAAGGCTTTAAACATGTGAGAGGATTTGGGAATGGGTTGATCACGTTTTTAAAGAATTATATACACCTAAAATTAACTAAATAAGCCCTTAATAATCAGTTTAGAACGTGGGGTGAATTTCCCATTCACCCCTTTAAGTGGCAGCACGCAGCAGCAAACCTGCAGGTCATCCGCGACGAGGGGCTCGACGGGGCGTCATGGCCATGACGGGCCGTGGCAGCCACCGTCGCCCATGCCTTAGCCAAATTCTTGGATCAAGACCTGACCAAGGCAATCCTTCTTCTACGAGACCTGATTGACGGTCCGTTGGTGGCCCAACGATCCGTCATTGGGTCCGTCAAGGGACACTGCCCACGAAGTGTCTTAGGCAGCCTTGGGTCCTTCTTTTGGGGCCTCTTGTGGGGCCCTTTAGATGTCGCACTCGGACGTTTCCAACGTGATTACAAAACTTAGCATGTTATAGACCTTCCACATAAGTTTCATCCAAAACAAACACCTACAAGACGTCCAAACAGCCTTGACCCCAACATGACTTACGATGAACGTCTTAGGGGCTATCTTTCGAACGCCTTAGAAGTTCTTGGGCGTTTGACCTCCAAACTTCACGAAACTTCATACAATAACATTAAACATCATTATAAACCATTTCAAGACTTATTAGACTCAGTTCATACGATTTAAGCATGCATACCCACATAAGGCACATAAGCGACTATTCGTCGAACGTCTTGGACGTCCCTTGACGTCCGACTTCCAAATCACTTCAAACTTTGCACACTGCCTATATATAACATAATAAGGCATTTTAGGCCCTTATAACATTAAGACGAACATGTTAGGCTCTAGATACCTTATCTTATTTTTCGAGGTCTTACAGGGGCGACCCGAAGTGACCCATTTTCGCAAATAGGGTGTCACTCGGGTTCAATCCCCACTAGAAGCAATGAATTTATGATTTTATCATCAATTAAAATCTGATTTTTTTTAAGGTAAAAATGGTCCTTTTACCTATAATTAAATAAATCAGATTTTTGTTTATTAAGGAGAGTCCTAAATTGACTAAGTCATCCTCTAATCCTAAACAGCCTCACACATTTCACTCTCTCACGTTTATCACCTCTTCACGCTCAAAAACTCTCTTTCACGTTTGCTCTCTGCCAAATTAACTGAAGAACTGAAAATACATCGAGAGTTCTTCACACTTGAATAACTCACATGAAAATTTGAGAAAAAAACAAAGTAACCAAAAACGTCAAGGCAAAGAGAGGTTGTTCGTCGAGTGGTGTGTACGTTGAGGAGGCTTGGACTGATTTTGGAGAGGGTTTTGGGCAGCAAATTCACGTTTGAACAAGCAAATTAAGGTATGTGTTTCTTCTCTCTTGGTCCCTTTCCCAAGAGGCACCTTAAGATTCAAGATATTCACTCCGAAACTAGGGTTGTTTCCCCTTTGCATGTCCTTGTCACTAGCTCCCAATGATTTCGTAGGTTGGGTTTGTTTGCTGGTAGATTTAGGTATGTGTGATGTTTTTATGTTGAATGTGAATATGTTTATGTGCGTGAAATTACAAAAATGACAACCAATGTGTGATCGAAAAAAATGATGTGTATGTGCGCATTTGGCAGTGAGTTTAGCCACTATTTTGAAGACGTGTAAAGCATGCTATTTCTTGTATTTTATGTGTTAAATTTGTGCATAATGTGATGTTCATATGGTGTGTGAAGTTACAAATTTTGAGTGAAAACGCTTGACTAAATATAACCCCTAAACTACACCTAATTACATACTAAGTGCTTGGTGAAATGCCCTAATAAACTAACATGAAAAGTTGATTAAAGGAAGGTAAAAACTATGAATGAATTTTCAGATTTGTGTACTCTAGTTTCGGTCAACAATGAGGTTAAAAATCTGGGTTTTAAAATGAAAATAAAATAAGTGAGGTCAATGGGAATTAAACCCAAGACCTCACATGTTAAGGAGGCTAAAAACGTGAAGGGGGTTAAGGGGAATCGAACCCTTTAGCTACTGGTTTTCGCAAGAAAGGAAAAGAAAAAGGGGGCTAGGGGATTCGAACTCGCAACACTGGAGGAGGAAGAGGAGAAAAATAAATTAAATAAATAATGGGAGGCGTGGGATTCGAACCCACGACCTCCACGCAGCGAGTGAAAGAGGATAAACTAAATAAAAGAAAATGTGAGGCGTGGGAATGGAACCCACGACCTCAAGGCTGAAAAGGAGAAGGCGAAATTCACTAAAGAAATAAATGAGGTTGTGGGGGTTCGATCCACAACCTCACTGCCACACGCCTAACTTAATGAATTTTTAATTAAAAATAAAGATAGGAGGCTGTGGGGATTCGAACCCACCACCTCACAGCCTCAGCGAAATTAAAGTTTAAATAAGGAGGCTGTAGGGGTTCGAACCCACAACCTCCCTATTCCAGCGAATAAATAACAAAAATAGAAGAGGCTGTGGGGGTTTGATCCCACAACCTCTTGGTTTGGGCGGAAAGGGCAATGAGATGTTAATTAAAAATAAAAAGGGGTTGTGGGGGTTCGAACCCACAATCCTTCGGACAATTAAAGAGGAAAACTAAGTAGAAAATTAATGATACGATGTTAATGTTGGGATTTAATCTAGAGTTCTAATGTTATGAATATTAAAAATAAAATCAACGAAAAATGTAAATGATATCCAAGTGATTCAAACTTGGGTTTCCTTGCCTAAACTTCCGTATTGATACATAAGTCATACGTGAACAAAATATCCAAGAATAATGCCACCTAATTAGATCGAAATCAAGATCTTGGCAAATATACAAGATACATAAATCTTGTACTACATAATCTTAGGAATGTATGAATCACTTAACGAATTATCAACGAAACCTCATGACTTGTGTGCATAGACTCATAAGTCTAGCATACGTTTAAAAGTAAGTGAACCTAAGATGTATGTACTGAATGATGAAATGAACAATGAAATGATGAAACCCGAGAAGGGTTAAGTAAGGGTATGAATCACACCAATGGCCAAGTATACTGGCATATGATGAAATGAACGTTCACATAAAATGGGGTGAGTAATTATGAAGAGTAAATGTGCTAATGATAATGAATGTGGTGACAACATGATATGAGGCTAATGCAAATGATGAGAGCAATCTCAAATGAGCCTAAGTAAATGTTACCAAAACGTACCCACCTATGAGAGTATAAGATAATGAAGAGATCAGTCCCTATGAACACTCTAATGAAAGTATTGAGATTAACTCACTAAATACTAATGATGAGATGAGAAATCATCTAATGAGCTATGATGTCCTCATACTAGAAGCCAGCTTCCATGACGTATGAGTTGAATGTAATGGAACTTTATACTGAGCACCGATAGGCTAGCTATGAGCGTTGATGCCTTCTTTCGGGAAGGGCGGAGGTTCACGTAACTCTCATGAGATGAGACTGTCCGACTTGCCGGGTATGGGTCTCCTTATATCTCCTAGTCTTCGAACCTATACTGCCAATATAGAGATCTGGCGGGGTTAAATTCCCATGTATGCTAGCATGTTTTTGGGTCACCTTGGCCGGTGATTCCACCTATTTTCGGTGTGGGGGAGACACTGGATTTAATGATGGTCACATGATCTACGTCGGTTAAAGTTAAAGTTCCCAATGAATGAATGAGGCCAGCCTCAAATGAAGTACATAATGAAATGAATGATACCGAAGGTGTTAGGATAAGATGATCAAGAGGTGAGCTATACTCAGGTAATGACATTAGGTTATTCTTTATCATTGCACAGCAAACCCGATGAAAGTCTTAAACGACACCCTAGGTATAGCTGGTGTTCACACTGGCCTATGAACGAAATGAAATGAAGTACATATGAATGAATGAAGTAGACTCTGTATTTGCTAATGAAGACTCCCTAGTTGAGGTCCCATATGTTGAGCCCTCATTTTGGAAAGTCTTAATGTCAAGTCCATGATTTCAAGGTCTCATGGCATATGAATGAATGATATGAAAAAAGCTATGTGTTATATGTTATGTGCTATAATATGTGCTATGTGTAAGATGTTATGTGTTGTATGCAATATGATATTTATGATGATACATGTTACTCTCATGGTATGACTTTCCTAATCCGAATTTGGAAAGCTCACTGACTTTCCTAATCCAAATTTTGAAGGTTCACTAACTTTCCTAATCTCAATTTGGCAAGTCCACTGACTTGATTTTCCATAATCATGTTTTTAGGAAAGAGCTATCTTTTCTCATGCATGTCCTTGGTGTGTGCTTGCATATACCCATACTTAGTACAAGTGTGTACTAACCCCATACAAACTCTACTATTTTAGGTGCAGGCACAGGTGGACGATAGAGCTACAGGATCATTGTTGAAGTTATCCGGACGTCCAGCATTCATCCGGAGTTGGTAGGTCCTCATGCTTTCGAGGATGCTAGTGTTTTATATTCTAGCTTAGTTTTAGAGTTGAGCTAGTGGAGCATGTTCCACTAGCGTTTCTTTCGTGTTTTTATTCAGACTATGTATTGGTGCCATTTAGGTAATTATACACTTTATAAGAATTAAACTATTTCGTTCAGTTGCTTATCTCTTAATGTTAGATGGCTGATGGTGAACGATATGAAATGATGAGAATGTTTAATAAGTTTGTTAAGAAACAAAAAGTTTCAAATTTTCCGCTAAAATTAACCTATTTAAAGTAAGAATAACGTAAGTAGGCTTGTCTGCGACCTCTGAGAGGTCAACGATGCCGGTCTCGTCTGGGGTCTAGATTCTAGTCGTGATAAAGTTGGTATCAGAGCACTAGGTTAAATTCCGATAATAACGAGTTCACATCAACCACATTGAGTAGTTTCTAAGTCATGGTAGTGAAGTGCACCACTATCGTGGATTAGAGACTGCATGATGCGTAGGAAAACTTCCCTTTTTCTGATCTTATCATGCTTTTCTTAATGTCTAATTTCTCGGTGTTATGAGTGTGTCTAACATCAATTCTTATTTTTTTCAGAGAATGAATACTAGGAGGAACGTTGGTCAGAGGAGAGGAGGAGCAGCTGCTGGGAACAATCAGGTTCCACCCCAGGCTCCAGCTGATGGAGTGGCTATGCCAGTTAACCCAGTTGGGTTGACTAATGTTGAGGTAAGGGCATCTCTGGCCCAGATGGCACAGGCCATTACTATGCAGGCCTAGGCTATGACTGCCCAGGTCAACCGAAAGGATGTTCAGAGGGAGAACCCACTGGTTCGTAGCATGGCTGACAGGATGAGAGACTTCACGAGGATGAATCCTCCTATTTTCACAGGGTCCAAGACTTCAGAGGATCCCCAGGAGTTTGTGAACGAGGTTCATAAGATTATGGTGGCTATGGGGGCCACAGATACTGAGAAGGATGAGCTGGCTTCCTATCAGCTCAAGGATGTGGCACAGACTTGGTGCAAGATGTGGCAGGATAGTCGAGCTTTGGGCGGAGTTTCAGTCACTTGGGAGCTGTTTAAGGCAGCCTTTCTGGAGAGATTATTTCCCAGAGAAATGAGGGAGGCCAAGGTTGAGGAGTTCATCAACCTTAAGCAGGGATCTATGACAGTCAGGGAGTATTCCCTGAAGTTTGTTAAGCTATCTAGGTATGCTACTTTCCTTAGTATCTAACAGCAAGGATAAGGTGAGTACTGAATTTTGTTAAATTATCCAGGTATACTACTTCCCTTGTGTCTAACAGCAAGGATGAGATGAGCAGGTTCCTCACAGGAATCAATGGAGTTCTGGAGGAGGAGTGTCGGTCTGCGATGCTCCATGATAATATGGACCTCTCCAGGTTGATGGTGCATGTCCAGCAGGTAGAGGACAGCCGCAAAAATAGGGGTATTCGTGATGCTAGGAGGACTAAGCCTCAATATCAGCCAGGTCCCAGCCATGGAGGCCACAGAAACAATTTTGGCGTCCGTGAGCAGCCCAGATTCAGGAAGGGGCAACAAGAGTTCTAGGAACTCTAACTTTCAGAGGAGTGCAGCACCTAGAGGAGGCAGACCTGAGCCCAAGAGGGGCAATTGAGGTGAGATATAGCATCCTAACAAGAATTGTGCTAAGTGTGGCCGAGCTCACAGTGGAGAGTGCAGACAGGGCACTAATGCCTGCTTCGGTTGCGGTAAGAGTGGGCACATGCTTAGAGATTGCCCACAGAGCAGAGGTCAGGCTGGAGGTAATGCTCAGCCTAGGCCTAATCCATAGGGTGCAGCAGCAGCCGAGCCTCCTAAGAGGAACAGGTTCTATGCCCTGAAGGGCAGGGAGGAGGAGGAGAAGTCCGCTGATGTGGTCACAGGTATGCTGCAAGTATTCTCAACTTCTGTTTATGCTTTACTTGATCCAGGGTCTATGCTTTTCTTTGTAACTCCTTTGCTTGCTCTCACATTTGAGATATTGCCTGAAGTTCTGTATGATCCTATAGTGGTTAGTACACCTTTAGGAGAAAATGTAAGAAATGATAGAGTATACAAGGGTTGCCCAATAGTGATAAGTGGTAAGACTATGTGCGCAGACTTGGTTGAGTTACCCATGCATGATTTTGATGTTATTCTTGCCATGGACTGGCTTCACAGTTGTTATGCTTGCTTGTACTGTCGTAGAAGAGTGGTGAGATTTTGTTTCCCTAATGAAGAGGAGCTAGTCTTGGAGGGGTACAACTCGAGTCGTCCTAACCTCTTGATTTCGAACCTTAAGGCCAATAAAATGATGTCCAAGGGGTTATTGTTTCATCTTGTGAGTGTTAATGATTTAGATCATGACATTCCTTCCATAGACCTAGTGCCTGTAGTGAATGAGTTCCTAGATGTATTTCCTGATGATTTGCCTGTAGTCCCTCCCCCTCGAGAGATTGATTTTGGTATCGACTTAGAACCCGATACTAAACCAATTTCAATTCCTCTTTACAGAATGGCTCCAGCTGAACTCAAAGAGTTGAAGCTACAGTTAAAAGATCTCACTGACAAGGGTTTCATTCAGCCGAGCATATCCCCTTGGGGCGCGCTGTGTTGTTTGTGAAAGAGAAAGATAGAACCCTTAGAATGTGTATCGATTATCGGCAGCACAACAAAGTCACTATAAAGAATAAGTATCCACTTCCCAGAATGGATGATTTGTTTGATCATCTCCAAGGGTCTAGTTTCTTCTCTAATATTGATCTTCGTTCAGGGTATCATCAGCTTAGGGTTAGGGATGGAGATATCCCAAAGACAGCCTTTCGTACCCGCTATGGTCACTATGAGTTTCTAGTCATGTCATTTGGTCTCACGAATGCACCTGCTGCATTTATGGATCTCATGAATAGGGTCTTCCGTGAATACCTTGACTCTTTCGTCATAGTATTCATTGATGACATTCTCATCTACTCTAAGACCAAGGAAGAGCATGAACAGCATTTGAGACTAACCTTGCAGGTACTTAGACAGCATCAGTTATATGCCAAATTCAGCAAATGTGAATTCTGGCTGAGATCAATGACCTTCCTGGGTCATGTTGTATCCAATCAGGGCGTGGAGGTGGATCCCAGGAAGACTGAGGCTGTGAAGAACTGGCCAAAGCCTCTTAGTCCCACTGACATCCGTAGCTTTTTGCGATGGGCTGGTTACTACCGCAGGTTTGTGGAGGGCTTTTCTTCCATTGCTGCCCCATTGACAGCTTTGACTAAGAAGAAAGCCAAGTTTGAGTGGACGGAGACTTGTGAGAGAAGTTTCCAGGAGCTCAAGGACAGACTCACTTCAGCCCCGGTGCTTACTTTGCCTAAGTGTGGTGAGAATTACACTGTTTACTGTGATGCATCTAGGGTTGGTTTGGGTTGTGTTCTTATGCAGGTTGGGAAGGTGATAGCCTATGCGTCCAGACAGCTCAAGGTTTATTTGAAGAATTATCCCACTCATGACCTGGAGTAGGACTCTGTGGTGTTTGCACTGAAGCTGTGGAGGCACTACTTGTATGGAGTGCATGTGGATGTATGCACAGACCACAAGAGTCTCCAGTACGTGTTCACACAGAGAGAGTTGAATCTACGTCAGCGGAGATGGTTGGAGCTGTTGAAGGATTATGACATGAATGTTCACTACCATCCAGGTAAGGCTAAAGTTGTAGTTGATGCTTTGAGCAAGATGAGCATGGGAAGTACAACCCACGTTGAGGATGAGAAGAAGGAGCTGGTGAAAGATGTACACAGACTGCCCAGACTGGGTGTGCGATTGGTTGACTCTACTAGTGGGGATGTTTCAGTTCATCCTAGTTCTGAATCATCCTTGGTAGTTGAAGTCAAGCAGGGTCAGCATCTAGATCTTGTGTTGATGGAGCTGAAGGACTCAGTGATGATGAAGATGAATGAGTCTTTTGCTTTGGGAGGTGATGGCATACTTAGGTATTAGGACAGGCTGTGTGTACCAGATGTGGAGGATTTACGGACCAGGATTGTTGCAGAGGCCCATGGTTCCAGATATTCCATACATCCAGGTTCCACCAAGATGTATCATGATCTTAAGAAGATTTATTGGTGGGATGGCATGAAGAAGGACATTGCAGAATATGTGGCTAAGTGTCTTAATTGTCAGCAGGCTAAGGCAGAGCATCTTAAGCCTGGCGGTCTGACTCAAATTATTGAGGTTCCGACTTGGAAGTGGGAGGCCATTAATATGGACTTCGTGGTTGCTCTTCCGAGGAGTAGGAGGTAGCATGACTCCATATGGGTTATTGTGGACAGATTGACTAAGTCTGCTCACTTTATCCCTGTGAAGTCTACTTACAGAGCCGAGGATTATGCGAGACTCTACATCGATGAGATTGTGAGATGGCATGGGATTTCTTTGTCTATCAGATAGAGGAGCTCAGTTTACTTCACATTTCTGGAGATCTTTCCAGAAGAGCTTGGGCATGCAGGTAAAGCTTAGCACTGCCTTTCATCCTCAGACAAATGGGTAGGCAGAGCGCACCATTCAGACATTGGAGGACATGTTGAGAGCGTGTGTGATTGACTTCAGAGGTAGCTGGGATGACCATCTGCCCTTGATAGAGTTCTCGTATAATAATAGCTATCACTCCAGCATTGGGATGGCACCGTTTGAGGCACTGTATGGTAGGAGGTGTAGATCTCCAGTTGGGTGGTTCAAGGTTGGAGAGTCATTCATTTTGGGTCCAGAGATCATTCATGAGGCCTTAGAGAAGGTCAGAGTGATTAGGGACAGGTTAGCTACTACTTACAGTCGGCAGAAGTCATATGCAGATAACAGAAAACGGCCCTTAGAGTTTGATGTTGGTGAACAGGTTTACTTGAAGATATCACCTATGAAAGGGGTGATGAGATTTGGTAGAAAAGGGAAGCTGAGTCCGAGGTATGTTGGGCCTTATGAGATCCTACAGCGTGTGGGTGAGGTGGCCTATGAGTTAGCATTGCCTGCGGAGCTAGCTTCTGTTCATACAGTCTTTAATGTCTCTAAGTTGAAGAAGTGCCTAGGTGATCCAGCATCGATTCTACCTGTAGAAGGTTTGGGGGTTGGTGAAGACTTGTCTTATGAGGAGGTACCTGTTGAGATCTTAGATAGACAGGTCAAGCGACTGAGGAACAAAGAGATTGCCACAGTGAAGGTATTTCGAGAAATCATCTTGTTGAGGGTGCTACGTGGGAGGCTGAGGCCGATATGAGATCCCGCTACCCTCATCTTTTCAGCTCTTGAGGTTAGACTTCCTACTCTTAAGTCTATGTTTCCTTATATCTCCGTATTTTGTTGCTATTGCTTGATTGTGCATAGTGATTTTGTTATGATCTGACTGGCATTACGATATGTAGTGGTAGTGTCATTCGGGGACGAATGTTCCTAAGGGGGGGATAATGTAACAACCCTAAAAATGAATAACACAAATACTTAAGGTGTCAAGAATGCTTGCGATTAGACCAAGGTTCACACGGATCGATACGCGTAGAACCAAACCTCAAAACCCTTACTACGACCAAGCCAACTAACTTGGCGAGTTAATTGAACTTGGAAAGGTTGGAACCAACCATGTGAGGATCTCGAAAATGAAGATGTAATCAAAAGAGTCTTTACCGGACTTAAAAAAAGAAATCTTGAGTTTTGAGGTTCCAGGGGTAAAATGGTTTTTTCCAGGCCAAGGATAATATTGTAATTACCCTGAGGAATTAATTAATTAATTAATTAATTTTTTTAAAAGATCAATTCGGGTTGGGGCAACCCGAAGTGACCCATTTTCGCAAATAGGGTGTCACCCGGGTTCGAGCCCCACTAGAAGCAATGAATTTATGATTTTATCATCAATTAAAATCTAATTTTTTGTAAGGGCAAAATGGTACTTTCACTTATAATTAAATAAATCAGATTTTTGTTTATTAAGGAGAGTCCTAAATTGACTAAGTCATCCTCTAATCCTAAACAACCTCACACGTTTTACTCTCTCACGTTTATCACCTCTTCACGCTCAAAAACTCTCTTTCACGTTTGCTCTCTGCCAAATTAACTGAAGAACTGAAAATACATCAAGAGTTCTTCACACTTGAAGAACTCACATGAAAATTTGAGAAAAAAAAAAGTAACCAAAAATGTCGAGGCAAAGAGAGGTTGTTCGTCGAGTGGTGTGTACGTTGAGGAGGCTTGGATTGATTTTGGAGAGGGTTTTGGGCAGCAAATTCACGTTTGAACAAGCAAATTAAGGTATGTGTTTCTTCTCTCAAGGTCCCTTTCCCAAGAGGCCCCTTACGATTCAAGATATTCACTCCGAAACTAGGGTTGTTTCCCCTTTGCATGTCCTTGTCACTAGCTCCCAATGATTTCGTAGGTTGGGTTTGTTTGCTGGTAGATTTAGGTATGTGTGATGTTTTTATGTTGAATGTGAATATGTTTATGTGCGTGAAATCACGAAAATGACAACCAATGTGTGATAAAAAAAATGATGTGTGTGTGCGCGTTTGGCAGTGAGCTTAGCCACTGTTTTGAAGACGTGTAAAGCATGCTATTTATTGTATTTTATGTGTTAAATTTGTGCATAATGTGATGCTCATATGGTGTGTGAAGTTATAAATTTTGAGTGAAAACGCTTGACTAAATGTAACCCCTAAACTACACCTAATTACATACTAAGTGCTTGGTGAAATGCCCTAATAAACTAACATGAAAAGTTGATTAAAGGAAGCTAAAAACTATGAATTTTTTTCAGATTTGTGTACTCTAGTTTCGGTCAACAATGAGGTTAAAAATCTGGGTTTTTAAAATGAAAATAAAATAAGTGAGGTCAATGGGAATTGAACCCAAGACCTCACATGTTAAGGAGGCTAAAAACGTGAAGGGGGTTAAGGGGAATCGAACCCTTTAGCTACTGGTTTTCGCGAGAAAGGAAAAGAAAAAAGGGGCTGGGGGATTCGAACTCGCGACATTGGAGGAGGAAGAGGACAAAAAATAAATTAAATAAATAAATGGGAGGCGTGGGATTCGAACCCACGACCTCCAGGCAGCGATTGAAAGAGGATAAAATAAATAAAAGAAAACGTGAGGCGTGGGAATCGAACCCACGACCTCAAGGCTGAAAAGGAGAAGGCGAAATTAACTAAAGAAATAAAGTGAGGCTGTGGGGGTTCGATCCCACAACCTCACTGCCACACGTCTAACTTAATGAATTTTGAATTAAAATTATAGATAGGAGGCTATGGGGGTTCGAACCCACCACCTCACAGCCTCAGCAAAATTAAAATTTAAATAAGGTGGCTGTGGGGGTTCGAACCCACAACCTCCCTATTCCAGCGAATAAATAAAAAAAATAGAAGAGCCTGTGGGGGTTTGATCCCACAACCTCTTGGTTTGGGCGAAAAGGGAAATGAGATGTTAATTAAAAATAAAAAGGGGTTGTGGGGGTTCGAACCCACAACCCTTCGAACAATTTAAGAGGAAAACTAAGCAGAAAATTAATGATACGATGTTAATGTTGGGATTTAATCTAAAGTTCTAATGTTATGAATATTAAAAATAAAATCAACGAAAAATGTAAATGATATCCAAGTGATTCAAACTTGGGTTTCCTTGCCCAAACTTCCGTATTGATACATAAGTCATACGTGAACAAAATATCCAAGAATAATGCCACCTAATTAGATCGAAATCAAGATCTTGGCATATATACAAGATACATAAGTCTTGTACTACATAATCTTAGGAATGTATGAATCACTTAACGAATTAATGAATGAAGCCTCATGGCATGTGTGTATAGACTCATAAGTCTAGCATACGTTTAAATGTAAGTGAACATATGATGTATGTACTGAATGATGAAATGAACAATGAAATGATGAAACCCTAGAAGGGTTAAGTAAGGCTATGAAACACACCGATGGCCAAGTATACTGGCATATGATGAAATGAACATTGACGTAAAATGGGGTGAGTAATTATGAAGAGTAAATGTGCTAATGATAATGAATGTGGTGACAACATGATATGAGGCTAATGCAAATGATGAGAGCAATCTCAAATGAGCCTAAGTAAATGTTAGCAAAACGTACTCACCTATGAGAGTGTAAGATAATGAAGAGACCAGTCTCTATGAACACACTAATGAAAGTATAGAGATTAATATATTTAATACTAATGATGAGATGAGAAATCATCTAATGAGCTATGATGTCCTCATACTAGAAGTCAGCTTCCATGACGTATGAGTTGAATATAATGGAACTTTATACTGAGCACCGATAGGCTAGCTATGATCGGTGATGCCTTCTTTCGGAAAGGGCGGAGGTTCACGTAACTCTCATGAGATGAGACTGTCCGGCTTGCCGGGTATGGGTCTCCTTATATCTCCTAGTCTTTGAACCTATACTGCCAATATAGGGATCTGGCGGGGTTAAATTCCCATGTACGCTAGCTTGTTTTTGGGTCACCTTAGCCGGTGATTCCACCTCTTTTCTGTGTGGGGGAGACATTGGATTTCATGATGCTCACATGATCTATGTCGGTTAAAGTTAAAGTTCCCAATGAATGAATGAGTCCAGCCTCAAATGAAGTACATAATGAAATGAATGATACCAAAGGTGTTAGGATAGGTTTATCAAGAGGTGAGCTAGACTCAGGTAATGACATTAGGTTATTCTTGATCATTGCACAACAAACCCGATGAAAGTCTTAAACTACACCCTAGGTATAGCTGGTGTTCACACTGGCCTATGAACGAAATGAAATGAAGTACGTATGAATGAATGAAGTAGACTCGGTGTTTGCTAATGAAGACTCCCTAGTTGAGGTCCCTTATGTTGAGCCCTCATTTTGGAAAGTCTTTATGTCAAGTCCATGATTCCAAGGTATCATGGCATATGAATGAACGATATTAAAGAAGCTATGTGTTATATGTTATGTGCTATAATATGTGCTATGTGTAAGATGTTATGTGTTGTGTGCAATATGATATTTATGATGATGCATGTTACTCTCATGGTATGACTTTCCTAATCCAAATTTGGAAAGCTCACTGACTTTTCTAATCCAAATTTGGAAGGTTCACTAACTTTCCTAATCTCAATTTGGCAAGTTCACTGACTTGACTTTCCATAATCATGTTGTTAGGAAAGAGCTATCTTTTCTCATGCATGTCCTTGGTGTGTACTTGCATATACCCATACTTAGTACAAGTGTGTACTAACCTTATACAAACTCTACTATTTTAGGTGCAGGCAAAGGTGGATGATAGAGCTACATGATCATTGTTGCAGTTATCTGGACGTCCAGCATTCATCCGGAGTTGGTAGGTCCTCATGCTTTCGAGGATTCTACTGTTTTATATTCTAGCTTATTTTTAGAGTTGAGCTAGTGGAGCATGTTCCACTAGCGTTTCTTTCCTGTTCTTATTCAGATTATGTATTGGTGCCACTTTGGCAATTATACACTTTATAAGAATTGAACTATTTCTTTCAGTTGGTTATCTCTTAATGTTAGATGGTTGATGGTGAACGATTATGAAATGATGAGAATGTTTAATAAGTTTGTCAAGAAACAAAAAGTTTCAAATTTTCTGCTAAAATTAACCTATGTAAAGTAAGAATAACGTAAGTAGGCTTGTCTGCGACCTCTGAGAGGTCAACGACGCCGATCTCGTCTGGGGTCTAGATTCTAGACGTGACAAGGTTGGTGCATAGTTCTAACTTTTTTTTAGTGATTATTTTTCCTAATGTTAACCTGTTTTGTCATGATAATCAGAATACATATGAACTCTTAATATTTACAACCATTGGAAAACAATTTTTATTCATGAACCATAATACACAACGAGCACCCATTTATGAGAAGACTTTGATGTAAAGAAGTTATTATCAAAATCCCTAACTAAGAGCGTCTTTGACATTGTTGTTGAGAGCCCAGAAGCACTTATTTTAAGAAAAATACTTTTTTTTAAAAAAAATAATGTGTTTGATAAACTTGTAAAACTACTTTTAAACAGTAGAAGAATTAGTTTTTCTATTGTTGGAAAAAGATATGAATTTCTGATTTTTAAAAAAGGGAAAAAGCACAAATATACCCTTGAACTAACGTAAATGGTATGTAAATACCCTTCGTTCTACTTTTATGACACTGATGACCTTACCATCTAAATTTTGGGTTGTATATACCCTTTGATTTAGCAAAGAGACACGTGTCATAATCTCAATGGTCTATACAACCCAAAATTTGGACGGTAAGGTCATCAGTGTCTTAAAAGTATAATAAAGATTGTATATACCCTTTGATTTAACAGAGAGACACGTGTCATAATCTCAACAGTCTGTACAACCCAAAATTTTGACGGTAAGGTCATTAGTATCCTAAAATTTGGGTTGTATATACCCTTTGAATTAACAAAGAGACACTTGTCATAATCTCAACAGTCTAACAAAATTTATTTTATTTTTTATTCATAACAAAAAATCCCACCCAAAAACCCACTAGATAATTATAACCCGCTAAAATTCCAAAAGACCAATCCCAAATAAACTCCATTTTTCGTTTCTTCATTGCTCCATCAACCAACTGCAACCAATTACCACCCCCTCACCAGAACTTAAAACACCACCACGACTCATATCTTTCGACGAAGTTCCACAAACCAAATCACTTCTTATTGCTACTAAACTCAGCCTCTCTCGCTCCACAAACCAAATCACTTCTTATCGCTAACTCAACCTTCCTTACTCTGGCAAATCAGCAATGCAACGACCATTCGGCCAACATAAAATTTGGCCATCTTGAACCTGTCTCTCCTTCATCATTGTCCAATAGCACCGACGAATAGAACCAACAAACTTCTAATGGATTTATAATCACAAAAGTTATATCTTTTTTTCCTTAGTCAATTTAGAATTTATGAACAATTGGGTGTTGTTCATTTTTAGTAGATGGTTATGATTTTGTAATCCAAATATCTCACTAACATCTCAAGAGATCAAAATAAATCAATAAGTCTCTTTTTCCTTTCTCCCATGTTCTCGCTATCCTTCTTTAAATCAAACATATGATTATTATCTCAGTTTTGTGCTACCTTCAGCATGTTTATCAATTACACAAGAGAAAAACATATATATGATACTCTCAAATTACACCTCCCTAAAGAAGTATAAGCGGTCGTATCAAGTACAGAACCCAACTATTAGGTTGGGGTCGATCCCATGAGGAAAAATGTTTTAGACTTAACTTCAATGTACGATTACTTTGATTTAGTCAAGTTCTTTCTGAAAGCAGATAATTAAAAGGGGGGTTTTGTGAAGCAAATGTCTTTTAATATCTCTAAGAAAAAAATGTAATAGGAGTAAAGCTTTGATTTTTTATCAAATTTTGAGAGAACTAGGGTGTAAGTGTTCCCCACAGGTTCATAACGTCGTATTCCTAGCTATAACAATTCTTCCCTAGTGTTTTGCATGCAAAGTGATAAGTTAGGTATCTCTAAATCCTTGGTCCGGCATTTAGAGAATTTCACCCCGTACCTTGGTCCAGCTACGTGTGTCTGAGCTACTAACCCTTACCTTTACTTCATATTAAGCATTATATTTGATGTATGGCTTAGTTATTACTTCGCACCAAACGAGACTAGACTATTAGATAGTATCCCACTAATCTATGTTGATAATTCTTTTCCTATTAACTACCTCCTTGGTCCGGCAAGTAACAATAAGGCGAGTTCAAACGCGTGCACTCTTTATAAAGACTTCTAAGCAAAAGAATTATTAATTTATACAATCACCTATTTGAGAATTGTTGTCATCTAGATTTAATTTGTTAATCACCCATGGTTCCCACAACCCTAGTTGTGGATTCAGTTACCCATGAATATAAGAACACAATTTATCGTTGTTAAACAATAAAACATGAACTTACTCTGACAATTCAAAGAAAATCTAGACTTCAACTTGAAATAACAAGCAATCACATCAAAACCAAATCCGGAAATTGAATTAATGCTAAACTTGCAAAACCCAATCTCCAAAAACAAACTAAGAACTAATGTAATAGAATCCAACCCAAAAAACGAGGTTTTTACACCCTATTTATAAAAACATATCCTAAATTAAAAGGAATTAAAATAAGGAAAGTTTTCCAAAAAAAAGCGGTTGTAATCGACGACCCCCACAAACCGTCCGTCGATGAAACGACGGACCGTCGACTGCCTCCGTCAGTCCAGACATAGCATCATTTTTCATCCTTCAGCTGGCATCTTCTCTGAATCAATCGACGGACCAAAAGCACGACTCTTCGATGCGTCTACGGTTCGTCGATGCCTTTCGTCATTCCATACTTAGATTTTCTTCAACTTCGGGTACTAGAGATTCTTTGAACTTAACAACGATTCAACAGGACGGTCCCTCGATCAATCGACGGACCGTCGATCCTTCCGTATCCCCACACTTGGTCAAGTTTTCCCGAGTTTCTCTAGATGCCTGAACTGACAGTGGACGATCACCATCTACGGTCCGTCGATGGAACTACGGACCGTCGATGGCCTTCGTGGGTCATCTTTACATTAAATTTCAGTTGCCTTCTGCGTTTCTGATTTGGACACCTTTCCTGCAAAACAAATATAAAAACATGTGAAAAACTACTACAAAAAGGCTCTAGACACACATCAATCTTAAGAAAAAAGCATTGAAAGTACCGTGAAACCACGGTACATCAACACCCTCAACTTAAATTCATTGTTTGTCCTCAATCAACGCACTATGAATCAACACAACACTTTGTAAAAGAGTAGACTCTTTTAAGCTTTCACAATCACATGCTCAATCCCGACTTTTTCTTTTCTTTAGCGCATGCTTCTACTCTTACATTCAGTAAGCTAACTCATGTGGATCAGACCATGACATAAACGCAACATGCACCGACACCTCTACTCTTTTGCCTCTCACCAAGGTACCAACTTTCCGATATTGCAACTAGTGCCCTCACTTCAAAATAAATCCTCATTTTCCGCACAGTGATTTTAACTTTAGGTAGAGGGTCTTTATTCAACACTCACGCTCAAAACAAATTTACACCTAGTAAGTACTTGTCGCCATAGGCTTGCCCTTATTTTAACTGCTTAAGTTCACCACATTAGACTCTAGGATCACGATAAGACTTTCTTGTCTTGTAACATAGACTCAAGGTTAGGTATGGTACATATTGGTACATTTTAGTGACTTTTTGCCCTCCTTGACATTACGGCTAAGCGTCCTACCTCATTCACTATCTATTATTCCCTACATTTCTTTTTGTTTCATCTTTACCTTCCTTCCCCTTTTGTGCTTTGTGGAAGTGACTCTTACTTCATTTTGTTCAACTCTTTTTCTTTATTTTCTATTTCTTTTCTGGTTCTTTTTTTTCATTCAATTGATAATTTTTGACTGAGTCACATCTCTTGACCACTTTTTCGTTTCTTTTCCACATTACTCTTTTCATACCCACTTTTCGAGTCATCAATCATAATAGCCACCCTCAACTTATGGCTTTGCCATGAGTCGAGGTACACATTACCCAAGGTTGGGTCAGGGCCAAGACGAGGTCAGTTTCTGCATTAGCCACCCTCAACTTATGCTTTTGACATAAGTGGAGGTGCACATGTCTAACGCAGATTCTGTTTTGCAGAACCAACCGGGCAAGTTCTAGATAGGTACCAACAGTGGAACAATCAAAATTCCTCACACTCTCTTGACACCTCATTACCCTATCAGATTTTCAGACACCTAGTTTGAGTGTTCGTCTGAGGGTCATGTAGTGGGTGCATCTCTATGTCATGATTAGAGACAACACATTCAACTTCTTTATACCTATTCATGCGATCGTTTTCTTAGAACGGGATATCATTCATGCTTAGCCATCATGCTTCATATTTCATGCTTTCATACTTTGTACAAGTTACGACATGTCGGTTCAACAGTAAAGTAATAAGTCTCTTGGGGCAAAAGAACACAGGCAAGAAAACCCCGAAGAGAGGATCGTGAGTTGGGCTACTCAGACTTCACCCTAACACTCACTTTCCATTTACCCCATCCCCAACAAAATAGCATGCAATTGTCCCCAATTCATAAAAATAAAGACGGTGGTAGGTGAAGCAAATATGAGGTGCATAGCGCCAACGCTAAACAAGAAGACGGGTCCTGTTTCCAGGAACCCGCAGCATCATCAGTACTAGGGTCACCCTCATTATTGCCCACAACAATCGCTGCACTATCAGTGCTCCTCTCAACTGCCTCAGATCTGGAACTAGACGCCCCAACAACTAACTCTCGAGACCTCATCTGACGGGTCTCCTTATAAATCAAAGAGGCTCTCCTCGCGGACTCAAGGTCTGTCCGCTCCTTCTTCCTCATGCGAGAATCCTCTTCCCCAGTCGTGCGACTGGAACGGTGCCTCTTGGCACGAACACGTGGCTCAGGTAGCGGCTCAGTAGGGGCTGTGAATAAAGCTGCAAGCATCGTGTCCTCCGCTAGCTCGACGGATGTAGTCTCGGGCTCAGGCCCCCTCATCTGTAGAATACAGTCAACATCGGCCCGCAAACTCGCCAAATACTTTTGATGAGTATTCAAGTCAATGGTGGGAACTGGGCGTGCAAGAACCCTCAGCTCATATGCATCAAGGCGCTGGTTAACCACCTAAATCTTCTACTCCGTCTACTTGGCCACCCTCTTCTCAATCCGATCCTCATCCTCGGCAATGGATTTCTGTATCCAAGGCTGGATTTGATGCAGCAGGGTGGCCATTTGGTCCTCTAACTTCTTGACCTTTGCTATCGTGACCAGTGCCACAGACAGTGGAGTATACCAGGAGGAACTGGGTGCTCTACTAGTGCCATACGCGGACTCGGCCAGGGTGGTGTCTGTGGGCTCTTAAGTGGCAGGATCAGCCCCCTGGGCTAACTCTACCATATCCGCCAAATTTTCACTTAGCGACTGCAACTCAACTCTAGGCCCTCTCTACAGTGCCGCCACATTGGATCATCCCTGATGAGACCTATATCAATAGTCCAGGCCAGAGTGCGGAGGGTATCAAGGTGCCGAATGGGCACTGCGGCATTTCTGCAAAAGTGGAAGATCATACAGGCGAATGGGTAAGTAGTAGAGGTCTTAAAATCCCTCTCATGTATCACAGAGATCAATAATTTTGCGAAATTGATCCCCAACCTGGCCACCAATGCTGCTACCAATACCGCTATATCCCATGTAAGAATATTTTCTACTCCGTCGGCGATAGGCGGTAGCGGACCAACAGCCATAAGAACTTGGCTGTGAAAGTGAGGTTGGACTTCTTGATAAGGCCTCTAAGGTCCAACACCCAATCTGCTCCCTCACCGTCAATGGACTGGTGATGTGCCAGCAACTGCTTGGCGGTCTCTCTCTGGTCGATGGTCCTCTGAAATTGCCACTTTTTAGCATATCCCACCTGTAATCAAACTCCGGGGTCAAGGGGGTCCGTGTAATATCTGTGGAGGTGCCATACAAGAACGGTGGATGGTGTCCAGAGAAATGTCTACCCGGCAGCCCCAAACTAACACTGTGGTGAATGGGTCTTGTTAAGAGGGTTTTGCCCGCCTATCCAAAGAACCTCTGAGAGTCGCCACATAGGAGGCGTATAACTCTCGCACCATTTCCTCGGAATACGACCCCAGAATCTTAGCCATCCACTCGAGCCTGTGTCAGATGAATAATCTCTGCACATCAGGTACTGTGTGAAGGCTCCCCGTAAGGACTCTTCGCTCGACTGTCACCATTCAGGTCATCACCCCCTTGTCATTCAGAAACTTTGCGTACCTATAGACCTGATACTAGCCATCTACATACCACCGGTTTGGCTCCTCAGGAACCGATGCAGAGACATCCTCTTGGGGTGCCAGAGAAGACTCTGAACTATTGGCCTCATCAGACGAGGATTGGCAGGCAGGTACATCTGAGTGAGTGGCTCCAAGTGATCCAGAATCGGACGCAGTGGCCTCATTCGACCCCAAAGAGTGGTCTGACTCTGAACCAGATGCAGCTTTGGAGACAGACGCTCATCTAGAACCCGAGGAAGACCCATACGGTGTGCCGGTCAGTGTGCGCTCCTCATCAGACTGGGAGGCAGTGACTACACCGGAATCCACCTTCTGAAGGTACCCCGAGTGGCTCGTGCAGCTCGTGTAGGGGTGTGGGTGCCTGGGGGAATATATTTAGGGTCCCTCTCATCATCAGAAGTGCCAATGATCTTATGGGATGGTGCCACAGACTTGGACATACCCCTGGAATAAATGATGTCCGGTTTGGGGGCCATATGTACCTATAAAGCAGGTGTTAGTCTTATAGAAATCTTACTACACATTCAAATCAAACAGAAGAGATAAAGGAAACACAAAACACATTCCAGTTCAGTCCCGTGATAGTGTCCGTCGTTGGACACTTAGGAAATTTTTGGATTCTTCATTCTACAGATCTCTCAGTTGGAAATGATGGACATGTAGAACGTCCCTTCAATCAATCGATGAACCGTAGTCCACTTCCATCGTCTGACACTTAGAATAATTTTTAACATCTCTCAAACAGGGTCACAGTTGGAAACAACGGACGTACAGAACGGCCCATTGATTAATCGATGGACCGTTGTCTACTTCCGTCATCTTAGAGTTGAAAATTTTTAAGGCTGCTCAATCAACGGACCCCATCGACGGATCGTCGGGGTTTCGTGCTGTTGGCCTGAGACAAATTTCAGGCCTTATTTCAACTATCACATTTTGACATGGTCTGGTCCCACACAAGTTAACCTAACATGCAACAACAATTAAAATACCCTTTCTTCATCCTAAAGGGTTTAGATTTCGCAAGTTTCATGCTTGAATTCAAAGAGGCTACCAAAACCCTAAGTCTAAAAGTCTATAAACTCATTTTAACCAGATTATACCACTACCCATTCACTTTCTATCATTTTAAGGGTCATTTTACCCACGTTTTAACAAGCACAATCATACAATTTTGTCCCTATGTCAAGACCCATATTCTAAATTTCATTTCCCACAACAAATGAACGAGAATTTTGTCACGACCGGAATCTAGACCCCAAACGAGACCGGCGTCGTTAACCTCTCAGAGGTTGCAGACAAGCCTACGTACGTCATTCTTACTTTACATAGGTTAATTTTAGCAGAAAATTTGAAACTTTTTGTTTCCTAACATACTTATAAAAACATTCTCATTAATACGTAATTGTTCACCATCAACCATCTAACATTAAGAGATAAGAAACTGAAAGAAATAGTTCAATTCTTATTAAGTGTTTAATTGCCAAAATGGCACCAATACATAGTCTGAATAAAAAAAACAGGAAAGAAACGCTAGTGGAACATGCTCCACCAGCTCAACTCTAAATCTAAGCTATAATATAAAACAGTAGCATCCTCGAAAGCATGAGGACCTACCAACTCCGGATGAATGCTGGACGTCCGGATAACTGCAACGATGATCCTGTAGCTCTATCGTCCACCTGTGCCTTCACCTAAAATAGTAGAGTTTGTATAGGATTAATACACACTTGTACTAAGTATGGGTATGCAAGCACACACCAAGGACATGCATGATAAAGAATAGTTCTTTCCTAACAACATGATTTTTTTGGAAGTCAAGTCAGTGGACTTGCCAAATTGAGATTAGGAAAGTTTCCAAATTTGGATTAGGAAAGTCAATGAGCTTTCCAAATTTGGAATAGGAAAGTGATGCCATGAGAATAACATATTTCATCATACTTTTCACATTTACACACAGCACATAACATTTACACATAGCACATATCATATAGCATACAATACATTTTTCATGTAGCACCTAACTTCTTTCATTTCATTCATTCATATGCCATGAGAACTTGGAATCATGGACTTGACATTAAGACATCCCAAAAATGAGGGCTCAACAGATGGGGCCTCAACTAGGGAATCTCCATTAGCAAACACAGAGTCTGCTTTATTCATTCATACGTACTTCATTTCATTTCATTCATAGTCCAGTGTAACCACTAGCTATACCTAGGATGTAGTTTAAGACTTTCATTAGGTTCGTTGTGCAATGACCAAGAGTGACCTAATGTCATTACTTGAATCTAACTCACCTTTTGATTATCCTATCCTAACACCTTTGGTATCATTCATTTCATTATGTGCATCATTTGAGGCTGGCCTCATTCATTCATTGGGAACTTTAACTTTAACAGACATAGATCATGTGAGCATCATGAAATCCAGTGTCTCCCCCACACTGAAAAGAGGTGGAATCACCGGCCAAAGTGATCCATTAACATGCTAGCGTACATGGGAATTTAACCCCTCCAGATCCCTATATTGGCAGTATAGGTTCAAAGACTAGGAGATGTATGGAGACCCATACCCGGCAAGCCGGACAATCTCATCTCATGAGAGTTACGTGAACCTTCCCTTCCCGAAAGAAGGCATCACCGCTCATAGCTAGCCTATCGGTGCTCAGTATAAAGTTCAATTTCATTCAACTCATACGTCATGGAAGTTGGCTTCTAGTATGAGGACAACATAGCTCATTAGATGATTTCCATCTCATCATTAGTATTAAGTGTGTTAGTCTCAATACTTTCATTAGAGTGTTCGTAGAGACTGGTCTCTTCATTAACTTACACTCTCTTAAGTGAGTACGTTTTGGTAACATTTACTTAGTCTCATTTGAGATTGTTCTCATCATTTACATTAGCCTCATAACATGTTGTCACCACATTCATTAACATTAGCAGATTTGCTCTTTATAATTACTCATCTCATTTTACGTGAATGTTCATTTCATCATATGCCAATGCACTTGGCCATTTGTGTGTTTCACACTCTTACTTAACCCTTCTAGGGCTTCATCATTTCATTACATAATAATCATTTCATCGTATGCCAATGCATTTGGCCATTTAGTGTATTTTACACTCGTACTTAACCCTTCTAGGGTTACTTCATATCATTACATACATCTTAGGTTCACTTATTATTAAACGTATGCTAGACTTATGGGTCTATACATACAAGCCATGAGGCTTCATTCATAACTCTTTAAGTGACTCATACATTCCTAAGATTATGTAGTACAAGACTTATGTATCTTGTATATATGCCAAGACCTTGATTTCGATCTAAGTAGGTGGCACTAATCTTGGATAATTTGTTCACGTATGACTTATGCATCAAACGGAAGTTTGGGCAAGGGAACCCAAGTCTTGAATAAATTGGATATCATTTATATTTTTCATTGATTTTATTCTAATATTCATAATACTATGACTCTAATTTAAATCACAATATTAACATTGTAGGATTAATTTCCTCCTTAGTAATATTCATAAGTTGGCCGAAGGGTTGGGGGTTCGAACCCCCACAACCCCTTTTTTTTATTTAAATTTTATTAGCCTTTCTTTGTCCACTCTCGCCTAAACCAAGAGGTTGTGCGATGAAATCCCCACAGCCTCTTTTATTTTTGCCATTTAAATCGCCTAAGTACGGAGGTTGTGGGTTCAAACCCCCACAGCCTCCTTACCTTTAATTAATTTTCGCTAGGGGCTGTGAGGTGGTGGGTTCGAACCCCCCCAGCCCCATATATATTTTTCTTTTTATTTTTCGCTAGATTGAGGGCATTGGCAGTGAGGTCGTGGGATCGAACCCCCACAGCCTCACTTGCTCTAATACTCATTTTTGCCTCCTCTATTTCCAGCCTTGAGGTCGTGGGTTCGATTCCCACGCCTCACATCTTTTTATTTTCTTTATTCTCCCTCTTCCTTGCTTCCCACGAGTCATGTGTTCAAATTCCCCCATCCCCATTTTCCTTATTAATTCATTTCGTGGGCAGCAGCTAAGGGGTTCGAATCCCCTTAGCTCCATTACATTTTTTTAAAAAAATTTCAGCCTCTTGGTCATGTGAGGTCTTGGGTTCGATTCCCCTTGACCTCACCTACTTTAATCCCTTTTAAAACTCTTCCAAAATTCCCAGAACCTGCCCGAAACCAACATCACAAGCTGGAAATTTTGATTACCTTTTTGTAGCCTATTTTCCCCACTTTTTAACGTTAAAAGTTCATGCATTTGGAGTAGTGTTTAGTGAGTCCTTTAGGTGCATTTTCTTGGACATATTTGGCCAAGAATTTATCATTAAATTCAGCCACATTAAACTTAAATGAACATCATCATTTACACAAGTTTACACACTTAAAATGACAACCAAAACCATATCAAACTTGAAGCAATAAATCAAAACTTATTTACAGTAAGTTTACAGTAAACTTTTTCACATACACACACATATTTTCGGCAACAAAGCTTGTCATTCATATGATTCCAAATACATGTTCATGAACATATTCATCACGAAAACACATTGCAACACCTAATTTCTACCAGTAAACATACCAACCTATGATTTGATGGGAGCTAAGGACAGGGATATGCAACGGGGAACAACTTAGTTTTCGGATTAAAATCGTCTGAGTCCTAAGGGTCTCTTGGGAAAGGTACCAAGAGTAAGAAGACCCATACCTTTATTATTTTACTGTTCAACCACGAAATTGCTGCCCAAATCCTCTCCAAAAATCAGTCCAAGTTCAACACTTCAACACCAATCGATGGAAGACTTCTCCCCTTTGCTTAAAGTGATGGATTTATGTTGTTTTCTTAGATTTTTGGTATGAGTTCTTCAAGTGTGAAGAACTTCAATATATTTTCTATTTTTGAACTTGTTTTGGCAGAGATAAAACGTGAGAATGAGTGGTTAAACGTGAGAGAGAGAGAGAGAGAGAGAGAGAGAGAGAGAGAGTGGCTTAAAATTAGGAGTTTTAGTTTGGGAATTAGTCAAACTAGGACTCCTTGTTAAACCTTTAATTAAAATCTGATTTTTATTTTTCTTAAATCAGCTAATATTTACTAATTAATTAATTAAATTTATCCATTTAAATAAAAACAAGTTAAATCATTGCTTCCACCTAGGTTCGAACCTGGGTGGAGCAAGACTTCACTTTTAGAGCTCACATTCGGCTCTATCTCAAAATTGCTGTTCCATTTATTAAATAATTAATTATATATATATTTAGGGTAATTACGATATTACCCTTAGCCTGGTAAAAGACCATTTTACCCCTAGACCTTCAAAACTTAAAATTTTGTCTTTTTAAGTCCGGTAAAAACTCCTTCGATTAAATCTTCATTTTCGAGAGCCTTACTTGGTTGGTTCCAACCTTTCCAAGCTCAATTAACTCCCCAAGTTAGTTGGTCGTAGTAAGGGTTCTGAGGTCTGGTTCTACGCGTATCAGTCTGTCCAAACCTTGGTCTAATCGCAAGCATTCTTGACAACCTAAGTCTTGATCCTATTCATTTTTAGGGTTGTTACATTATCCCCCCCTTAGGAACATTCGTCCCCGAATCACACTACTCTTTACTAACAATAAGTATGTCATCTATAGAACGTACACATACGTAGGTACTTCAATACTTCCATGGGTGAATATTTGATTCACTTCTTACCATGATGGAACACCTCCTTGAGACCGACTAGTAGCTTCACATTAATAGACTAAGGAATTCTTCCCTAAACTAGTCTCATCAAAGAATACAACACAAATTCAACATAAAAGTCATATAAATCAGCAACCAATATGATGACTTCAAACATATTAACCTCATACTAGGGCATAAACACCATATACAATCAAATATATGAAAGGCTAATTAAGGCTACGCACCCGAGGCTTCATCAGAAGTGCCTTCCCCTGCACCCCTAGACTTGAGTGCGAAGAATCGTTGCCTCCTTGGAGCCTCTTCATTTGGGCCATTAGTCTGAACTCTCTCCTTCCCTTGTTCTTGACTCCTTCTATTCGGACAATCCTTCACCATGTGTCTCGGTTTTCCACAGCTGTAACAAGCGTTAGAGCCCATCATACACTCCCCCCCCCATGTTATCTGCCACACTTCCTGCAAGGTTGCCTTTCCTTAGGTGTATATACTTCTTTGTTTATCTTATCTCTGGACTCGAAATCCCTATCATAGAGACCACTGGATGAACTTGACTCCCTTTGGTGGGAGAGTCCCTTCTTAAACCTTGGCTGCTCACGGACGCCAAAGTTGTTTCTGTGGCCTCCGTGGCTGGGACCTGCCTGATCTTGAGGCCTAGGCCTCCTAACATCACGAATACTCCTCTTTCTACGGCTGTCCTCCACCTGCTGTACATGCACCATCAACCTGGAAAGGTCCATATTATCATGGAGCATCGCAGACCGACATTCCTCCTCCAGGTCCATTGATTCCTGTGAGGAACCTACTCATTTCATCCCTGCTGTTCGAAACCAGGGAAGTAGCATACCTTGATAATTCAACAAGCCTCAGTACTCTCCTCAATCTTGCTATTAAATACTAAGGAAAGTAATATACCTGGATAGCTTAACAAACTTCAGGGAATACTCCCTGACTGTCATGGATCCTTGTTTAAGGTTGATGAACTCTTCAACCTTGGCTTCCCTCATCTCCCTGGGAAAGAATCTCTCCAGAAATGTTGTCTTGAACAGCTACCAAGTGACTGGCACTCCACCTAAGACACGGCTATCTTGCCACATCTTGCACCAAGTCTGTGCAACATCCTTGAGCTGATAGGAATCCAGCTCAGCCTTCTTAATATCAGTGGCCCCCATAGCCACCAGGGTCTTATGAATCTCATCCACAAACTCCTGGGGATCCTCTGATGTCCTAGACCCGGTGAAAATAGGAGGATTCATCCTCGTGAAATCCCTCAGTCTGTCAGTCATGCTACGAACCGGTGGGTTCTCCCTCTGAACATCCTGTCGGTTGACCTGGGCAGTCATAGCCTGGGCCTTCATAGTAATGTCCTCTGCCATTTGGGCCAGAGATGCCCTCACCTCAGCATCAGTCAACCCAGCTGGGTTAACTGGCATGGCCACTCCTTCAGCTGGAGCCTGGGGTAGATCCTGATTACCCCTAGCAGCTGCTCCTCCTCTCCTCTGACCATTTCCTCTCCTAGTGTTCATTTTCTGGAAAAACAAAAAGGATTGATGTTAGACACGCTCATAACACCAAGAATTCAGAAATTCAGAAAAGCACGATAAGATCAGAAGAAGGGAAATTTTCCTACGCATCATGCAGTCTCTAATTCAGGATCGTGGTGCACTTCACTACCATGACTTAGAAACTACTCAATGTGGTTGATGTGAACTTATTATTTTCGTAATTTAACCTAGTGCTCCGATACCAACTTTGTCAAGACCGAAATCTAGACCCCAGACGAGACCGGCGTCGTTAACCTCTCAGAGGTTGCAGACAAGCCTACTTACGTCATTCTTACTTTACATAGGTTAATTTTAGCGAAAAATTTGAAATTTTTTGTTTCCTAACATACTTATAAAAACATTCTCATTAATACGTAATTGTTCACCATCAACCATCTAACATTAAGAGATAAGCAACTGAAAGAAATAGTTCAATTCTTATTAAGTGTATAATTGCCAAAATGTTACCAATACATAGTCTGAATAAAAAAAAAGGAAAGAAACGCTAGTGTAACATGATCCACCAGCTCAACTCTAAATCTAAGTTTGAATATAAACAGTAGCATCCTCGAAAGCATGAGAACCTACCAACTCCGGATTAATGCTGGACGTCCGAATAACTGCAACGATGATCCTGTAGCTCTATCGTCCACCTGTGCCTGCACCTAAAATAGTAGAGTTTGTATAGGATTAGTACACACTTGTACTATGTATGGGTATGCAAGCACACACCAAGGACATGCATGAGAAAGAATAGCTATTTCCTAACAACATGATTTTTTTGGAAGTCAAGTCAGTGGACTTGCCAAATTGAGATTAGGAAAGTTTCCAAATTTGGATTAGGAAAGTCAATGAGCTTTCCAAATTTGGAATAGGAAAGTGATGCCATGAGAATAACATATTTCATCATACTTTTCACATTTACACACAGCACATAACATTTACACATAGCACATATCATATAGCATACAATACATTTTTCATGTAGCACCTAACTTCTTTCATTTCATTCATTCATATGCCATGAGAACTTGGAATCATGGACTTGACATTAAGACATCCCAGAAATGAGGGCTCAACAGATGGGGCCTCAACTAGGGAATCTCCATTAGCAAACACAGAGTCTGCTTCATTCATTCATATGTACTTCATTTCATTTCATTCATAGTCCAGTGTAACCACTAGCTATACCTAGGATGTAGTTTAAGACTTTCATTAGGTTTGTTGTGCAATGACCAAGAGTGACCTAATGTCATTACTTGAATCTAACTCACTTTTTGATTATCCTATCCTAACACCTTTGGTATCATTCATTTCATTATGTGCATCATTTGAGGCTGTCCTCATTCATTCATTGGGAACTTTAACTTTAACCGACATAGATCATGTGAGCAACATGAAATCCAGTGTCTCCCCCACACTGAAAAGATGTGGAATCACCGGCCAAAGTGATCCATTAACATGCTAGCGTACATGGGAATTTAACCCCGCCAGATCCCTATATTGGCAGTATAGGTTCAAAGACTAGGAGATGTATGGAGACCCATACCCGGCAAGCCGTACAGTCTGATCTCATGAGAGTTACGTGAACCTTCGCCCTTCCCGAAAGAAGGCATCACCGCTCATAGCTAGCCTATCGGTGCTCAGTATAAATTTCCATTTCATTCAACTCATATGTTATGGAAGTTGGCTTCTAGTATGAGGACAACATAGCTCATTAGATGATTTCTCATCTCATCATTAGTATTAAGTGTGTTAATCTCAATACTTTCATTAGAGTGTTTGTAGAGACTGGTCTCTTCATTAACTTACACTTTCTTAAGTGAGTACGTTTTGGTAACATTTACTTAGGCTCATTTGAGATTGTTCTCATCATTTACATTCGCCTCATAACATGTTGTCACCACATTCATTAACATTAGCACATTTGCTCTTTATAATTACTCATCTCATTTTACATGAATGTTCATTTCATCATATGCCAATGCACTTGGCCATTTGTGTGTTTCACACTCTTACTTAACCCTTCTAGGGCTTCATCATTTCATTACATAATAATCATTTCATCGTATGCCAATGCATTTGGCCATTTAGTGTATTTTACACTCGTACTTAACCCTTCTAGGGTTACTTCATTTCATTACATACATCTTAGGTAACTCTTTATGTGACTCATACATTCCTAAGATTATGTAGTACAAGACTTATGTATCTTGTATATATGCCAAGACCTTGATTTCGATCTAAGTAGGTGGCATTAATCTTGGATAATTTGTTCACGTATGACTTATGCATCAAACGGAAGTTTGGGCAAGGGAACCCAAGTCTTGAATAAATTGGATATCATTTATATATTTCATTGATTTTATTCTAATATTCATAATACTATAACTCTAATTTAAATCACAATATTAACATTGTAGGATTAATTTCCTCCGTAGTAATATTCATAAGTTGGACGAAGGGTTGGGGGTTCGAACCCCCACAACCCCTTTTTTTTATTTAAATTTTGTAAGCCTTTCTTTGTCCACTCTCACCTAAACCAAGAGGTTGTGGCATCAAATCCCCACAGCCTCTTTTATTTTTGCCATTTAAATCGCCTAAGTACGGAGGTTGTGGGTTCAAACCCCCACAGCCTCCTTACCTTTAATTAATTTTCGCTAGGGGCTGTGAGGTGGTGGGTTCGAACCCCCACAGCCCCATATATATTTTTCTTTTTATTTTTCGCTAGGTTGAGGGCATTGGCAGTGAGGTTGTGGGATCGAACCCCCACAGTCTCACTTGCTTTAATACTCATTTTCGCCTCCTCTATTTCCAACCTTGAGGTCGTGGGTTCGATTCCCACGCCTCACATCTTTTTATTTTCTTTATTCTCCCTCTTCCTTGCTTCCCACGAGTCATGTGTTCGAATCCCCCCATCCCAATTTTCCTTATTAATTCATTTCGTGGGCAGCAGCTAAGGGGTTCGAATCCCCTTAGCTCCATTACATTTTTTTTTAAAATTTCAGCCTCTTGGTCATGTGAGGTCTTGGGTTCGATTCACCTTGACCTCACCTACTTTAATCCCTTTTAAAACTCTTCCAAAATTCCCAGAACCTGCCCGAAACCAACATCACAAGCTGGAAATTTTGATTACCTTTTTGTAGCCTATTTTCTCCACTTTTTAACGTTAAAAGTTCATGCATTTGGAAGAGTGTTTAGTGAGTCCTTTAGGTGCATTTTCATGGACATATTTGGCCAAGAATTTATCATTAAATTCAGCCACATTACACTTAAATGAACATCATCATATACATAAGTTTACACACATAAAATGACAACCAAAACCATATCAAACTTGAAGCAATAAATCAAAACTTATTTACAGTAAGTTTACAGTAAACTTTTTCACATACACACACATATTTTCGGCAACAAAGCTTGTCGTTCATATGATTCCAAATACATGTTCATGAACATATTCATCACGAAAACACATTGCAACACCTAATTTCTACCAGCAAACATACCAACCTATAATTTGATGGGAGCTAAGGACAGGGATATGCAACGGGGAACAACTTAGTTTTCGGATTAAAATCGTCTGAGTCCTAAGGGTCTCTTGGGAAAGGGACCAAGAGTAAGAAGACCCATACCTTTATTTTTTTTCTTGTTCAACCACGAAATTGCTGCCCAAATCCTCTCCAAAAATCAGTCCAAGTTCAACACTTCAACACCAATCGACGGAAGACTTCTCCCCTTTGCTTAAAGTGATGGATTTATGTTATTTTCTTAGATTTTTGGTATGAGTTCTTCAAGTGTGAAGAACTTCAATATATTTTCTGTTTTTGAACTTGTTTTGGCAGAGATAAAACGTGAGAATGAGTGGTTAAACGTGTGAGAGAGAGAGAGAGAGAGTGAGAGAGAGTGACTTAAAATTAGGAGTTTTAGTTTGGGAATTAGTCAAACTAGGACTCCTTGTTAAACCTTTAATTAAAATCTGATTTTTCTTTTTCTTAAATCAGCTAATATTTACTAATTAATTAATTAAATTTATCCATTTAAATAAAAACAAGTTAAATCATTGCTTCAACCTAGGTTCGAACCCGGGTGGAGCAAGACTTCACTTTTAGAGCTCACATTCGGCTCTCTCTCTCTAAATTGCCGTTCCATTTTATTAAATAATTAATTATATATATATTTAGGGTAATTACGATATTACCCTTAGCCTGGTAAAAGACCATTTTACCCCTAGACCTTCAAAACTTAAAATTTCGTCTTTTTAAGTCCGGTAAAGACTCCTTCGATTAAATCTTCATTTTCGAGAGCCTTACTTGGTTGGTTCCAACCTTTCCAAGCTCAATTAACTCCCCAAGTTAGTTGGCTTGGTCGTAGTAAGGGTTCTGAGGTCTGGTTCTACGCGTATCAGTCTGTGCAAACCTTGGTCTAATCGCAAGCATTCTTGACAACCTAAGTCTTGATCCTATTCATTTTTAGGGTTGTTACAAATTCATCAAGCAAAGGAAATAGAAATACCTGAAGATTGTAGTGGAGTGAATGGGTGGGTGATCAGTGCAACAACCTACGTGCACAACCTTTAACACCCACCGGAGAAAGCAATAGGAACCAAGTAGAATTTGGGCAGAAGAGGGTTTTGGAAATTTAGGAGAATTTGGGAGTTTGGGGAATCTGATGAATCTGGAAAGGAAAAATATGGTGCTATGATCAGAAAGGAAGGAAATAAGGGAAGGGAAACGGTTGGGAAAAGAATATGAAAAGATTTTTGAGGTTAATGGATGGTTTTTCTTTTAATATAGCCGGCCGGGTCGGGTCGGGTCAGGTCGGGTCACTCGCTCTTTTGATTGACGACACCCTGTCAACGGTCCGTAAGTATGTCGACATATCGTCGACTGGACCGTCGATTGCACAAATACTTAGACAAAATTTCAGGACATACCTGGGATCTACGGACACCATCGACGGTCCGTCGATTGAACGACGGCACATCGATGGGGTCCGTAGATCAGTGCACCAGACCATTTTCTGCAGAATTCTAGTTTTGGTCCCTGCACAATGAACACCCATTAAGCTATTCTTTTTGAGTTTTTATGGACACTTTTGAGACACGGACCCTAAACTAATATCCAGCCAACACTAAAAAAAATCATGAGTATGAGTAAAAAAACGAAACAAGAGAATGCAACTATTCTTACAAAGGAAAGAAAAACCTATTATTGGCTAGAAGATACACCTCGGGTTGCCTCCCAAGAAGCCCTTGATTTAACGTCGTGGCACGATGCAAGATCCTTGATTACTCAGACTTCATCAAGGTGTTATGCCTCAACCACTTCATGGATACTCTCCCATGACCGAGGTAGATCTTAATTCTTTGCCATTGACAGTGAACTTTGCACCCTCCTTGTTCTCCAACTCAACCGTTCCATGTGGAAACACTTTAGTGATAAGGAATGGTCTCGTCCACTTGGACTTTAGTTTGCCCGGAAACAAGCGTAGCCTAGAGTTAAATAGAAGCACCAAGTCCCCAACCGCAAATTCTCGCTTTTCAATCTTTTGGTCGTGGTACTTCTTTATCTTCTCTTTGTATCTGGCTGAAATTTCAAACGGTTTTAGGCAAAACTCATCAAGCTCATTCAACCCATTAAGTATCTGCTCCACTGCTTCATTCCAATCCATCTTCAGTTTCTTCATTGCCATATGGCTTTATGCTCTAAATCAACTGGAAAGTGACAAGCCTTCCCATATACAAGTTGGTATGGAGACATACCTATAGGGGTATTGTATGCATTCCGGTAGGACAAAAGAGCATCATCAAGCCTCCTTGAACAATCCGTTCTATTAGCATTTACCATTTTTGACAGAATTTGCTTGATCTCTCGATTGGATACCTCAAGTTGCCCAATAGTCTGTGGATGGTACGGAGTGGCCACATTATGGCGAACCCCATATTTCTCGAGTAGCCCTTTGAACAACTTATTGCAAAATTGAGATCCATCATCACTAATAATGGCCCTAGGTGTTCCAAATCAGAAGAAGACGTTCTTTTTCAAGAACGCGGTGACACTCTTACCTTCATTGTTAGAAAGCGCTACAGCTTCCACCCACTTTGACACGTAGTCCACCCCACAAGTATATATTTCATCCCATGAGAACTCACAAATAGGCCCATAAAATCAATGCCCCAAACATCAAATAACTGAATCACTAGAATGGGATTTAAAGGGAGGTCTTGCCTCTTCAAAATTCCTCCATCCCTTTGACACCTATCACATGACTTGGTTAACTCGTGAGCATCTTGGTGAATGGTTGGCCAATAGTACCCACACTGCAAAATCTTGTGGGCCATCCGGATACCACTATGCCCACCCACAGGAGAGGAGTGGCATGTCTCCAAAACACCTAACATCTCAACTTCCGGCACACAACGGCGAATAAACCCATCAGCACAACTCCGGTATAAGTAAGGCTCATCCCAAAAGAACTTTTTTACATCATGCATGAACTTCTTCCTCTGATGGAAGGATAAGTCCGATTGGACTATATCACTGGCCAGATAAATTCGCAAAATCAGCGAACCATGGAATTAAGTCATGAGAAGCAGCCAATATATGCTCATCAGGGAAAGTGTCATCAATTTCAGCCTTTTCACCCAACTCTCGCATAGCTTCATCCTCTAATCTGGACAAGTGATCGGCAACTTGATTTTCAGTCCCTTTTCTATCTTTTACATCAAAATCAAACTCTTGAAATAATAGCACCCATCTAATCAACCTTGGCTTCGCATCCTTCTTTTCCATCAAGTACCTCAAAGCAGAGTGGTCAGTATGCACTATGACTCTCGTGCAAGCCAAATTGGAGCAAAATTTTTCAAACGCAAATACCACTGCAATAAGCTCTTGTTCAGTCACAGTATAGATCTTTTGTACTTAATTTAGGTCCTTACTTGCGTAATAGATGGGGTGAAGGATTTTATCCCTTTTCTGTCCCAATACCACACCAAAAGCAACCCCACTAGCATCATACATCACCTCAAATGGCTTACTCCAATCTGGGGAAATAATAATTTTTTCAGACACCAACTTCTCCTTCAGCTCTCCAAACGCCTTCAGACAAGATTCATCAAAATAGAATTTACATTCCTTCTCAAGTAATTTGCACAGATGATGTGCAATTTTTTAGAAATCCTTAATAAACCTCCGGTAAAAGACGACATGTCCCAAAAAACTTCTCACACCTTTTACAGAGATGGGTGGGGGAAGTCTCTCTATAACTTCAACTTTTGCTCGATCAACCTCTATCCCTTTCTCTGAGATGCGATGGCCCAATACTATATCTTCTTTTACCAAAAAGTGACATTTTTCCCAATTTAGCATAAGATTGCAATATTCATATCTTTTGAGAACCTCGACCAAGTGACTCAGACACCGATCAAAGGAGTCGCCAACAACCGAAAAGTCATCCATAAACACCTCAATAGTATCCTCCACCATGTTGGAAAATATCGACATCATACATCGCTGGAAAGTGGTCGGTGCATTACATAACCCAAACGGCATCCTCTTGAATACGAACGTTCCATAAGGGCAACTAAAGATGGGTTTTTCTTGATCCTCCGGGGCAATATAGATTTGATTGTAACCTAAATAGCCATCAATAAAACAATACCATCCTTTTCCTGCGAGTCTATTAACATCTGGTCCATAAAGGGCATAGGGAAATGGTCTTTCTCAGTCTATGCATTCAACTTCAGGTAATCCATACAAACTCTCGATCCGGTCACCAGCCTCATTGGAACAAGCTCGTTCCTCTCATTAGGCACTACTATCATTCCCCCTTTTTTGGACACACACTAAATAGGGCATACCCAACTACTATCTTCAGTAGGATATATGACTCCGACATCCAACCACTTAATGATTTCCTTCTTCACTACCTCTTGCATAGATGGATTCAACCATCTTTGGTGCTCAATACTTGGCTTGTGATCGAGCATGAGTTGGATTTTGTGTGAACAAATACCGGGAGGGATCCCAATAATGTCCGCAATAGTCCAACCAATGGATCGTTTGAACCTATTCAAAACATCCACCAAACACTCTACTTGTTGCACATTTAAGTCCGATGCAATGATTACCGGCAAAGTGTCATCTCTACCCAAGAATACATACCTCAGATGAGGTGGTAGAGCCTTAAGCTCTAATTTTGCAGCCTCCACAATAGATGGTCTCGTGGGTGGGGATTCGCGATGCTTCATATCTAACTCCAATTTCTTTGGTTTGGACCGATAAGCATTTCGTTCAAGTGACGCAACCAAAGACCCATAATGTTCAATACCATCACTCTCAAAATTCATGATGACTGCCGCTAGTGCCTCAACACCTAGGTGCTCTTCGATTTGTACCTCAGACGTACTCTCAACCCTGTAGGATATAGCAGATACTGTTCGGAGCTCACCACTCTACTTCATGGACCTACAAATGTTGAATGTTGCTTCTACATTGTTCAACCTAAACTTCATTTGCCCTTTCTCCATATCAACCAAGGCTTGACCAGTGGCAAGGAACGTCCTCCCAAAAATAATAGGGACCTCAAAGTCCACCTCAGAGTCAAGAATCACAAAATCGGCCGGAAATATAAACGACTCCACTATTGCGAGCACATCATGCAGTATCCCAATGGGCCTCTTCACTGTTCGATCGACCATCACTAACCGGATTCCAGTGGGCTTTGGGTCACCCAAACCCAATTTCTTATAAATGAAAAAAGGCATTGAGGTTTATGCTTTCACCTAGATCACATTGTGATTTAGCAAAGTGTAATAATCCGATGGTACATGGAATAGTGAAAGGGCCCGGATCTTCCTTCTTTTGTACAAGAGACCTTATAGCAATAGCACTACAATGCTGCATTCGGTCATCATCCTCAAAACATACCGATCTCTTCTTTGTAACCATATTTTTCATAAACTTAGCATAATCGGGCATTTGTTCCAAAGCTTCTATCAAAGGGACATTGATGGAAAACTGTTTTAACATAGTGATAAAACATCGATATTTACCATCCTCAGTCTTCTTCACCAATCTTTAAGGGAATGGTGGTGGAGGTCTAGGAATGGGGACCACTTTCTGAGTGACCTCTACTTTTTTTACCATTTTGTCCACCAATTCTCCTCTAGTGTCCACCACCTCTTCAGCATTTCTCATCTCATCTTCTACCACAGACCGCATAGGAGGATCAATAGTTTGCTTACCTCCTCGAGTAATGACTGCCATGCAATGTGAATCATTTTTAGGGTTTTGAATGGTATTGCAAGGGAGAGTACCCGGTTTGCATGGGTTCACTGTAGTAGACAATTCGTCCATTTGTAACTCAAGATGTTTAATCGAGACTGCATGTGGATCCAACTTTTGCCCAATGTTAGCTAAATCACCTCTCAATTCCTTGGCGTGCTCATCACTAGCATCAAACCTCCTCATTATGTCCTGCAACATATCCTCAACTTGCGCCATACTACCTCCACCATCCCTAGGAGCAACTTCACAATTTTGAGGTGGAACATAAGGCCCACTCCGATCATTTATGTTACCATAGTTACCCCGGTTCAAGTTGTTGTCGCGATTGTAGTTCCCATCTCAAACATACTGGCCCTCTCTGTTGTAATTACCATAGTTCCAACCTTGATTTTCATGACCTTGACGCCAATTATCCTGATTGGGTCCTTGGGCGTTTGGTCGGAAACCCCCCAACTGGTCATTCACTGTATAAGTATCCTCTTCATAATAGTACCCATCCGCTGGTGGTGGTGGTTTAATCAAGTAGTTCACTACATTTACCTTTACTGCACCTCTAGTGACATGTTTCAATACCAACCCGAGCTCAGTTCTCATTTGAGCCATCTCTTCACTAATCTCATATGTCGCCTGATTGTGTGTAGCTTGCACAGCAAAGATATTTCTCCCATTGTCTGACTTTCTAGTACTCCAAGCCTTATTGTTGCAAGAAATTTTATCCAACTTCTCTGTGATCTCGGCATAAGTGCACTCACCATAAGAAACCCCCGCGATAGTATCGAGTACTACTTTATTGTTATCATCTTGACCTCGATAGAAGTACTCTTTCAACGACTCGTCATCAATGTGGTGGTTTGGGACACTCCTCAAAAATGCACTAAACATGTCCCAAGAGCTACTTACCGACTCTACCGGTAGTGCTATAAAGTTGTTCACCTTATCCTTGTGATTAAACTTCATAGAAACTTGATAGTACTTGGCTAGGAATACATCTCTCAACTGATCCATGTGTAGATAAAATTATAGTGTAGATCAGTAAACCATACCACTTTATCTCCCGTCAATGATAGAGGAAACACCCGCAACCCGATGACGTTCATATCTAAGTCTGGCCTCCCCATACAAATTTTACATACAGACCTCAGTTTGGCTATGTGATCATGGGGATCTTCTGATGGTAGCCCTGAAAACAAACCCCTGGCGGTGAGCATCTCTATCAAACTACTAGTCACAACGAATGTGTGTCCATGGGGTAGAAGAGGTAGGACTAGAGGCCCATCAGAATAATTAATGTTGACATTACCCCTATAGAACTCTTGAGGGCGTGGGACAGGAGGCTGTATCCTCATAGCATTATCAACCTAGTTTTCCGCTACTACCTGATTGTGTGCATCAACACGTGGTGGAGGATGTCTTATTAACCCATCACCAAGATTTACTGGGTTCTACTGATTATCCATTCTCCTCGGCTCCGTGTACTTGGTATACACTAGAGATACACCTGAGAAAAACAAAAACAAAAGAAAAAGTAAAATCAGGAAATCGTTGACTAAACATCATTAACCTTATTAAGGTTAATCTAAAAGTCACTTTCCCCGGCAGCGGCGCAAAAATTTGATACGCTCAAATTACACCTCCCTAATAAAGTATAAGCGGTCGTATCAAGCATAGAGCCCAACTATTAGGTTGGGGTCGATCCCACGAGGAAAATGGATTAGACTTAACTTCAATTTAATATTACTTTGATTTAGACAAGTTCTTTCCTAAAACAGATAATTAAAAGGGGGGTGTTGTGAAGAAAAAGTCTTTTAATATCTCTAAGTAAAACAAGTAACAGGAATAAAGCTTTGATTTTTTATCAAATTGCGAGAGAAACTAGTGTGTAAGTGTTCCCCATAGGTTCATAACGTCGTATTCCTAGCTATACAATTCTTCCCTAGTGTTTTGCATGCAAAGTGATAAGTTAGGTATCTCTAAATCTGTGGTCCGGCATTTAGAGAATTTAACCCCGTACCTTGGTCCGGATACGTGTGTCTAAGCTATTAACTCTTACCTTTATTTCATATTAAGCATCATATTCGATGTATGTCTTAGTTATTATTTCCCACTAATCGAGACTAGCCTATTGGATAGTATCCCACTAAATCTATGTTGATAATTATTTTCCTATTAACTACCTCCTTGGTCTGGCAAGTAGCAATAAGGCGAGTTCTAACGCGTGCACTCTTTAAAAAGGACTTCTAAGCGAAAGAATTATCAATGCATGCAATAACCTATTTGAGAATTGTTATTAAGCTAGGTTTACTTTGTTAATCACCCATGGTTGCCACAACCCTAGTTGTGAATTTAGTTACACATGCATAGAAGAACACAATTCATCTTTGTTAAACAATAAAACATGAACTTACTTTGACAATTTGAAGAAAATCCAGAACTTCAACTTGAAATAATAAGAAATCACATCAAAACCAAATCCAAAAATTGAATTAATGCTAAAGTTGCAAAACCCAATCTCCAAAAACAAACTAAGAACCAAAGTAATAGGATCCAACCCCAAAAACAAGGTTTTTACACCCTCTTTAAAAAAACATAGTCCTAAATTAAAAGAATTAAAATAAGGAAAGTTGTCCAAAAAATGCGGTTGTAATCGACGACCCCAACAGACGGTCCGTAGATGAAACGACGGACTATCAACTGCCTCCGTCAGTCCAGACTTAACATCTATTTTCATCCTTCATCTGCCATCTTCTCTGAATCAATCGACGAACCAACAGAACAGCCCGTTGATGCGTCTACTGTTCGGCGATGCCTTCCGTCATTCCATACTTAGATTTTCTTCAACTTCGGGTACTGGGACAATCTCTGAACTTAAAGACAATTCAACAGGACGGTCCATCAATAAATCGACGGTCTGTCGATCCTTTTGTAGCCCCACACTTGGTCAGATTTCCCTGAGTTTCTCTAGATGCCTGAACTGTCAAGCGACGGTCCGTCGATGCAACGACGGACCATCGATGAACTTCGTGGGTCAGCTCTGCACTAAATCTCAACTGCCTTCTGCATTTTGGGTTTGGACACCTTTCCAGCAAAACAAAGATTAAAACTTGTTAAAAACTGCTACAAAAAGGCTCTAGACACACACCAATCTTATGGTAAAAGCATTGAAAGTACCGTGAAATCAAGGTACATCAATATACTTAGGGGGGTTCGGTTATAATATAGGTGTTGGCCGTTTTGTTTGTGGAGCTTCCGCCCGAAAAGAATGATGTGGTGGAGTTTCTGTGTTGAACTATTTATTTGGGGTGTTTGGATGGTTGAATAATGAAAAAAGGGAAAATGCGTTTATTTGGGTGTGGGTCTTTCGGTTTTTTTTTGTTATACTTATTTCGGTGGTTTTTGGGTGAACTTTTAAATTATGGATAAAAAGTTTTAAATTTTTGATAGGTTGTTGAAATTATGACACGTGTCTCTCTTTTATTTCAAAGGAAATATACAACCCAAAATTTGAATGGTAATGGCATTGGTGTCCCAAAAGTATAATGAAGGGTATTTAAATACCATTTACAATAGTTGGGGAGTATATTTGTCCCTTTTCCCCTTAAAAAAAGCTAAATGAGAAAATTGTTTCTTTAAAGACTATATATATATATATATATATATATATATATATATATATATATATGGTTAAGTTCCATTTAATAATTTTATCTTTTATTTTTGTATAATGAATTATATATTTTATTTTACGTTTGTGCATTTTTTTTATTATTATTATTTTAAAGAATTAGAAAATATGAAGAAGGTAACAACAATATTTTTGTAAGAATAGAAAAAAAGAAAAATAATAACATTTAACATCTCAAGAGACCAAAATAAATCAATAAGTCTCTTTTTCCTTTCTCCCATCTTCCCCCTATCCTTCTTTAAATCAAACATATGATTATTGTCTCACTTTTGTGTTACCTTCATTCAGTTTATCGATTACACAAGAGAAGAACATATATACATAGGGGGAGGGGATTCAGTTATAATATGGGTGTTGGTCGTTTTGTTTGTGAAGCTTTCGCCAGATAAGAATGATGTGGTGGAGTTTCTGTGTTTGAACTATTTCTTGGGGGTGTTTGGATGGTGGAATAATGAACAAAGGGAAATAGAGTTTTTTTGGGTGTGGGTCTTTTGGTTGTTTTTTGGGTTATACTTATTTCGGTGGGTTTTGCGTGAGCTTTTAAATTATGGATAAAAAATTATAAATTTTGATAGGTTTTTGAGATTATGACACGTGTCTCTCATTTGTTTCAAAGGATATATACAACCAAAATTTGAACGGTAAGGGCATTGGTTTCCCAAAAGTATAACGAAGGATATTTAAATACCATTTACAATAGTTTGGGAGTATATTTGTCCCTTTTCCCTTTAAAAAAGCTAAAGGATATATGGTTAAGTTCCATTTAATAATTTTCTCTTTTATTTTTATATAATGAATTATATATTTTATTTTACGTTTGCATATTATTATTTTTATTATTATTTTAAAGAATTAGAAAATATGAAGAAGGTAACATCAATATTTTTGTAAGAATAGAAAAAAAAATAATAACATTTAATTATTTCAACCCTTCAAAAAATAAATAATATTGACTGAAAATTTTAATATGAACATTTTAATTTTATAAATATAAACGTTTAATTTAATTTCGTGTAATAGATGTTTAAACTAGTTTTTCTCTATAAAATAATCATAATATTAAAAGTACACTGATACTTGTCCTTAATCGTAATTTGACTCTAAAAAACACTTTTAGAAAAACATTAGCCAAACATAATTTGCTTATAAAAACACTTTTCAAAATGAATTAGCCAAACATAAATTTTTTTTTTTTTCACAACCTTGCTTTTGAGTTTATCTACTCATAACTAGTTGCAAATAATAACTAAAGTAATTTAAACTACTAGAGAACATGAATAAAAGAAAGTAAACAAAACATTTGATTAATATTGCACTTGCAAGAGAATCTTGTCCATTCCACAATAGTTACAAAACAATAATTAAACCCTTAAAAGGTAAGAACAATGAAGATTCTATATTATGAATAATCTCTAACCCTAAAAAGGGATTTATAAGCTTTAAAAATATTTTGTAACCCTAAAATGTCATCTTAATAACAAATTCATAATAGTAAGGTTGAAATCATAATCCAATTGAATTATACTTTGATTTGGTCATATCAGTCCAGGAAACTAGAGGGTCGTGGTGTGGACCCCATCACATATCCCAAGGGGCACACTACGAGGTTCAATTTGGACTCCTGCTTCCTTCCTCCATAATAAATTCGCGCATGAATTTTTAGTTTCAACATTTCACATCATGATAGGTGCAGCATGGGCTCCATAGCGAGGTGCACCTTCACTGCGAACTCCATTCTTGCAGCCACTTTGGCTATGTTTAAGTGTGTGGGACACATTTCTTTGAGTTTCAATCCATCTTTTAGGTCCTCCATTGTTGTTTTGGCCTGAAATCAATTTAATCATGTCTATAAGCTTATCACAAGAAATATACAATAAACACATCAATTTTCATAATATTTAGCTAGATCATGGATAAAATATAGTGATTAGATGCGTAAATACACCCAAGATCAGGTGTACTAATATGAGGTGATAAGTGATTAAGTGGTGATGGACTTGGTTTATTAACAATTCCATAGCTTGACCTTGATTTTGATGTTTTGTTGAACTGATATAATCTTATTCTGAGTTTCTAGTCTGGATATATATATATATATATAAGTGTATTAATATACATGATTAAGTACTAAACAAGTCAGTATAAAACAAACCCTTGTCATAACTTCAAGTTAGGGTTTATGGATGACGTTGAGTACATGTACGTGTTCATTGTATTACCCTAGCCTTTTCTGCACCTTCATTGTGTAGATTCTGAGACGGGCACTGGTAGTTGGTGATCCCCGTTGCTAGTGGAGTATTCTAATTTTGGAGGTAGTTACTTTGTTGTTACACTACTTTCCAAAATTCTCTTATGTTTATGCTCTTTTCCTATCTTTCCCTTTCATAGACAATGTAGTACATGCTTTTATATTTTCTATTCTTAGAGGATTGTACTTATGTCACTGGATTTTTGGAATTTTGATATTGTCCTTTCTGCTTTTCATCTGTGTTATCTGAAAGAATCTTTTTAGACTTATTTTTTCTTTATGTATTTAATCCAGAAGTTTCTACTATAATACTCCGAAAGTATAAGATGTTTTCTAGAGCCTAACATAGGTGTCAAAGGGTTTAGAAACTATTTTAAGGTCATAAATAATGAATATGAGTCAATTAGGAAGTTTGGAAATCAAAATGTCAGGGAACGTCCATGACGTCCGGGAACTAGTTCAATGGGGTGCTAGTGTGCCTTAGCCTATTTGACTAAGTTTCAGGAGTCGAAAATTGATGAATTCTGGTGGAAAGGTATCTAACACGTATTAGATTTAGTTTTTAGTCGAAACATCCGGGCACGACTCCCCAAGGACCAACCAAGGGCCCTTGAGGAGGACCCTAGCATTTTAGCAAGAAGCTGCCAAAAGGCAGTGTGCACAAAAGAGTTTTAATCAACGGATCGTGTGTCAATCGATGGGGAATCGATGCCCACCATCGATGGACACTTAGAAAAATCTCTGGGAGGCCTGTTTTACAAAGTCTCTGACCAAAACGACGGACCTACAGGACGGTTAGTCCCTTGGCCGTCGTTTGACAAACAGACCATTTGTCGTGGCTCGATTTTAAGTGACTTGAGTTAATTAATTTAAGGGTTAGTTAATAGTTCGGGTTAAGGGAGGTCTAATTAAGTTAGTTAATGACCTATATAAAGACCCTAGGCTAATTAAACTAACCTAAGACCTGATAATTTCCAAACCCAAATAGCTCCTCCTTGTCTCTTATTTCTCTCTCCCAAAGAAACCCCCATTGAAGACAAAGCTAGAGGTGAGTTCTAGGGCTGTAATAGGTCAAGTTTCTCAATCAAACTTCATCAAACATTATGGTATGGGATTCCTTTCACCTTTGAGACTTCTTTCCTCAAAGGGTTCCAAAAGTATGAAATTCAAGTGGGTTTTCATCCAATACAAAATTTATCTTGTGAATTACTTTGTTTATGATTTATTTTGCATATTATGAATAGATTAACATGTATTATAACTTAATTATGTTATTTCTGGTCTAGTTTGTAGAAGATGACCTATTCCCCTTAACCCTAGGTTGTGATCTTTAATTAAATTATATAGTATTGACTCAATTGGCTTGGTTAGTGTGTGAATTACTATCATATGTTTCTATCATGATAATTATGAGTAGATTCTGATATATTGTAATCCAATTATTCTAGTCTTGAATAATTGACCTAGGTTGTGAAGTAGAGTATGATCTTGATCTAAGTCTCTAATTATAGGCTATGAACTAGTGATGAATTATTGTATAGTAATTCAATTGGCCTTGTTATTATGTTGGTTACTATTGTGTGATGATATTACACCCGTTGTTGGGTTTAATTGGAGGTTGATTGTAAGACCTTGATGATGGCATTGTGAAGGAAATTGAGTAAGTCTTGTGATCTCTATTCTTTACTTCAATTATGGTTAGTTGTGATTAAGTGATGATGTTGTGTTGAAGTATACCTATGTTAAGATTGATAGGGTTGGTATGATGTTGAATTAAAATGTCTTGTACTATGGATTGTGAGTTGTTGGCTAAGATGTAAATGTTATAAGGATGGTGATAACTTACCAATGTTCCTTATTATGATGTGAGTATGTAAATGTGCTAACCTCACTTATATGAATTGTAATAAAAGGACAATACTCATGCAATTCTTATTGGGCTGTGATGATGATCATTATACAAGGGATAGACCCTATGACCTACATTAAGCTATGATGATTAATAAAGACGTTAAAGACATTTCAAAAGGGACTCTAGCTTAGCACAGCGAAACTACTGTGAGGAGTGTCCCTTCCCACATTGGGAAGGTAGGATAACTAATGTACTCATGAGATTGGAGACTATAATGCATTTAGAATAAAGAGGGTCCCAAATATATCTCCTAGTTCTTGAACTATTTTGCCCCCATAGGAATACTAGCTAGTGGATCCAAGTAGATGCTATGTTCATGTTTTGGTACTACCTTGGTAAGTAGTCCTCCTTCCTTTGGTGTAGGGTTCCATGACACCCACATTAGATAATGTGGTCTATGTCGGTTAGGGCAAGATGTTCCCATAAGGTAAAATGAACTAAAGGTATGAACTCTAACTAAGATTACCTAAGGGGTTTTAGCTTATTCTAGGTAAGGGTATGGGACTCTACCTATACATTGATTATTTAGCCTTGAAGGGAGTCTTGGGAGGATGTTCTTATGTATGAATATGATTATAATTGTACATCATATATATATGATGATCTTACACATTGATGACACTGTATGATGATTGGTTCACTTATGAACATGTGTTTGATATCTATTGCTAAAGTATGATGCTATGTACTCTTAATGATATGCCATGTGAAGTTGGACATTGGTTATGGTTGTTGTTAGGTTTACTTGATTTAGTAAGGTTATGGAGCTTTGCTTAGTCATTGCACTAGTGTACTTAATGAGGGTTCGTGAGTAATTGTTTTGCTTTGGTTATGTTGTAATGAACTCTTATTCATGCTTGTTGATATTCTAGCTTGATGGTAGAGTTATCTTGACTATATGTTCAAATTATGTGGATATGCATGTTGGCTTGACTAGACTTAGTATTGTTGGTCTTGTGATATTCATGCTCTTCTTATTGATTGGTATGGTCTTCTTAGATATGCATAAGGTTTTTCAAAGTAAATTGCATACTTTATTGAAATGTCCCCTTTTTAGCATAATTTTATGATGTGTGTGCATATGGTCTCATACTTAGTATAAGTGGTGTACTAACCCCATTTTGTCCCTTTTCCCCAATATTTTAGGTTGCGGTCATTGAAGGACTTTTGAGACGACTTTGAAGGAAGACTTGGAATTTTCACTCATCCAAGTTGGGTAGGTCCTCCCTTTCTGAGGGCAATGCCAATATCAAGCTAATGAAGTTGTTCAAGTTTTAAGACTTCTATGTTATTTTCTTTTCATTTGAGTACTAAACATTGTATAGCCTATATGTGGCTTTATTACTTTGATGTATGGGATATGCCCAATTGATATACTCGTGTTTAGATGGTTTATAAGATGAGACATCCAATTAAGACTATGTTATATCTTATATATATATGTGAAATAAAAGTAGAAGACTAAGTAATGTTCATATACGAAGGGTCTATGTATACTCTATATGACAATATTATGTGTATTGTACAGGTGTATGTAAAACTCCAGATAGATGTAGAAAAGTTTTTAAATTTTTGCATTTTAACCTATGAATGTAATGATTAAGCTAAGAGGCTAGTCGTAGTCCTTAAAGATGACACGACGCCGGTTACGTCTAGGGGGTGCTCACCGGATGTAACATCTACATACTTAAGTAATCAGTTAACTAAGGGCATCCTTACCTATCAGTAGGAATAGGATAGGTGCCCATCATGATATTGATTATTGGGTCATGACATTATACAAAATAATTATAGGCGAAAACGTCAAAAACTACGAGTGTTAAGCCTTCGAAATTGACATTATCACAAAAATAAGGCATTTCTTATTCACATAAAATGAAAGAGAAGGAAGATTTGAGCATTCTCAAGAACCAAATCTCACTTGGAATACAGATAGAAGAATGTGGAGAGAAATATGAAAAAGAGAGTTGAAGTAACAAAATGAGTAAACCGAGTTGATGTAGGGTGGCGAAATGAGTGTTGAAAACTACCGTTAATAAAAAGCGCGAAAAATAATGAATTGTAATGACCTTCATGTTCGTTTTTTTTTGCTAGCTTGTCTCTCCCATTCGATTCTTTTTATAGCTTCTATTAGTTATTTGTGACTAGCGAGGATTGTTTGTAAACATATGCACAACAAAGAAGAATTTTAAGAAAGAAAAAAAGGACAAAAGAGTCAACACGCTGAAAATAAAATGAACTCCTTTTCTGTCTATATTTTGTACTCAGCGGGTGCAGATTTAGGCATAAAGATATAACAACATTAAGCAAGAAAGTAAGAGCCATTAGCAAATACTAATCCTAAAAAATAGTAAACAAATCCATGATAAACTACTCTTCTAAAGACTACGACAAAGTTGTAAACAAGACTTTATTTACTAACATTCTCCCTTAAACTAAAAGCTCTCAAGCTTCAGGTTAAGTTTAGCTACTTCAACTCTTCCATTATGTTAATACCCATCAACCTCCTGAACTTTTGGAAAGGGACAAATCTGAGAGGCTTTGTGAAAAATATCCACCAATTGATCTTCACTTTTGTAGTACTGCAACTCTAATGTTCCTTCATTAGTGAGATCTCGTAGAAAATAATACTTCACTTCAATGTCTTTGCTTCTTTCATGGTTCACAGATTCTTAGACAACTTGATGGCAGAATTTTGGTCGCAAAACAGTGTAGTTTCTTTTCCTGTCTTGAACTGCAACTCAACAAGGATTCCCCTAAGTTGGGCCGTCTCAATAAGTTTAGGGGCCTAAAGCCAAATTTTGTAAAGAGGCCCTATTGTTTTTTGTTGACAAATATAAATTGAATAATTATAACATACTCAGTGGAATCGTACAAATGAGGTTTGAGAGAATGGATATATGTAGACATTATGAAGTATGAATGCAAATAATGTTAATTTTCAATCAAAATTCTGTAATATAATGTTGGAATAATAAAACATGAAAGTTGAATAAGACACCAAAACAAATTTGATTTTTTTATAAACGGGAAAATGCACAAGTACCCCCCTAGACTATGACGAAATTTCAGAGACACACCTTAACTAAACTAAGGTCCTATTACCCCCCTGAACTTTTTTTTCTAACTTATACACCTTTTGTCTTACCTAGCACATTTTGTGACTCCATGTAATCGACATGCGTGGGAGATATTTTGATGCCACGTAAGCCAAAAAGGTGCACAAAATTACAAAAAAATAAGTTCAGGGGGTAATAGGACCTTAGTTTAGTTAATGTGTGTCTCTGTAATTTTGGTCATAGTCTAGGGGGATACTTATGAATTTTCCCTTATATAAATACATAACAATAGATTTTACATAATTTAGAATGTTCTAACATTTGAGAAACTTCACAATTATTCAATAATGAAAGAATAAAAAATAGTGAAAGGAGAATAAAGAGAAGTAAATATAAGAACAAAATATTGTTGGTTCATGATAATCGTCAGAATCTAAATGATCTAGACAATAAAATAGATAGCCACATGCGAAACTAGAAGGGATACCACAATTAACTAGTCACATAATAATCTAAAAAAGATACTACAATCAACTACACAATATTCATTTTCTCAATTATAACTTCTATACAATTTTTTCTTCAAATTTACCAATACATGATGTGCATCTTTGGGTGAAAATGGGGTCCCCAAAAAATTTGGGGCCCCAAGCGATTGCTTTAGTGGCCTTATGGTTGAGACGGCCCTGCTCCTAAGCATTACAGCTTGGCAAGCACAAGCTTTGGCAGCAATAAATTTTACTTTTGTACTTGATAATGTGACTATTGTTTGCTTTTTGGACCACGACACAGACCTTGTGCCTTGTAGAAGGACATAGACCAAAGTGATCTTTCTATCATCTTGATTTCCGGCATAATTATTATCTGTAAAGCCAAACAAATATGAAATCTCTCCTTACCCATAGAAAATTTCTCCTTATCAGTTGGTCACTCCATATATATACTTAAAAGACTAATAACATACATGATGGTTGTCTTGTAACAGCTACATACATTAAACTACCAACAATGAGCTTGTAAGTCGTGCTATCTACCTTCTTTCCACTCCAACTTTGCTTAGTTTCAAGCTATACTCAACTGGAATGCTGGTCGAATTGCAATGTACACCTTAAACTTGTTTAAAATTTCTCGCACATACTTCTTTTGAGAAACAAAAATCCCAGCATTACATTGCACCACTTCTAAACCAAGAAAATAGTGCATCTTACATATCACACACCAAGGCTACCCGCTAGACGTAATGCGGAACCTAGGATCACAAGTGACCCCAAGTTAACCATGTGTCTTGGCATATATCAAGCATGCTGAAAATATATCTAAATAAATCATATACTATGCAGAATCTAAAAATAGTGGATATTTGAAATGGGGAAAACTCCAACTACTCTGAAAGTAAATATAAATAAGGGAAAAGGTCCAAAAAGGCCCTTAAACTATGTGAAAGGAACAAAAATGCTCTCCATTTATAGTTTGGCTCAAAAATGCCCTTACCGTCAATACTTTGGCTCAAAAATGCCCTTAAACTATGTTGAAGGAACAAAAATACCCCTTGTTTGTAGTATGGTCAAAAAATGTTTTTTTCATCAATACTTTGGTCCAAAAATGTCCTTATTGTTATTTATTGAGTCAAAAAAGTTTATTTTCCAAATAAATATATTATTATTTTCTTTTTGACACACTTTTTTCAATTAATGTTTTTTTTAAAATTAGCAAATGTTTATCTTATTTCAATTCAGAAAAAAAAATAAAAAAATATTTTATCATCAATATTTTTTATCGTTATATAAATATAAATTAATGATAGATATACTATGATCTTATATATATATAACATATATCATCTATCTAAAGGGTACATTAAATTATTCTATTTTAATTGATAAAATGAGATTAAGAAGAAAAAAAATCCTACATTTTTTATTTGTTAAAGTAATTTTAGAAGAAAGAAACAAAACAGTGTTCCTTAACAATATTTTAATTATGAAGAAGATGTTTTTAAGAAGAAAAAAATATATTTATTCAGAAAAAGGGCATTTTTACCCATTTTGTAACTATATGGGCATCTATGGACCGGAGTATTGACAAGGGCCTTTTTTAGTCAAAGTATTGACAGTAAGGGCATTTTTGAGCCAAACTATAAAGAGAGGGAATTTTTGTTCCTTTCACATAGTTTAAGGGTATTTTTTATCATTTTCCCTATAAATAATAAGAGTTTACTAATGATTGAAACAACACTTATAAAGTTGAGCTAAATCTACAACTATGCCTGAAAATCCTCCAATTGAGTTGAGTTGTTGGGACATGCCCCCATCTAACTCTAAAAATACTGAAAACTCAAAGTAAAGACCAAAATAGAAAGCATGTCTATTGTCCTCAATAAGGACTAACCACTAAAGTTGTTGAAGTCGAGTCGAGAATCGATCTAAGCGTAATTCTAAAGATGAGTGCCTGAACCTACATCATGTACTGAGCATGCAAGATATAAATCTACAAAGATAAACAAGGTATATAAGTTAAAGAATGTATAACTGAGCAATGATATAATCTGAACAAAGGTATAGATATTTACTAAAGTAAAACTGAAAACTAAACTAGATGCAATGATCAAGTGCTAATCATGAAGGTAACATGTTGAATTGTATACTGAAGTAACTATTCAAAACCTGGTAAATGTGCTAAGAGTCTAACTCTTGGAGATACTTTTAACCGACATAAACCACGTCAGCTAAACGTTGAGTTCGATGTATACGCCCCATCGATAGGACCCAATATACCTTGTCATGGGTATAAAGGCATTATTATGGTGTGATCACTAAAAACTGATGCCTAACAGAGGTAACTTCTAAGCCTATGTTGTCACGTAGTTCTGAGACCTTGAGGGTACGCTAAACCCTAGTCCAACTTGGTGCTAAGTCTACTATCAAGGAAATATTCATGAAGCTAAAATGTACTAAATACTAAATAGCTCAAAAACTAACATGTTAATTGAGAATGCAATGTTTATACACTGAAAATATAGCATTCAAAATCTAAAGCATGAATTTTTGTCTAGTTGACCTAGAAAGTATAAAGCATGAACTGGGAGGAATTTATACAAGGTAGGATTGTTAGTGCTATACAATTTAGAGGTGTGCAAAAACCGAACCGAAAAAAATGTTATTGGGTTATTGCATTATTGGGTTTTTAATGGGTTTATAAAAAAAGTTATAGGGTTATTGGTTCAATATCTGTTTTTACTATTGTGTTATTAGATAAACAATAATCCAATAATACGATAATAAGTTACAACATTACCCTTTCTAAATATTAGATACTAGTAATTTAATATATAATTAGACATTATAACTATATCAAATTATTAGTACTCTACCCACTTCACACTAGGTTCGCAATTGTAGCTATTTGATTTAAGTTTTACCTTTAGTTTTGTTGGAATATTTGATATTAGTTTTAGTTTATAATTGTAGGTTATAGAGTTTGTAAGTTTGTAAAGGTCTGTAATTTGATTAACATAAGAAATTTCATTTTATATTTTGGTGGTCATGACATATAATTATAGCTTTTGAACTATGTTTTCTCTTATTGATGTAATTTCTCATAATCTTTCTTGTTTCACTATATCAAAATATTTAGAAAATGGAGAAGTCATATAATATTTTACGGACATTTTCTTATTGGGTTAACCGAAAACCGAACCGATAACAACCAAACACCGATAAACCGAAAATCGATAAAAAATATCTTATTGGTTTGTTATTGGGTTAGCATATTTTAAAACTGAAAATCGATAAACCGAACTGATAATACATAAAACCGAATAGAATGTACCGATGCACACTTATCAAGAAACAATTTATTTAGATCAACGAAACCATAATTACAATAAATCTTGAAATAATAGAAACCCTAGGTTTGAACAGTTTATGAGAATTTAAAAAACTAACTAAATTCTACGGACCTAATGGGAGAAAAGAACCCAGTAGTTAAAATCCAAATACATGGTGACCAAAACTACGGAGAAATCCTTTGGACTTCTGAACTTAAAGAACACATCTGCTTGTTCTTGGAAGGACTGGCACCTCTTACTCTTCTTTTTGTTCTAATTTCGATTATTTTTTTTAGAATAAGGGTTTTGGGTAGGTTCTACTAGATTATAGGCTTAAAATTGCGTAAAATGACGTAGTTTAGGCATCAAATGATGTGGTTTAAGTTCCCTAAGCATATGGGGAAAGACCAAAGTGACCCTGAAATAAAAGATGACGAAAGCCCTTCACGAGGCCACTAACAAACTGGGTCGTGGTTTGTGGCCCTACTCAATAGGGCTATATTGAAATGAGCGGAACCATTTACTCTGAGCTTGGATTTTAGCAAATTTAGTGGCATTAGAAAGGACTCAAGATCTTTAATTTGATAGGTCATGAGCCACCTAATTCCTTTTTCGCTAAAAGATATGACCGTTTCAAGTTGACCCAATACTTAAAGTTTGAACTGCCCCATTCACGATCCACTTCAAAGATCGTGTGAAGCACAATGGGTCTTGAAGGCCACCGTGGTTCCTCACAATGTCTTGGGGGTTTCTAGGGTACTTTTCACGAACCTAATAATGGCCCGTGTGGAGTCCCACTGCCCGTGGAGAGCTCTGTGGTCCTCCATGTTTGGCTGGGTGTAAACCATGGCGAGGGTGAAGGGTTGATCTTATTCCCCTCCTTGGTGTTCCCTTTTTATGTTGTTCGATCTTAGTTACGTTCTGAGGTTTTTCATTACCAATATAAGACATCTCGAATATTCATTTATCATACACTTCTTGGGTTTTCCAAACATTATAGTACTATTCCCCGTGAATATAAAATTGTCCATGTATAAGCACGCAATGAGAAATTTCCCATTCTCCTGAAATTTCACAAAAAGTGCATGCTCGTATGGACATTTTTGAGAACCCATTTTCTGAAAATAAGCCCCAATGCGATTATACCAAACTCGTAGGGTTTGTTTTAGTTTATATGAGCTTTCTTCAATTGATAATTCTTATATTCGTTACGAATCTTAACATAATCAAGGGATTGTGTGATAAATACCTCTTCATACAAGTATCCATGTAGAAAAGCTGATTTGACGTCCAATTGGAAGATAGGCCTGGAATTTCATTTTGCCAAGGCAATTAACATTCGGATAGTTTAATGCCTTTCAACTTAAGGAAAAACTGCAATGTAGTAAACTCCATACTCCTGCTTGTATCCCTTAGCCACCAATCGCTCCTTATACTTATCAATTTCACCCTTTACTTCCAGCTTCGTCTTATAGACCCACTTGATACCAATGATTTTGTGATTCTCAGGAAGATCAACAAGCTCCCAAGTATCATTCCTTTCAATAGCTTCAATTGAAACATCCATTTCCTTCATTTTTGTTCTCTAATTACACTCTCAAATGTTGTCTGGTCACAAACTGAAATAATGCAAAATGAGCAATTGTATCATCATTTATTCCTGTTACCTTAAGTCTAGCATCCATGCGGGCTTTCTGCAAGCATAATGAAGAGACTGAGTTGCTGCATCAGTGTCTTCTAAAGTTGCTGGTAAAGTTTCAGCAGATAGTGAAATTTCCGCAAGAGTTGGTAATGTTTCAGCAGCTATTGGTTATTAATTTTCTGCACTTTCAGGCATTTCAGCCACTTTTTTGACTTCACTGTCAAATACGATTAAAGTAGACTGTTGTATATCTAGTCTCAAGTGTTATCTTCACCATCAAAAGAACATATCTACTGATTAATCTTCTTCATTTGTGGATTAAACAATTTAAAAGCCTTGGATACTTCACTAACATCGAGAGAGATGCACTTTTGCTTTTGTAGTCAAGCTACTTCCTCTTGTCGTCTGAAACATGTGTATAAAAAATGCAACCTAATATTTAGAAGAGATTGATTGATGGGTTTCCTCCACTCCAAGCATTTTCTGGAGTCGTATTTTGAACAGCAAATGCTGGAAATCTATTAAATCCATGAATTCTCAATTAATCACTTCTAGAAAGAATTTTTTTTCCATTCTTCCTCTTCCTAGCAAACTCCCCACCATATTGAGAATGATTCTATTCCTTCTCTGTGATACAACTTTTTGTTGTGTTTTATAAGCATTGGGGAGCTTTCTTAAAATTCCATTAGATTCACGAAAATCATTAAAGACTATTGATCAGTACTTTCCACCATGATCAATTCAAAGCGTCTTTATGGAATTTCTGATCTACATGAGCCTTGAGGTTCTTAAATACTCCAAAAGCTTCTGATTTTCCTGCAAAAAATACACCAAAGTTTTACTAGAGTAATCATTTGTAATGGTAATGAAATACCTTTGACCTCTATTAGAAATCAGTTTAATTGGGGCCACATATCATAATGCACCTACTCCAGAAGACCATTCGCCCTCCACGACTTCCCTTTTGGAAATTGAGAACGATGATGTTTACCAACAACACAGTCATCACAAACTCGGGAAGGGATGAGAATTTCCATATTTTTCTGTTGGAGAGTATTTAATCCACTAAAACACAAGTGACCTCATCTAAAATTCCACAACCATGAAGAATCTTTTACTTTTGTTTTTAAACGAGATTGAATACTCGAAATATTCAAGGGAAATAACCTTCAAGAATTATTTTTCGCAACAAAAGTAGCTCCAGTAGTAGGAATATAAATCTTACAAACACCTTTTCCAATGAGAATAAGTACCTTTTTTCTTGCAATTTTCGTACACTCAATAAGTTGCTTTTTAAAGAAAGAACATAAAGTACATTTGATATTATCTATTCAAAATAATTCTTCGTTTTAATTTAAAATCAACTTTTACAATTGCATCCACAATGGAGCAATCACAAAAACTAACTTTAGAACGAAAGGCTTCATATAAATAATAAAAACAAGACTTACTCTAACTCATGTGATTACTCCAGCCTATGTCCAAATACCAAACATCTTGCACTTGTTCTGCTTGTGCTTGTTTTGCCATCAATAAGGTCTCTTACTCCTTTGCTTTTAAAAAAATTGTATTTTTTGTCCTTCTAATTTGGAAGCCTAATATAGCAATCATATTGATAATTACCGAATTTTTCACGCTCCGATCCTACACCCTAGGCGGGACTGGTACTCGATTACCGTTGATGGCCTTGAGGGAACCCTTGTCCTGGTGAAGTACCGTGGTTTCACGGTACTTTCAACGCTTTTTCCTTAAGATTGATGTGTTTCTAGAGCCTTTTTGTAGTAATTTTAATATGTTTTATCTTTGTTTTGCACGAAAGTTGTCCAAAACTAAAATGCAGAAGGGTGTGAAGAATCAGTGCAGAAGTGACCCACGAAGCCATCGACGGACCATAGGTAGTGACCGTCGATTGGAGGTTCAGGCATCTGGAAGCAACTCGGGGAATTCTTACTATGTGTGGGGCTACGTAAGGATCGACGGTCCGTCGGTTGATCAACGAACTGTCCTGGAAAAACGTTGATTTGATCAGAGAATGTACCAGTACCCGATGTTAAAAAAACTAAGTATGGAACGACGAGAAGCATCGACGTACCGTAGGTGAACCGATGGACCGTGTTGTTGGTCCGTCGATTGGATCAGAGAATTGCAAAGTGAAGGCTGAAAAAAAGAGGCTAAGTATGGACCGACGGAGGCAGTCGACGGTCCGTCATTTCATCGATGGACCATCTGTGGGGGTCGTCGATTGAAGCTGCGTTTTGGACAAACTTTCCTTGTTTGAACTCCTTTTAATTTAGGACTCTGTTTTCTTATAAATAGGGTGTAAAACCTCGTTTTTGGGGTTGGATTCTTTTACTATTTTCATACTTTTGTTCTTGGAGATTTGACTTTGCAACTTGGGCAATAATTCAAATTTCCAGATTTGTTCTTTTAGATAATTGTGTGATTTCAAGTTGAATTTCTGGATTTTCTTCGAATTGGTCAAAGTAAGTTCATGATTTATTATTTATCAATTATGCATTGTGTTCTTCTAAGCATAGGTAATTAAATCCACAACTAGGGTTATGGGAACCATTGATGATTAACAAAATAAACATAGCTAAATAACAATTCTCAAATAAGTTATTGCATGCATCGATAATTCTTTCGTTTAGAAGTTTTTTTAACGAGTGCACACGTTAGAACTAGTCTTATTGCTACTTGCCGGACCAAGGGGGTAGTTAATAGGAAAAGAATTATCGACATAGATTTAGTGGATACTATCTAATAGGCTAGTTTTGATTGGTGCGAAGTAATAACTAAGCCAAACATCGAATATGATGCTTAATATGAAGTAAAGGTAAGTGTTAGTAACTTAGACACACGTAGCCAGACCAAGGTACGGGGTGAAATTCTCTAAATTTCGGACCAAGGATTTAGAGATACATAACTTATCACTTTGCATGCAAAACATTAGGGAAGAATTATTATAGCTAGGATTATGGCGTTATAAACCTATGGGGAACACTTACACCCTAGTTTCCCTCACAACTTGATAAACACCAATAATTCACTCTTGCTACTTGTTTGATTTCACAACATTACAACAATTTTGTTTCACAAAAAAAACTCTTTAATTACTAGTTTTCGCAAAAGGACTTGACTAAATAGAAGTAATCGTACATTGAAGTTAAGTCTAAACCATTTTCCTTGTGGGATCGACCCCAACCTAATAGTTGGGTTTTTTACTTGATACGACCGCTTATACTTCTTTAGGGAATTATAATTAATCGTATCAAATTTTGGTGCCGCTGCCGGGGAATGTGGCTTTTAGATTAACTTTAATAACAATTACTGAATTTTAGTCAACAATTTCCTAATTTTACTTTTTTCTTTTGTTTTTGTTTGTCTCAGGTCTAGCTTTAGTGTATGCCAAGTACACGGAGCCGAGGAGAACCAATGCTTCCATTCGATCCTGAACTTAACCGGACACTCCACAAAATGAATGATCAACAGAATCCTGAAAATCAAGGTGATGGGATCAACCGTCAGCTTCCTCCGCCGGTTGATGCTCACAACCAAGTGATTGTGGAGAACCCTGGTGATGGTGCTTTGAGGAGGCAACCTCCCGTCCCACGCCCTTAAGAGTTCTATAGGGGCAACATTAACATCACTGACTCTGATGGGCCTCTTGTCCTACCTCCTCTACTATAGGGTCACACATTCGTGGTAACTAGTAGCTTCATGCAGATGCTCACTGTTAGAGGTTTGGTTTTGGGGTTACCATCTGAGGATCCACATTCTCAGATCGCCAAACTGAGGTTGGTGTGTAAGAGATGTGTAGGGAGGCCAGACTTGGACATGGACTTCATCGGGTTAAGAGTGTTCCCTCTCTCACTAATGGGAGAGGCCGCAATATGGTTTACTGAGCTGCCTTATAATTTGATCTATACTTCGGACCAGTTGAGGGATGTGTTATTAGCATGATACCACCCGGTGTCAAAATATCAACCACAAAGATAGAGTGAACAACTTTGTGGCATTACCCGGGGAGTTGGTGAGTAGCTCTTGGGATAGATTCACCGCATTCGTGAGAAGTGTCCCAAACCACCGCATTTATGATGAGTCGTTGAAAGAATACTTCTATCGGGGGAAGGATTATAATAATAAGGCAGTGCTTGATACCATTGCGGGTGATTTTTATGGTGAGTGCACATATGCATAGATCGCAGAGAAGTTGGAGAAAATCTCTTGCAACAATAAGGCTTGGAGAACTAGGAATTCGGACACTGGGAGAAACACCTTTGCAGTGCAAGCTACACACAACCCAGTCGCAGATGAGATTCGTGAAGAGATGGCTCAAATGAGAACTGAGCTCGGTTTGGTATTGAAACATGTCACTGGAGGTGCAGAGAAAGTAAATACGGTGAATTATTTGACTAAACCACCACCGCCAGTGGATGACTACTATTATGAAGAGGATTCTTACGCAGTGAATGAGCAGACGGGGGGTTTCCGACCGAACGCCCAAGGCTCAAATCAGGATCATTGGCGCCAAGGTCAAGGAAATCAAGGTCGGAACTATGGGAATTACAATAGAGAGGGCCATTATGTTCGAGATGGAAACTACAACCGCGACAATAACTTCAATCGGGATAACTATGGTAATAGAAACGATTGAAGTGGGTCCTATGTTCCACCTCAAAATCGGGAAGTTGTGCCTAGGGATGGTGGAGGTAGTATGGCACGAGTTGAAGGTATGTTGAAAAAGATGAGGAGGAGGTTTGGTGCTAGTGATGAGCATGCCAAGGAGTTGAGAGGTTATATGGCTAATATCGGGCAAAAGGTGGATGCACATGCAGTCTCGATCAAACATCTTGAGATGCAGATGGCCCAATTGTCTACTACTGTGAACCCACTCTTCCTAGCAATACCATTCAAAATCCGAAAAATGATGGGCATTGTATGACAGTCACTACTCGAGAGGGTAAGCAAACCATTGATCCACCTATGCCGTCTGTAGTAGAAGATGAGGTTAGAAAATATGATGAGGTAGTGGAAGCTAGTGGTGAGTTCGTAGACAAAGCAGTGAAAGAAGGTGAGGTATCTCAAAAGGTGATCCACATTCCTAGACCACCACCACCATTACCTCAGAGATTGGTGAAGAAGACTGAGGATGGTAAATACCGGTGTTTTATCACTATGTTGAAACAACTTTCCATCAATGTCCCTTTGATAGAAGATGTAGAACAAATGTCCGGTTATGCCAAGTTTATGAAATATATGGTTACAAAGAAGAGATCGGTAAGTTTAGAGGATGATGACCGAATGCAGCATTGTAGTGCTATTGCTACAAGGTCTCTTGTGCAAAAGAAAGAAGATACGGGTACTTTCACTATTCTATGTACCATCGGTTTGTTATACTTTGCTAAATCACTATTTGATATCGGTGCAAGTATAAATCTCATGCCTCTCTCCATCTATAAAAAATTGGGTTTGGGTGACCCAAAGCCCACTGCGATGCGGTTATTGATGGCCAATCGAACAGTGAACAGGCCTATTGGGATACTACATGATGTGTTAGTGAAGGTGGAGTCATTTATATTTTTGGCCGATTTTGTGATTCTTGACTGTGAGGTGGATTTTGAGGTGTCTATTATTCTTGGGAGGCCATTCCTTGCTACTGGTCGCACCTTGGTTGATATGGAAAAAGGGCAGATAAAGTTTAGGTTAAACAATGAAGAAGCAACTTTCAACATTTGTAGGTCCATGAAACAGAGTGGTGAGTTCCAAACGGTATCTGCTATATCGTACAAGGTTGAGAGTATGTCTGAGGTACAAATCGAAGCCTTGGTGTTGAGGCACTAGCGGCATTGATCATGAATTTTGAGAGTGATGGTATTGAAGAGTATGGGTAGTTTCTTGCGGCACTTGATCGAGGTGAATTTTGGTTCAAACCAAAGAAATTGGAGCTAGATATGAAGCATCACGAGTCTCCAACTACGAAACCATCTATTGAGGAGGCTCCAAAATTAGAGCTTAAGGCTCTACCACCTCATGTGGGTATGTATTCTTGGGAAGAGATGACACTTTGCTAGTAATCATTGCATCAGATTTGAATTGGACCAAGTAGAGTGCCTGGTAGAAGTGTTAAAGTGGTTCAAACGAGTCATTAGTTGGACTATTGCGGACATTATTAGAATCCCACCCGTTATTTTTTCACACAAAATTCAACTCATGCCCGATCACAAGCCAAATATTTAGCACCAAAGACGTTTGAATCCACCTATGCAAGAGGTAGTAAAGAAAGAGATTATTAAGTGGTTGGATGCCGGAGTCGTATATCCTACCGCAGATAGTAGTTGGGTATGCCCTGTTAAGTGTGTGCCCAAAAAGGGGGGAATGACAGTAGTTCCTAATGAGAATAATGATCTTGTTCCAATGAGGCCGGTGACCGAATGAAGAGTTGTATGGATTACCGGAAGTTGAATGCATGGACTGAGAAGGACCATTTCCCTATGCCTTTCATGGATCAGATGTTAGATAGACTCGCAGGAAAATGATGGTACTATTTTCTTGATGGTTATTCAGGTTACAATCAAATTTCTATTGCACCGGAGTATCAAGAAAAAACCACCTTTACTTGCCCTTATGGGACATTCGCATTCAAGAGGATGCCTTTTGGGTTGTGTAATGCACCGGCTACTTTTCAGAGATGTATGATGTCAATATTCTTCGATATGGTGGATGACACTATTGAGGTGTTTTTGGATGACTTTTCAGTTGTTGGCGACTCTTTTGATCGTTGTTTGAGTCACTTGGCTGAAGTTCTCAAAAGATGTGAAGATTGCAACCTTGTGATAAATTGGGGAAAATGTCACAACATGGTGAAAGAAGGTATTGAATTGGGTCATCGCATCTCAGAGAAGGGGATAGAGGTTGATCAAGAAAAAGTTAAGGTTATAGAGAGACTTCCTCCACCCATCTATGTAAAAGTTGTGAGAAGTTTTCTTGGGCATGCGGGCTTCTACCGGATGTTTATTAAAGATTTCACAAAAATTGCACATCCTCTGTGCAAGTTACTTGAGAAGGAATGTAAATTCTATTTTGAGGAATCCGTTCTGAAGGCATTTGGAGAGTTGAAGGAGAAGTTGGTGTCTGCACCCATACTTATTTCCCTAGAATGGAGTAAGCCATTTGAGGTGATTTGTGATGCTAGCGGGGTTGCTCTTGGTGTGGTGTTGGGATAAAGAAGGGATAAAATCCTTCACCCCATCTATTATGCTAGTAAGGCCCTAGATGAAGCACAAAAGAACTACACTGTGACTTAACAAGAGCTCCTTGCGGTGGTAGTTGGTTTCGAAAAATTTCGCTCCTATTTGCTTGGCACCAGAGTTATAGTGCATACTAACCACTCCGCGTTGAGGTATTTGATGGAAAAGAAGGATGCGAAACCAAGGTACATGGTGAAATTCTCTAAATGCCGGACCAAGGATTTAGAAAAGTGTAATTTGAGCGTATCACCTGGCTTACTTAACATAGTGGAAGACAATAATTATAAACTTAACTGAAAAGAATGTAAATACTGAGAATATTTTTTAAGTTGAAACATTTAACTTGGCAAAAACTGACAATCTAAGTCTTAACAATAATAGATAATACTAAAAAGACTCAAAGGACTAACGTTTGACTGTCTATGAAATGTATAACATGACTAAGATGGATGTTGGGAATAACATGGGTCCAAGGGAATTTCAAGTGAAAAACATTAATTATCCATAATCATACACCTAAAAAACCTTAAGTGATCATAATTCATCATAACTGATTCATAATTTCGTTTTTCAAAGAAGACCCATGTGTAGAGAAAAACCCTAGATTTTGGGGAATTTTGAAAACATATTTGAAGGGACCTCTTGGGGAAAGGAAGACATAAAGTGAAAGAAACCATACCTTAATGAAGTGTTAGCCACGAAATTGAGTAGAAACTTGGAGAATTGGTCCTCTTCTTGGAGCTTCAAGGTCCTTCAATGGAGGTTTTGTGTAGAGAGAGAATTTAGAGAGAAGTGAGAGCAATTGGGTTATTAAATTGGGGATTTATTTTTGTGTGGGAATAAATTTAAAATCACTTAAATTCAATATATACTTAGCCCCTAAAATACCCAAATCACCCCTCACTTTGATGGACCATTTAATTAAGTCAAACTTGACTGTTATTTTTGGAATTATCGTCACGGAACAAGTCCGCATCGCAGAGGTGTTCCCTGAAGATTCTGGAAAATAATTTTGGCACAGAAGAGTCTGGAACAACATCCGCGATGCGGACCAACAATTTGGCCTTTATTGGAGTCAGTCCGCAATGCGGACATAGTCCCTTCACTCATTGTGCTTGCTGCCTTGAGCAGCTTTTTGGTTAAATTTTTGGATCCTCCTCAAGGACCCCTAGGGTGGTCCTTGGTGGATCGCACCCAGACGTTTTGATCCTAAAAATATTATTTTACCTATTAAATTTATTTTTATAAGGTTTACCCTTCATACGACACTCCCAAGACTTGACAAGACCTAAGAACACCTGTTAGTTCAATTACACTAGTTTCCGGATGTCATGGTCATTTCTTGATGTTTTGGCTATAATACTTCCAAATAAAGTTAATTACATTATTTTAGGCCTGGAAATACCATTTTAATCATTATTCATTAGGTGATTCTCTATCCTAGGTCATTGAATTTCCAAGGTATAACATTAAAATACTATTGGTGTCATGTAGATTAGAATTCTTAAACTTGAAAATAAATTATTTTGATATTTATACAGTTTTTAGTGGCTAAAAGATCCATGGGATGTCCAAGAAAAGACTTTGAGTGTTCAAAAGTTATGGTGGTTCCTCACTACCTTGCATAATTATTTATTCAACTTTCTATCTTATCGGCATTCAATCGATTAGTAACATCAAAAAAACAAAGGAATGTAGTGGGATGGGAAGTGTTGTACTCAACCTTAATCAAACGTTTGGGGTTCAAATGTTGGGTTGGAGTCAATGAATTACCCGTCAAATTAGAATGAATATATATTAATCAGATATTAATGAAATAGTTAGCTCCTTATAAACATTAGATTAAAAGTCCCCAAAAAATAAAAATAAAAACAAAATATGACTTTTGGCTATCAAAGTAGTGTCATCAATTTGAATAAGGGACATGCCAAGACATTATTTAATCCAAATTATTTGAGAGACATGTGTTATTTCATTGAATTCCAAGAGATGTGTTTTTATATTTTAATTAACTTATCAAGTACACAACTAATTATATAAGATGTATAATATTTAGATTATGTACGTAGATGCCTTGAATTGGACAAACTCTTGCAATTGATGAATAAAATATTTGTATCACTTTTTGAAATAACAAATATAGACAATGAAATAATTACATATATGAAGGATTAATAACAAAATTCATAAACACTTAGAACTAAATCTTTTTCATTGTAAGATTTAAAAAAAATATTTCATTTCTTCTTTGGATAAAATATTCTTGACAATTTATCGTAGGGATGTACTCTCTCAAAAACACTTATATTATCAAATGTTCATAATTAGATTATTAACGTAGTTCACCACAGCGTGAAGCGCGGGAAATTTACCTAGTTTCAATGAAAAAACAATTTAAAAGAAGTGCAATACAAAGAAAAGTTGTTTAAAACATGATGTCAACTCTATATGTATCCAAAGATACAATATAACTTTGAGATGTATGTAAACATACAATTAACTGTGCATATAAAATACAAGTAACTTTTGTGGGAGTGTCTCTAACCGACAACCATCACTTAAGAGCTATAGTGATGATATAACGTTTTGCCTCATGCTGTCAAGGTCGTCCTATACCTTGCCATCAGTATTGAACCTGAACTACTAAGTGGATACACTAGTCTATGCTATAAAACTAAAAGAATCATATTAAAAGTATGACCATTTTCTACCCATGGTGGCTACATGGTTTATGGGGGTTGTGAGTTATCTGAACTCTCCCCCATATCGGTGCTCAATACTACTCCCAAAATATTATTGTATTAGCTCTTATTTTCTTAAAACATACTTACTTCTTAATTTGAGATTAGTTCTCAAAACATAGCTCAAAAGGTTATCTTGGAAATCTTAGTTTCCCTGCATTCTTCTTTTACAAAGCTATTACTCTTTTCTCAAAACTAGCCCGAAAGCTCTTTGGAAATCTCAGCTTCCATTCTTATTTAAATGTGAAAACATTTTTATATCTCTTTGGGATTACATAGTCCCCATATACTTCTCTGAAAAATAGACTTCGACTTTAATCTTTACTGTATCAAACTTAAGTCTTAAATCAAAGTTAAAACATTTGTAAAAGACTTTTGAAAACTTGAAATGAACTTCTATTACATGACTCTTGACATTGATCTTAACTGCTCTTGACTTGACTCTTTACTGATTTTTTAATTGAATTATAGGTTCAAGTATTAAGATTTGTGTTTGGAAAGATCTCATGTTGGTCAGGAATGATTTTAGATGGCCAAACATGATAAAAAAAAACAAAAATAAATAAAGATTTGGAGGTGGGTAGCAACGCGGAGGCATATTTAAATTTTGGTTCCTAAAATGTCTTTTGAGAAAGAATAACTCGTGTCAGCTTCACGATAAGGAGCTGAAAATTTCAAAACTGGGCAACACTCAAATTTTTTCCGTCAAAATTTCTTCTTCGTGTTTCTTTCCCAATTCATAGACTCAGTTCTTTTACTTAAATTACTTTTAGATATAGATACCCAACAAATGTACCTAAGAACCTAACCCAAAACGACCCTTTAACGTGACGTAACATATTCAAAACTTTTAAATTCAGGCTAATTCTATAACAACACATGAATTGAAGAATGAGTATCAAGGTATCAATATTCTAATGCTTTTAGGACGAATCCAAACTGAAATTAACATGCTTGACACGTGGGAGAAAGATCCCAATGTTATGACAACCTCACATACCTAGTAGAAGCAATTCTTTGGAAGAAACACCAACATTCTTGGTTAATCTTGATGAATTTCTTTTTATTCCCTTCTTCTTTTCTCTTCTTCTTTTTCCTTAGCCCTAGTGCAAAATTTCAAATTCTAAAACTAACTAAGTTCAGTCTTGACCACTATTAACATGCTTCACATGATTTCACGTAGTTGGTCCTCTCAAGGAACCCAAAGTCAACTTCTTAGCTTGCCGACACGTGATAATCCGATCTTATTTTATAACGGAACGTGACAATCTAATCCTCAATCACACACCACAATCACAATTACAAGTAAATCGTTAATGATCATACATTAGTTCATAATTTCATTTAATAACAATCACACATCACATTTTCAAAGTCTATGATCAATATTGTAACATGCATACATAAACAAGTATCACAATGAAGCAAGACAAGCATATACCACACATCATAGAATCACAACTATCACCTACCTCGAAACAATCTTGAAACCCTAGAAAACTTGATCATTCCCTTTCCGGATTCGTTTCGCCTGTTCGTGGTTTACAATCAACAATTTATATACGTAAATCAATATGGAAAGACAAAATTCCCTGAAAACTCACAATCTATGAACCGTAGTTCAAAACCCAAGACCCCAACAAGTCAATGAGGGTTAATTCCACCATAAATTCATTAGACAAGAAATTTAGGAGTGAATGAGAGAGTTTAATTTTTTTAGCATAAAATGTTTGCATATTCACTCGTTGTCACAGAGTCATCACATAGTTTTTGCAAGGTTAGAGTGTCTCTCGCAAATTAGTCATACCGGTTTACTCAACTTGGATTGATGCAAACTTTAAAACGTTGGAAAGAAGACTCATAGACCTTTAATTTGATAGGTTATGGCTCACCTAAATCTTAATATTTTATGAGATATAGTTGTTTGAACTTTAACCTTATATGTACTCATAAGAAAACATAGTTGATAGAAACGCTGTGAACTTGGCTTGGTGTTACAGGTCCCTTATGACCCAAAGAACATATGATGCCCTTTAGAAACTTGGTCAAAGACCTTAAAACACATGTGCAAGTAGGACATCGTCCTGTTAAAACTCATGTACTTACGACAAGTAGAGTTGTAAGGTGTTACATGAGTTCCTATATTATTTTTCTGTACATGTTATAGAAAACTCATAATTAACTTGATTAGTGCAATTAAAATGTGATATTAATTTTCTATAAGGTGTATCTGAACTATATATTGAACCGTCGTGTTATATGACAGTACTCATATCAAAAATTTCTATCTTTGTTATATAAATTAATTTAATTTTTATATTTTTTAGATAAATTTGATTGAACTTAAGGACCCTTTATAAAACAAATTATGCAAAAAATGGATAAACAAGACCAAATGAAATAATCAAAAAGCAAAACAGAAAAAGTATCTAGGCCCAGTCCATTAAGAGAAATGGCTAGGGCTTTATAAAATTTTCTTACAAAGAATTGATTCTTTCTTAACCTCCTAGTGTCTTGTCATACTTTCTCTATTCCTTGTCTCCTCCTCCATCTCTACAAACTAACAGTGCTCTGGTTTTCCCTTTTTTGGTTGTGGGTGATTCACACCTACCTCTGTCATCTTCTCTTCTTTCTCCGCTCACAGAAGTAATTAGCTACCTCCATATACACCCTTATTTCCTTCAAATTTTATCAATATTTAATATTATTTTTTTTATTTTGTAGAGGTATCTTTCAGTAGATGCAGTGGATTCGAAGATAATTTTGAAAGAGGTACCAAGTCATGAGTGTTGTTGAAGACATCCTCTGTAAGCTCCTCTCCTTCATTTTTACATTTTCTACTATTTGTTTCCTCCTCTTTGATATCTTTTATATTTAGATAAATCGGAGATGGAGATATCCAAATGCTCCTGATCTCTTAATCAAAGGCTTTCTTTTACATCCCAATAATTTATATTGCTAGTATTAAATTTGAGGAATATAGTATTAGTGTTTATTAATGGAACTATATACTACACTTTGGATTTCTAACCTAATGTAAAATAATATTTGACATAACAATGTGACCTAGATGTAAAAGGCTCTCAAGGATTTAGATGTGTCCATAATGCCTCATAATGTGTCTTGTAGGTATCTTGGAACATACACAATATGGTGTTTGATTTGTTATTCCTATGATGATTTTAATATATTGAAATATTATTTACAACTCCAATAATAATATATATTTGTGCTTATTTGCGTCTATTGTAGATGCAAGTATATGACATCCATGATTTGGCTTTAGTGTTTAATAACCAATGAATCGTTAAGCCAAACATGAATTACTTGGTGTTATAGATAACGTGATTTGTCTTCTTATTATAATTTGAGTGTTTTTATAGTTTTATACTAGATATCAAATTTCAATCTATTATATTTGTAAAAAATTCTATTCCCCCCAACCCCCCTTCCCGCTTCTTAGCTTTGTATGACATATCAAGAGTATAATGTGTCTATTCGTGAAAACACAAAGATGATTTAGTGAATTTGTAAAAGGGAGATGGACAATCTAGATGCAACTTAATTAGTTGTCTAGATAGTATTGCATCATTTATTTTTTACATCTTTATATGTATTTGTCCACCATTTTATCAGTTTTTTTTACTAGTATTGTTTTTCTAAATTTAAATTTCTAGTTAATGTATAATTTCATACACTGTAGGAGTTTAGAAATTATTGCAAAGAGTTCAATATGTTCATCTAGCTTAAGCTTATGGTTCCCCATCTGACAGTCACTTACTTTTTCATTATGTATCAGTAAACCTGTTGGATACGTGAAGCGAATTAGTTCTTTTAAGAGACACATGCCAATTTCAGAAAAAGATCTTCCAATTTCCTTTTCCCATTCTTCTTAATTTGGAGGAAGAGGTTCCTCTTCTTCAAACAAGAATATTAAATGAAGTGTTTCTTTGATAGAAACATGTTCATTCTCTTGTGGAGGAGTGAGTTTATTATAATCATTGCAGTCATTTTCATACGAGGATTTACACTCATAATTAGACTCCTCCTCATTTGACTCCTCTTCATCAGATTCCTCCTTATAGGACTCCCCATCATTCTTATTCTTAGACTTGTCCATAGAGCGTGGCCGAAGAAGATATGTTCGGTCTTTGTTGTGATTTTCACCCTCAACAACAAGGTGAGGTACAATTAATACATCATGATCATTCTCCTCTTCCAAGCTATCAGATATTTCCTCACAAGTTTCTGGAAAGAACTTCCTCCTCTTGTTACCTCTAGAAGGCTCCATTATTCTTCTTTTCCTTCCAACATCTCCAATATTCTCAACAACTTCACAGTACACTTTAGACTCCTCGTAATCACTTAGAAGAATCAAACGTTTGTTGTTTTCACTGTGAAAAGTAAGTGGAGGACTCCCCAATAGGATATCCCCAACGAAAAGCCATTTCTCGTGAGTCCCATCGTCCACACATATTTCACACCAACATTCACAAGTTGTATATCCAATTCTGTAATGGGACTCTTACAATTTCAACACAACCATTTTGAAACAAAGTCATCTCAGGAATCCATAAATATGCACCTGAGTGAAATTGCACAATCATTAGTACATTAAAAATTGATTAGAAAATAATTAAGTTCATCTTTGAATTCCAAAATAATAAAATATCGTGGTGTATTTTTCTTACACTCATTAATTTATGCTTATGATATTAATTGTTGTTTTTGAGTACATGTTTTAAACTCTATTGTTTATATTTCTGCAATGTATTGTCTCCGGTTATATTGAACATATACACATATAGTACGTATATTCACTATGCAAAAAATAATTATGGTACTCAGTTCCAAGAATTCATGTTTTGATATTCTATATCAAATTCTATAATTTAAAAGTACTATATATAAGCTTACATATTATCTATATTTACATAGATATGAAATTTCTCACTTATCAATTGAAGAAAATCATTATGCAAGTTCAAAAGTTATAATTTCTTTCATATTCGCTTAATTTTTTTTTTAAAATATGTTAACAATTTTTTGAATTTTTTCCTAAGACATATAATCACAATTCTATAATCTATGCAACTTAAATGTTTATTTTTATTACGAAATGTCTTTGTATATATTCTTATTTTCTTATTTATTTTCCTTTTAATGTTGATTAAAGAACTAATGATTCATTATTTCATGAATAATTCATTCATTAGAGGTTCTTGAGTTATGTGATAATGACAAATAATTAAATTCATGTTGGAATATTGTAAATAGTTTTTTAAGAACCTATTTTCCCATTATTTTTAATGCATGTATTAAAGTAAAAAATTATTTGCAAGATAAATGCAATCATTATTTATGACCGCGCGAAGCGCAGACAAATTACCTAGTATTTATATAAAAGAGAATCCTAGGCCTGCCTTTGTGGCATAACCACTAATTAGGATTTCCTTTTAACTTATTATTTTCCAACCTTAGCCTTCCCTTTCATGAAAAGTTCTGACTATTATAAAAAATTGTGACTTTTATAAAAAAAGTGTGACTTTTATGAATAGTTGTAACTTTTACGAAGACTTGCGAATTTTATGAAGAGTTGAAATTTTAATGAAGAGTTGCAACATTTATGAAGAATTGCAAATTTTATAAAAAAATTGTAACTTTTATGAAAAATTGTGACTTGTCCAAAGAGCTCTGCCCTTTCCGATAAGGTTCAATAAGAATTTGTTCACACTACCCTTTGTTATCTATAAATAGAGGGATTTTCTCTCATTTTAACACAACAAAAATTCTGAACTTCTTCTTCTTCTTCTCCATAATTAAATATCTGTGCACTTTGCTCCTGTTGAGTGGCTCATTGACACCATTGTTTTTTGTATTAACAAAATTGTGAGTAGAATCATTTTTTCCTGAGAGGATCTATTCATTTAAACCTCGAGTACTAGAATGATATAATTTCCATAAGGGAACAATGTGCATTTTTTCACAGTTGGGGAGCACCCCCTAGAAGTAACATGGCGTACTTGACTTCTGGGAGGTCTTATACAAGACCATAGTTATCATTCATCACATTGTCATAGGTAAATTAGCGGAAAATTTAAAACTTTTCATAGCACATCATATGCTATAAATTTCACTTCATATATATAAAATATCATAAGTACATATTTATACTCTAGTTTTTTTTTTTGTCATCCTAAACTCAACATCATAAGAGTACTTTAGGGACACGGCCCTTACAACAAAATTCATAAGTACAATATTAGAAGACTTTACAGTAAAGACACAACTTAGGAAATCCTTAAACTTAAGGATTCCTTTCCTTGAGCTTGGGAATCACAACTCAAGCTCCTCACCATTAAAGTCATCCTTTAAGCATCCATAACCTACACTTTGTGTAAAAAGTAGAGAAGAATGGAGTTAGTACAAGAATGCACTAAGTATGGAAACCATGCGAAAACATGCATTTAAAAGGGATATTTTACTTGAAATCATACTCCATGCCTTTTTTGAGAAAATCTTCATAAAACCTTTATACAATAAGCATTATATCATTTATATACTTCATATAAGCATAGTCAATGGTCATCAATCATATAAAATCACACATTCCATTTAAGGCAGTTTGGAACCACATTACAGTAACTCCTCACACTTTACAGTAAGCTTTTCACACTTTACGGTAAGCTTTTTCCCTTAATACTGAACTTCTTTCCTTTAACCCATTAGCCTCCCAAGTAACCCTCTAGTGACACTTGGTTCAATGCATCACCTTAAGGCCACAAGGAAACCATACATACAACCTACACAAGCCAACACATACCATCATAGAAGTATAATACATCATAGACACATTTAGGTCAAGACCATAGGGACATTACAGTGAACTCTATTCACTTTGCACATATACTAATGTAACTTCAAATAGAACCTTATAAAACCTTACTCACAATCCCAATCAATGTCTACTAGTGTAATGTACATGTGATGACCCATAACCTCACACATACTTAGTAAACCTATCATAAGACCACAAGCCTTAACATCCAATTCATACATCAACATAGTAAGTGAAGACAACTTCATTCATGTCAAGCAAGACCTTCATCATATAGTCATTAATACCAATATTATGCATATACAACAAGACCACTTCATATAGGCTCATACCATGCATTTCATCACAACAAGTAGACAAATACTACCATGTCGTAAATAAGGAACATATACATAGATACATGCATTAGAACACCTTCCTAGGACTCCCCTCAAGATCCACTTGTGCAAATGCATAGGTGAAGTACCATAGCCCCAATTACACTAAGCAATACCCTTAGGTTATCCTAGTTAGGGTCCTTACTTTATTCCATTGTCCATTTTACTTTAAGGAAACTATAGTCTTAACCGACACTAAGACCATGGGTCCTACATGGAATTTGGTGTTGTAGAGCCTTACACCAAGGGAAGGTGTTCTTACCTAGCCAAGGTAGAACATTAACACATGCTATCATACTAGTGAAATCACTTGCTAGATCCTATGTGGCAATCATAGTTTATGGAACTAAGAGATATACATATCCCTCTACATGCTCATTGGAATTGGAGCCTCATCTCATGACAAACCATGGGTGAATCTTCCTCAAGGAAAGTCAACACCTCATGTAGGTGAATGTTCCTCCAAGGAAAGTCAACACCTTATGAGAACCCAATGGTGAATCTTCCTCCAAGGGAAGCCAACACCTCTCATTGTCAAGTTCACTCGGTGCTAATCTAAGTTCCCTTTATTGAAAAGTCTTTATTACATTTCTTTATAAAACATAGGCTTAGGAGATTGACTCCTCATATGCTTAGCTCATAGGTCATTGATGATAGTTCATCAACCTATATCATGTGAGAAACCCTTTCACATGGGCATATTATATTCAAGAACCTATCTAGTTTAGGGTACACTTGAGCCACCTTTCAAGGCCCCTCCATTGACTAGATTATCATACATGTGTGTGTATACTTATATGTGACCAAACCATTCACATAACACATAAATGTCACACATGTTCATATATCAATCATAAGTCTATAGGTATAGCTATATGAGCAATCCTTTCATATAAAAACACCAAGACACTATGTGTATTCATACTTCACTCATATCATATACTTAACATCATAGCGTATAAGTCATATTCAAAACATGTTCATACAATCCTATGCATGTACTTAGAATACCAACCTCGAAACTATCCTATCAAGGTACACATGTGCAATTTATAGACAAGGTCCCATACCCTTGCCCATACTAGTACACCTATCAAGCCATCCTAGTGAATGATACATCACACAACATCATAAATAGATAACATAGCATGAGACTCATTTATTCAAGACTTACAAGGTCATTACTGTAAGATCTAGTCATTATGCCCCTATATTCACTTTACTTCACATATAAAATTATAGGACCTCATCATAGGCAGCACATATATATAAAGTTAACATAACCTTTTACATGCTCATAATATTAGCCATACAACCTAGATCATAGTTAGAATAAGAAAACTATTAATAGGCTTCACATAGGGTGATCATCACCAATACATATTCATAGTATAATTGCCTTCAAGTCCATGTTCACATCACATATATATTTACAATAAAGTATACCGCCACCATAAGTGGACCATACCAGACAATGCCCTACAAGGCCAATTCTATCAACAATACTATAGAGAAGTAGAGAAGAAGAGAAATAGAGCAATTCTTACCAATCTATTAGCCTTTGATCATCATTGATCAATACTAATCTTTCATCAACAATTCAAGTATAGGGCAGTATCTTAAATATACTTTAACACACATGAAATCATGCATAAGCACTATAAGATCATGCTACTAACAAGTACACTACATCACCAATACACTAGAGAGTAAAGAGTCATAGATCATCGACAAATTTCACTTGTATTGATCATAAATTATATTTCATCAATAATATCAATCTAGGGTAGTAGCTAAAGACATAATAATCAAGTCTAACTCATGCTTCATTTACCCTAGAATTGAGATCACATCATGTATATAGCATTATCAATCTATAGGCTAAAGAACCTAGATCAATCATTACCAAGACTCCTTTACTTTGATTATGAATAACTCACACCCACAATTCATCAATAATATTAACATAAGGCAGTAGTTAAAGAAATCATAACCTAAACGAAATCCTACTACAAGTGCCATAAAATTGAGATTTACAGTGAATAGCATGCTTTAACAATCAATAGGAAAATGGAGACCAATTCTTCAATACTCAATCCATATTGGCCAACAATACGTAATTCATCATCACATGATATCATGGGCAGTAGCTAACCATCAATTTGACATAATTGAATCGCATAACAATCAAGCTAGAATCAAGATCACAAGATACTATAATATGGACTAGCCTTATTCAAACCTTCAAACCTTCAAAATCATGGGTAACTCATCAACAATTCACCATCAATACACATGCTAGGCAATAGATATAAGCAATTCAACGTGCTAGAATCATAACTCAATCAATAAAAAGTCACGATCACAATGCCCATACATAGGCTAAAACGAGAGTTGAAGGAGATATGGGTTTATCATGCAATTGGATTGAAATTCACATTACAATCATCATATTAACATCAATTTATCATGATTAAGATTTTGAAAATATTTTTAGAAAGAACCCATGGCTAGATTGAAGAAGAAGAGATTTGATCATGAACTTGCATTGAAAAACATTGAACGGAACTCTCTAGATGGAAGATTAACTAGAGATGCAGGATCACCATACCTTAATGTAGAAGAAAACCTCTAAAACGTGATGGATAACCCATAGGAATACAAGCTCCAAGCTGTTCTTGAGCTTCACCTTCAATGGAGGTTCTAGAGAGAGTTTGGTTTGGGAGGGAAGTCTAATTTGTGTGAATTGAATTGGGAATGTGATTGTCACGTTTTTGATCACTTAAATACACCCAAAAATAACCAAATAAACCATGTAGGGTCAGTTTAGCACGTGGGGTGAATTTCCCATTAACCCCATAATGGGACAGCGTGCATGGCAGTTTTACAGAGTTTGCATCAATGGACCCATTGACGCCCAGTAGGTCAATCGACGGGCCGTTCTGCTGGCCGTCGTTTGGGTATGAGGCTTGTCAAATGCCTTAAGCCTTCACCAGGCTATGTCCTGAACGATGACCCCCCATCGACGGGGCTTCAGTCAACTTACGAGGCGTTATTTAGTTCAGTTGATTGACACTGCCAAGGCAGTGTCTCCACAACCTTTGGGTCCTTCTTGAGGGCCTCTTGCGGGGCCCTTGGGGAGTCGTACCCAAACGTTTCCAATGTAAATATGAACCTTAACAAGTCAAGGACATTCCACATCAGTTTCACCCAAAACAAATACTCTCAACTCGTCCAAACATGCTAGGCGTACTCAAGACACACACATGCACATCTCAAGGGCTATTTTTCAAACGTCTTGGACGTTCTTTGACGTTTGACCTCTAAACTTCATGAAACTCAACATACTGCCTATAAACATCATTATCACTCATATAAGGACTTCACAATCCAATACACACATGAAATATCATAAAAACACATAAGGCCCCTTTGGTGACTAGTTGTCGAACGTCTGGTCATCCCTAGACGTTTGACTTCAAAATGACTTCTAATCACCCATGCATACTTTAAAACACTTATTAGCATGTAACAAGATTATAGGAACAAGTGAGGCTCTAGACACCCTAGCTAATTTTGGGGGTCTTATAGCATTCACTGGCTCGACTTTTTCCATTATGTTTCATTTATTATTAAAGATCCTGGCATGTTTTTTACAATCATTAATTTATGCTTATTTCTTTTCTTTTCTTTTTTTTATACATGTTTTAAACTCTGTTTTTTATATTTATGCTTTTGATCATTATGTTGAAGTAATTATATGTTAATCAAGAGTTTAATGTAATCATTAGACTATTGGTGTCATATATATTAGAATTCTTAAACCTGTAAAATAAATGACTTTGATCTTTATAGAGTTTTCATTGGCTAAAATATCCATGAGATGTCTAAGAATGGACTTTGAGTGTTCAAAAGTTATGGTGGTTCCACACTACCTTGGAGTTTTATTTATTCAACTTTCTATATATCGAGGCATTCAATCGATTAGTGACATCCAAAAAATAAAGGAATATAGTGGGATGATAAGTATTGTACTCAACCTTAATCATGCGTTTGAGGTTCAAATGTTGAGTTGGAGTCAATGAATTACCCCTCAAAGTAAGATGAATCTATATGAATCATATGTTAAAGAAATAATTATCTCCTTATAAACTTAAGATTAAAAGTCCCAAAAAATAATGTTTTAACCATATTAACATAAATAACAAAATATGTCTTTTTTCTATCAAAGTAGTGTCATCGACAACGTATGATTTTGTATAAGGACTTGCCAAGACATCATTTACTCCAATTATTAGAGTGAAATGAGTTATTTCATTGAAATCCAAGACATGTGTTTGATATTTTAATAAACTTATCAAGTACACAACTAATTATATAAGATGTATAATATTTAGATTCTGTATGTAGAGGCCTTGAATAGGAGAAACACTCTCGCAGTTGATGAATAAAATGTTTGTACCACTTTTTGAAAATACAAATATAGACTATGAAAAAATTACATATCTTTTTGAAAGACTTTGGTGATGAACAACCACAGTAAAAAGAAGAATTAATAACAAAATCCATTAACACTATGTTCAGAAGTAGATTATTGACGTAATTTACCACCGCGCGAAGCGCGGGCAATTTACCTAGTTTTTATATAAATAATAATTGCATTCAGTTTGCGATTAATTTTTTACTAATATACATATATTAAAAATAATAGAAAAATATGTTCTTAAAAGATATTAGCAACATTCGAACATGAATTTGATTATTTATCATTATCACATAATTCAAGAACCTCTAATGAATGAATTATTCATAAAATAATAAATCATTGGTTCTTTAATCAACATTAAAAGAAAAATAAAGAAGAAAATAAGAATACATATACAAAGGTATTTCGTAATATAAATAAACATTTAAGTTTCATAGAATATAAGTGAGAAATTTCATATGTATGTAAAAATAGACAATATATAAGCTTATATATAGTAATTTTAAGTTATAAAATTTAACATAGAATATCAAAATATATATTCTTAGAACTGAGTAGAATAATTATTTTTTGTAAAATGAATAATGTACTATATGTGTATATGTTCAATATAACTGGAGAGAATAACTTTGCAGAAACATAAAAGCACTGTTTAAAACATGTACCCAAAAACAACAATTAATATCACAAGCATAAATTAATGAGTGTAAAACTAACATAGCAGGATATGTAAAAATATAATGAAATAAAAAGGAAAAAATTGAGTCAACTCAATGCACAATGTCCCATTAAAAAAACTATTTCTTTCCAATACCAAAGGTTTAAAGAATTACATCCTCTTAGGATGAAACAATTTTATTCACCAACATATTGATAGAAAAAACAATGGTGTCAGTAAGTCACTCAACAGGAGCAGAATACACGAACATTTAATTTTGCGGAAGTAGAAGAAGACGATAAGAATTTTTGTTGTTTTAAAATAAGAGGAAAAGAAATCCCTCTATTTATAGACAACAAAGAGTAGTATGAACAACTCTTTATTGTGCCTTATCATAAAGGTTACAACTATTTGGTAAAGTTTCAACCTTTGAAAAGTTAACAATCTTTCTTATAAGTTATTACTTTTCATAAAGTCGCAACTCTTCATTAAAGTCACAATTTTTCATAAAAGTCACAACTTTTCATAAAAGTCGCAACTCTTTATTAAAGTCACAACTTTTCATAAAAATCGCAACTCTTTATTAAAGTCACAAGTTTTCATAAAAGTCACATATTTTCATGAAAGAGGAATGGTAGTTTTAGATATAAATAAATTTAAAAGGAAGTTCTTGCTTGTGGTGGCGCCACGTAGGCGAGCCAAAGGTTTTCTTATATATTTAAAATATGATATCATAGGATGCCTCAGTAATTAATTATGTGGTCCCTATAGTGCATATATTTAACTAGAACTCAGAACCCTAAATCTAAAGGAAAAAGGGGAGAAACATTAGTTTTATTTTAAAAAGAAAACTAGCGTGAATTTTTCAGTTGACGAAAAATACTGTGTCTTTTGGTTCACCTCTTTGGATTGGGAAGAAATCTCTATAATTAGGGATTCTTAGAAAGATGGAAGGTTTCTATTCATACTTGTCCACCCAAGTATTGAGAGAGTTTGGATGTAACTTGGTATCACAATAGAAGACCATAGTTATTGTCTATCTTGTAGATTTGCTTAACTTATTTGCTCACGCTTCAAGAGGTAATTCTTGAATTAAGTTCCAGTAAGTTTGTGTGTTCTAGCATATTATATGTGTTCTAGCATAAATGATTTGGTTATCTATTATTCATGTAAACAGTAAGATTCAAATATGCTTCCGATGTGCATATAGTTTTCCAACAACCTCTTCATCTACTACTCTTTGATTATTCTGATCACCCATTACAAAATGGACCTCATATATCTTAATGTTCTTTCAATTTCCGGATCAAACGGAAGAAGGGGAGATTCTTGACTTATACTATCGGTCAGAAACTATGGGAAATTGAAATGGACAAAAACAACAATCACTGTAATATAAAAAGTAAGAGCTACTTAATAAATTTCTACAAACTATAAATCTCATAACTACACTCCCTGACAAAGGCGCTAAAATTTTGATGTCGCCCAAATTAACTACACCCTCAATTGGGACGAAGTGGCTAATGTCACAGAATAGTAACCCAACAAGGTTGGGGTTGAATCTCACAGAGAGCTTGGTGAGAGATATTTTATAATGTGCTATTGAAATTCAAAGTAGTAACTACTAATGGAGTTGGGGTCTAAATGGGAAAGTAATTATTAACTACTTAAACTACCGAGTTTGAAATCAGGAATAAGAGATGATCTAGGGCTACAATTCTTAGATACCAAAACTCAAACAGATAGTTTACCATCAACTCTTATTAGTGTCAATTTTGCAAAACTGACGAATCTATAATCCCCTAAATCCTCTGAAACTAATTAAGAGAAGATCTCCCTCACTCCAAGCCGACACTTGGATGTTTAATTAATTTATTTGGTAATCAAATGTCACAGGTTAGTTATTTAATCTATAACTCCAACTATTAGGTGGAGGTTGGTGCGTAGTTCTAACTTTTTGTTAATAATTATTTTTCCTAATTTTAACCTCTTTTGTTATGCTAATCAGAATACACGTGAATTCTTAATATTTACAACCATTGGAAAACAATCTTTATTCATGAAACACAATACACAACGAGCACTCATTTATGAGAAGATTTTGATGTAAAGAATGTATTATCATCATCCCTACTCTAAGAGCCGCTTTGACATTGTTGTTGGGAGCTCAGAAGCACTTATTTTGAGAAAAAATTACTTTTTTAAAAAAAAATGTGTTTTAGAAACTTGTAAAACTGCTTTTAAACAGTAGCAGAATAAAATATTCTATTGTTTGAAAGAATATAAATATTTTTTATTTTTAAAAAAGTGAAAAAGGACAAATATACCCCTGAAGTAACGTGAATGATATCTAAATACCCTTCGTTATACTTTTATGAGACTGATGAACTTACCGTCCAAATTTTGGGTTGTAAATACCCTTTGATTTAACAGAGAGACATATGTCATAATCTCAACGGTCTATACAAAATTTATTTTATTTTTTATTCATAACTAAAAAGCCCACCCAAAAATCCACCAGATAATTATAAACGGAGAAAAAAACCCAAAAGACCCAATCCCAAATAAACTCCTTTTTTCTTTCCTTCATTGTTCAATCAACAAACAACAACCAAATACCACCCCCTCGCCGGAACTTAAAACAGCACCAGGACTCATCTTTTCAACGAAGTTCCACAAACCAAATTACTTCTTATTGCTACTAAACTCAGCCTCCATCGCTCCACTAATCAAATCACTTCTTATTTCTAACTAACTCAGCCTTCCTTGCTCCGGAGAATCAATGATGCAAAGACCCTTCGGCCAACATAAAACTTGGCCATCTTGAACCTATCTCTCCTTCATCTCTGTCCCAATAACACCGACGAACAGAACCAACAAACTTTTAATGGATTTAATTACAAAAGTTATATCTTTTTTTTTTTCTTAGTAAATTTAGAATTTACAAACAATTGGGTGTTGTCAATTTTTAGTAGTTGGCGATGATTTAGTAATCAAAATATCTCACTAACATCCCAAGAGATCAAAATAAATCAATAAGTCTCAATGTCCTTTCTCCCATCTTCCCCCTATCCTTCTTGAAATCCAACATATAATTATTATCTCACTTTTGTGCTACCTTCATAGGTTTTATCAATTACATAAGAGAAGAACGTACATATACACTTGGGGGGGGGGTTATAATATGGGTGTTGGCCGTTTTGTTTGTGGAGCTTCTGCCAAAGTAGAATGGTGTGTTGGAGTTTCTGTGTTCAACTATTTCTTGGGGGTGTTTGGATGGTGGAATAATGAACAAAGGGAAAATGAGTTTATTTGGGTGTGGATCTTTTTTTTTTTTTTTTGGGGGGGGGGGGGGGGGGGGGGGGGGGGGGGGGTTATACTTATTTCGGTGGGTTTTGAGTGAACTTTAAAATTATGGATAAATATTATTAATTTTTGATAGCTTTTTGAGATTATGACACATGTCTCTCTTTTATTTCAAAGGATATATACAACTCAAAATTTGAACGGTAAGGGTATTGGTGTTCCAAAAGTATAACGAAGGGTATTTAAATACCATTTACAATAGTTCGGGAGTATATTTGTCCCTTTCCCTTTAAAAAAGCAAAAGGAGAAAAATGTTTCTTTCAAGGCTATATATATATATATATATATATATATATATATATATATATATATATATATGGTTAAGTTCCATTTAATAGTTTTATCTTTTATTTTTATATAATGAATTATATATTTTATTTTACGTTTGCGTATTATTATTTTTATTATTATTTTAAAGAATTAGAAAATAAGAAGAAGGTAACAACAATATTTTTGTAAGAACAGAAAAAAAGAAAAATAATAACATTTAAATATTTCAACACTTCAAAAAATGTATAATATTGACTAAAAATTTGAATATGAACATTTTAATTTAGTAAAAATAAACATTTAACTTAATTTCTTGTAATAGATATTTAAACTAGTTTTTCTCTATAAAATAATCATAATATTAAAAGTACAATGATACTTGTCCCTAATCGTAATTTAACTCTAAAAACACTTTTATGAAAAGATTATTCAAACACAATTTGCTTATAAAAAACACTTTTCAAATGAATTAACCAAAAACATAAATTGTTTTTTTTTTCAAAAACACTTTTGTGAATAGCTATTATAAAAAAGTGCTTCTGAAAATAAACAGTTTTTAGCATCAATGCCATAGAATCTTTAAGTTCCATAACTCTAGTTATGAGTTTGTCTACTCATAACTAGTTGCAAATAATAACTAAAGTAATTTAAACTACTAGAGAACATGAATAAAAGAAAGTAAATAAAACATTTGATTAATATGGCTCTTGCAAGAGAATCTTGTCCATTCCACAATAGTTAGAAAACAATAATTAAAACCTTAAAAGGTAAGAACAATGAAGATTATATATTATGAATAATATCTAACCCTAAAAAAGGATTTATAACCTTTAAAAATAATGTGTACCCCTAAAATGTCATCTTAATAACATATTTACAATAGTAAGGTTGAAATCATAATCCAATTTAACTATACTTTGATTTTTGTCATATCAGTCTAGGAAACTAGAGGGTCGAGGTGTGGACCCCATCACATATCCCAAAGGGCACACTACAAGGTTCATTTTGGACTCCTGCCTCCTTCCTGCATATTAAATTCACGCATGAATTTTTAGTTTCAAAATTTCACATCATGATAGGTGCAGCACGGGGCTCCATAACGAGGTGCACCTTCACTGCGAACTCCATTCTTTCAGCCACTTTGGCTATGTGTTAGTTTGTGGGACACATTGCTTTGCGTGTCAATCCATCTTTTAGGTCTTCCTTTGTTATTTTGGCCTGAAATCAATTTAATCATGTCTATAAACTTTTCACAAAAAATATAAAATAAACACATCAATATTCATAAGATTATACTCAGACGTTAGCTAGATCATGGATAAAATATAGTGATTAGATGCGTAAATACACCCAAGATCAGGTGTACTAATATGAGGTGATAAGTGATTAAGTAGTGATGGACTTGGTTTATTAAAAATTCCATAGCTTGAACTTGATTTCAATGTTGTCTTTAACTGATATAATCTTATTCTGAGTTTTTAGTTTGGATTTATAAATAAGTGTATTAAAATACATGATTAAGTACTAAACAAGTTATTATAAAACAAACCCTTGTCATACCTTCATGTTAGGGTTTATCGATGACGTTGAGTACATGTACGTGTTAATTGTATTACCCTTGCCTTTTCTCCACCTTCATTGTGTAGATTCTGAGTCGGGCACAGGTAGTTGGTGATCCTCGTTGGTAGCGGAGTACTCTAATTTTGGAGATAGTTACTTGGTTGTTACACTGCTTTCCAAAATTCTCTTATGTTTATGCTCTTTTCCTATCATCCCCTTTCATAGAGAATCTAGTACATGTTTTTATACTTTGATATTCTTAGAGGATTGTACTTATGTCACTGGATTTTCGGAATTTTGATATTGTACTTTCTGCTTTTCATATGTGTTATCTGAAAGAATCTTTTTAGACTTACTTTTGCTTTATGTATTTAATCCGGAAGTTTCTATGTACTTAAGTAATCAGTTATTTAAGGGTATTCTTACCTATCAGTGGGAGTAGGATACGTGCCATCACGATATTAGATTATTCGGTCATGACATTAGGCAAATTAATTATAGGCATAAATGTCAAAACATACGAGTGTTGAGACTTCGAAATTGACATTATCACAAAAATAAAGCATTTCTTCACCACATAAAATGAAAGAGAAGGAAGATTTGAGTATTCTGAAGAACAAAATCACACTTGGATTACAGACAGAAGAATGTGGAGAGAGATGAAAAAGAGAGTTGAAGTAACAGAATGAGTGAATCAAGTTGATGTAGGGTGGTGAAAATGAGTGTTGAAAACTACCGTAAAGAAAGAGTATGAAAAAAATGAATTGTAATGACCTTATGGTTGTTTTTTTATAGCTAGATTGTCTCTCCTATTCGACTCTTTCCGTAGCTTCTATTAGTTATTTGTGACTAGCGAGGATGGTTAGTAAACAGATGCACAACAAAGAGAATTTTAAGAAAGTAAAAAACGAAGAAAAGAGTCAATACTCTGAAAATAAAAGGAACTCCTTTTCTGACTATAGTTTGTAATCTGCGGGTGCAGATTTTATGGGCATAAAGATATAAAAACATTAAGCAAGAAAGTTGAAGCCGTTAACAAATACAAATCCTAAAATTTAGTAAACAAATCCATGATAAACTACTCTCCTAAAGTCTACGACAAAGCTATAAACAAGACTTTATTTACTAACGTTCTCCCTTAAACTAAAAGCTCTCAAGCTTCATGTTAACTTTAGCTACTTCAACTCTTCCATTGTGTTAATACCCCTCAACCTCCTCAACTTTTGGAAAGGGACAAATCTGAGAGGCTTTGTGAATAATGTCCACCAATTGATCTTCACTTTGGCAGTACTATAGATCTAATGTTCCTTCATTAGTGAGATCTCGTAGAAATTAATACTTTACTTCAATGTGTTTGCTTCTTTCATGGTTCACAGATTTTTTGACAACTTGATGGCAGAATTTTGGTCGCAAAACAGTGTAGTTTCTTTTCCTGTCTTAAACTGCAACTCAACAAGGATTCTTCTATGTCGGGCCGTCTCAACATGTTTAGGGGCCTAAATCCAAATTTTATAAAGAGGCCCTATTGTGTTTAGTTGACAAATATAAATTGATTAATTATAACATACTCAGTGTAATCGTACAAATGAGATTTGGAGAGACGAGATATATGTAGACATTATGAAGTAAGAATTCTAATAATGTAAATTTTCAATCAAAATTATGTAATATAAAGTTAGAATAATAAAACATGAAATTTGAATAAGACACCAAAAAAAAATCAATTTTTTTATAAACGGGAAAATGCACAAGTACCTCTGTAGACTATGACTGAATTTTCAGAGACACACCTTAACTAAACTAAGGTCCTATTACCTCCCTAACTTTTATTTTTTGTAATTTTATACACCTTGTCTTACGTGGCACATTCCGTGACTCCATGCAATTAACAGCGTGAAAGATATTTGGGTGTCACGTAATCCAAAAAGGTGCACAAATTATTAAAAAAAATAAGTTCAGGAGGGTATTAGGATCTTAGTTTAATTAATCTGTGTCTCTGTAATTTCGGTCATAGTCTAGGGGGTACTTATTTATTTTCCCTTATATAAACACATAACAATAGATTTTACATAATATAGAATTTTCTAACATTTGAGAGACTTCAAAATTATTCAACAATGAAAGAATAAAAAATAGTGAAATGAGGATAAAGAAAAGTAAATATAAGAACACAATATTGTTGGTTTATGATAATCGTCAGAATATAAATGAGCTAAACAATAAAATAGATAGTCACATGCGAAACTAGAAGGCATACTACAATTAACTAGTCACATAATAATCTAAAAAAGATACTACAATCAACTACTCAATATTCATTTTCTCATTATAACTTCTATACAACTTTTTTTCTTCAAATGGGGTCTTTGGGAGAAAATGGGGTCCCCAAAATAGTTGGGGGCCCAAGCGGTTGCTTTAGTGGACTTATGGTTGAGGCGGCCTTGCTCCTAAGCATTACAGCTTGACAAGCACAAGCTTTGGCAGCAATAAATTTTACTTTTGTACTAAATAATGTGACAGTTGTTTGATTTTTTGAGGACCACGACACAACCCTTGTGCCTAGTAGAAGGACATAGTCTGAAGTGATCTTTCTATCATCTTAATTTCCAGAATAATTATTATCAGTAAAGCCAGACAAAACTGAAATTTCTCCTTTCCTATAGTAAATTCCAAAATCCTTTGTTGCTTTCAAGTAACACTCTTCGCCGTTAAGAGGTACATTTCAGTTGGTCACTCCATATATCTACCTAAAAGACTAATAACATACATGATGGTTGTATTGTAGCAGCTACATACATTAAACTACCCACAATAAGCTTTTAAGACGTGCTATCTACCTTCTTTCCACTCCAACTTTGCTTAGTTTCAAGCCAAACTCAACTGGAATGTTGGTCGAATTGCAATCTACACCTTAAACTTGTTTCAGATTTCTCGCAAATGCTTCTTTTGAGAAACAAATATCCACTATTACATTGCACCACTTCTAAACTAAGAGAATAGTGCATCTTTCCTCTCCCACCCAAAGGCTACCCCCTAGACGTAACACGGGACCTAGGATCACAAGTGACCCCAAGTTAACAATGAATCTGGCATATATCAAGCATGCTGAAAATATATCTAAGTAAATCATATACTATGTAGAATCTAAAAATAGTGGAAATCTGAAATGGGTTAAACGCCAACTACTCTGAAAGAAAATATAAATAATAAGAGTTTACTGATGACTGAAACAACAATTATAAAGTCGAGCTAAATCTACAACTATGCCTTAAAAGCCTCCAATTGAGTTGAGTTGCTGGGACATGCCCCCAGATAACTCTAAAAATACTGAAAACTCAAAGTAAAGTCCAAAATAGAAAGCATGTCTATTGTCCTCAATAAGGACTCACCACTAAAGTTGTTGAAGTCGAATCGAGAATCGATTTAAGCGTAATTTGGAAGATGAGCGCCTGAACCTACATCATGTACTAAGCATGCAAGACATAGATATGAAATTTTAAACAAAGTATATAAGTTGAACAATGCATAACTGAACAATGATATAATCTGAACAAGGGTATAGATATTTACAAAATTATAACTGATAACTAAACTATATGCAATGACCAAGTGTTAATCATGAAGGTAACATGTTAAACTGTATACTGAAGTAACTGTTTAGAACCTGTTAAATGCACTAAGAGTGTAACTCTTGGAGATACTTTTAACCAACATAAACCACGTGAGCTAAACCTGGAGTTCGATGTATACGCCCCATCGAGAGGACCCAATATACCTTGTCAGGGGTATAAAGGCATGATTATGGTGTGATCACTTAAATGCTGATGCCTAATTGAGGAACTTCTAAGCCTATGTTGGTACGTAGTTCTGGGACCTTGAGGGTACGTTTAACCCTAGTCCAACTTGGTGCTAAGTCTACTATCAAGTACATATCATGAAGCTAAAATGTACTAAATACTGAATAGCTAAAAAACTAACATGTTAATTGAGAATGCAATATTTATACACTGAGAATATAGCATTCAAAATCTAAAGCATAAATTTTTGTCTAGTTGACCTAGAAAGTATAAATCCGGAACTAGGAGGAATTTATACAAGCTAGGGGTGCGCAAAAATCGAACCGAACAATAAACGAAAACGAAAAAAATATTATTTGGTTATTGTTATTGGGTTATTAGATTATTGGGTTTTTAATTTGTTTATAAAAAAAAGTTATTGTGTTATTGGTTCGATATCAGTTTTTACTATTGGGTTATTAGGTTAATCGATAACTCAATAAGACGATAATAATTTACAACTTTAACCTTTCTAAATATTAGATATTAGTAATTTAATATATAACTAGACATTATAACTATATCAAATTATTCGTACTCTACCCACTTCACACTAGGTTCACAATCTTAGTTATTTGATTTAAGTTTTGATTTTAGTCTTGTTGGATTATTTGATATTAGTTTTAGTTAATAATTGTAGGTTGTAGCTTTTGCATGTTTGTAAAGGTCTGTAATTTGATTAACATAAGAAATTTCATTTTATATTTTGCGGTCATGACATATAATTATAGCTTTTGAACTATGTTTTCTCTTATTGATGTAATTTCTCATTATCTTTCTTCTTTCACTATATCAAAATATTTAGAGAAGTGAGAAGTCATATAATATTTTACAGACATTTTCTTATTGGGTAAACCGAAAACCTAACCGATAACGACCAAAAAAATGATAAATTGAAAACCGATAGAAATATCTTATTGGTTTATTATTGGGTTAGCATATTTAAAAACCAATAAACCAAACCGATAATACATAAAACCGAACGGAACCGACCGATGCACACTTATCAAGAAACAATTTATTTAGATCAACGGAACAATAATTACAATATAGAAACCCTAGGCCTGAACAAATTATGAGAATTTAAAAAATGAACTAAATTCTACGGACCTAATGGGAGAAAGGAACCCACTAGTTAAATCACACATACATGGTGACCAAAACTATGGAGAAATCCTTTGGATCTCTTAACTTGAAGAACACATCTGCTTGTTCTTGGAAGGACTGGCCCCTCTTACTCTTCTTTGTTTTCTAATTTCGATTATTATTTTGAGAATAAAGGTTTTGGGTAAGTTATGCTAGATTATTAGGCTTATATAGAGTAAAATAACGTAGTTTAGGCATCAAACAATGTGGTTTAAGTTCCCAAAGCATAGGGGGAGTGATCAAAATGACCCTGACATAAAAGATAATGAAAGCCCTTCACGAGGCCACTGACGGACTGGGTCGTGGCTTGTGGCCCTTCTCTGTAGGGCTCTATTGAAATGAGCGTAACCTTTTACTCTAAGCTTGGATTTTAGCAAATTTAGTTGCGTTAGAAAGGACTCAAGATCTTTAATTTGATAAGTCATGAGCCACCTAATTCATTTTCTGCTAAAAGATATGACCGTTTGAAGTTGACCCAATACTTGAAATCTGAACTGCCCCATTCATGTTTCACTTCAAAGATCGTGTGAAGCACCATGGGTTGTGAAGGCCACCGTGGTTCCTCACAATGACTTGGGGGTTTCTAGTGTACTTTTCACGAACCTAATGATGGCCCGTGTGGAGTCTCACTACCCGTGGAGAGCTCTGTGTTCCTCCATGTTTGTCTGGGTGTAAACTATGGCGAGGGTGAAGGATCCGTCTTATGCCCCTCCTTGGTGTTCCGTTTTTATGTTGTTCAGTCTTAGTTAGGTTATGAGGTTTTGCATTACCAATATCAGACATCTCTAATATTCATTTATCATACACTTCTTGAGCTTTCCAAACATTATAGTACTATTCCCCATGAATATAAAATTGTCCATGTATAAGCACGCATTGAGAAATTTCCCATTCTCCTGAAATTTCACAAAAAGTGCATGCTCGTATGGACTTTTGAGAACCCATTTCCTCAAAATAAGCCCCAATGCGATTATATCAAGCTCGTGGGGGTTTCTTTTAGTTTGTAGGATCTTTCTTCAATTGATAAGTCTTAGCTTCGTTACCAATATTAACATAACCAAGGGGTTGTTTGATAAATGCCTCTTCCTCCAAGTATCCATGTAGGACAGCTGATTTGACATACAACTGGAAGATAGGCCTGGAATTTTGTTTTTCCAAGGCAATTAACATTCTTATAGTTTCATGCCTTTCAACTGAAGCAAAAAACTTAAATGTGGTCAACTCCATACTCCTTCTTGTATTCCTTAGCCACCAATCGCTCCTTACACTTATCAATTTCACCCTTTTCTTCAAACTTTGTCTTATAGACCCACTTGATACCAATGATTTGTGATTGTCTGGAAGTTCAACAAGCTCCCAAGTATCATTCCTTTCAATAGCTTCAATTTAAGCATCCATTGCCTTCATTTTGTTCTCTAATTACACTCTCAAATGTTGTCTGGTCAAAAACAGCAAACAATGCAAAATGAGCAGTTGTATCATCATTTATTCCTGTTACCTTAAGTCTAGCATCCATGCGGGCTTTCTGCGAGCATGATGAAGAGATTGAGCTGCTTCATCAGTGCCTTCTAAAGTTGCTTGTAAAGTTTCAGTAGATAGTGAAATTCCGCAAGAGTTGGTAAAGTTTCAGCAGCTATTGGAGATGAATTCTCGGCACTTTCAGGCATTTCAGCCACTTTTTTGACTTCACTGTCAAATATAATTAAAGTAGACTATTGTATATCTAGTCCTAAGTGTTCTCTTCACCATCAAAATAACATCTCTACTGATTAATCTTCTTCATTTGTGGATTAAACAATTTATAAGCCTTAGATACTTCACTAACATCGAGAGAGATACACTTTTGCTTTTGTCATCAAGCTTCTTCCTCTTCTCGACTGAAACATGTGCATAAGAAATGCAACCAGAAATTTGGAAGTGATTGATAGTTGGTTTTCCTCCACTCCAAGCATTTTCTGGAGTCATATTTTGAACAGAAAATGTTGGACGTCTATTTAATCCATGAATGCTCAATTAATCACTTCTAGAAAGAATTCTTTTTCCATTCTTCCTCTTCCTAGCAAACTCCGCACCATATTGAGAATGATTTTGTTCCTTCTCTGTGATACACCTTTTTGTTGTGTTGTATAAGCAGTGGGGAGCTCTCTGAAAATTCCACTAGATTCACGAAAATCATTAAAGACTATTGAGCAGTACTTGCCACCATAATCAATTCGAAGTGTCTTTATGGAATTTTTTATTTCACTTTCTACATGAGCCTTGAACCTCTTGAATACTCCAAAAGCTTCTGATTTTTCCAGCAAAAAAATACACCAAAGTTTTACTAGAGTAATCATTTGTAAAGGTAATGAAATACCTTTTACCTCTATTAGAAATCAGCTTAATTTGGGCCACATATCAGGATGCACCTGCTCCAGAAGACCCTTCGCCCTCCACGACTTCCCATTTGGAAATTGAGAACGATGATGTTTACCAACAACACGCTCTTCACAAAGTCGGGAGGGATGAGAATTTCAGGAAGGCATATTACGATATATTTCTGTTGGAGAGTATTTAATCCTCTAAAACACAAGTGATCCCACCTAAAATTCCACAACTATGAAGAATCTTTTACTTCTGTTTTTAAACAAGATTGAATACTCAAAATATTCAAGGGAAATAACCTTCTAGAATTCATTTTCGCAACAGCAATAGCTCCAGTAGTAGGAATATAAATCTTACAAACACATTTTCTAATGAGGATAAATACATAGTTTTCTTGCAATTTTCGTACACTCAATAAGTTGTTTTTTAAAGAAAGAACATAAAGTACATTGTATATTATCTATTCAAAACCATTCTTCGTTTTAATTTGAAATCACCTTTTACCATTGCATCCACAGTTGAGCAATCACAAAAACTATAGAATGAAAGGGTTCATTTAAATGATAAAAACAAGAATTACTCTCACTCATGTGATTACTCCAGCCTATGTCCAAATACCAAACTTCTTGCACTTGTTCTTCTTGTGCTTGTATTGCCATCAAGAAAGTCTCTTACCCCTTTTATTTAAAAAAAATTGTACTTCTAGTCCTTCTAACTTGGAAGCCTAATATAGCAATCATATTCATAATGACCAAATTTGTCACACTCCGAGCCTACACCCTGGGCGGGACTGGTACTCGATGACCATTGTTGGCCTTGAGCGAACCCTTGTCCTGCCTTACTTAACTTAGCGGAAGGCAATAATCATAAACTTAACAGAAAAGAATGTAATACTGAGAATGTTTTTAAACTAAAACATTCAACTTGGCCAAAAAACTGGCAACCCAAGTCTTAACAATAAGAGACAATACTGAAAAGACTCAAAGGACTAACATTTGAATGTCTATGAAGCCTCTAACATGACTAAGATTGATGTTGGGACATACCTCAAAACATCCTAATGATCTGATACTAGAAAACAAGTAAAAGAGTGATCCAGAATGCAAGGAGGCTCACCACTGACTCGGGAGTGCTCAACTAGATCAACAGTGCGCTGGATGCCGATCCTTGCTACATGCGTCCATCATAATACGATGCAGGCCAACTGCTATCAGTACGTTGAATGTACGAGTACGCGAGTTGGAATGATAAACAATACAAACATAGGCTTGAAAGGAGAATCTGAAGAACACTTTGGCTCAACTCAACTCATCGTATCACATATTATTATAAGTGATAAGCTCCTAACTTAAAAAGTTGAACTACCATTCTGCCCTTATTTTATCTCTAAACTAAATAAAATATTAATATATAATTAATTTAATATTAAATAATAATTTTATTTAAATTCATCCCTCTAGACACAATGGTTCAAATTCTTTGGGAAATAGTACAATTAAGAGGAAAGACCAAAAGTTGCATTTTCCTTAATAAATGTGTATATTAATTCTTCTTTATAAAAAATAATTTTTTTGGCTTGGAGCTTGTGTCTGTGATTATTTCTTATCACCGTTTGTTGTTAATAGATAAAAGATATACAAGAAGTATCAAAGACACTAAAGGTTATTTCTTTCATATTGAATCTTTATGTTTTTTCTTTTTTATTACTTTATTTGTTTAATCTTGAATTCTTTTTTACTGTACTTTAATATATTTTCTTCATGTTTTTGATCTTTTTTTCATCAAATTGTGCTGATAATCTGTAATACAATTTTTTAATTTTATGTGGTTTTTTTAGTGCTATGTGCTTTTGATTCTTCTTTCTTAATGTTTAGTGATTTTGATGTATTCTTTTAGTATCATTTTTTTTTGCTAGAAAAGGTTTACGCAACTATTATTTTATTTTTTTGTGGTCTTGTTTATATGTTGTACCCTTGAATGTTTTTTATATATATATTTTTTGATGAGTTTTGTAGTAATTTTGAAATGTATTCTCGAGGTATTGCTCAATTTTATACGTTATGTGATACTTTTCTATTTTTTACCTTGAGATTTCAATTTTTGTTGGTTTTTTAACAAACTTTTTCATCCTTTAAGAAATGTATTTATTAGTTTCAACACATATTATAGGATCGTTGAGACGTTGACTTTCTCAAAGTCATGTAGTTATGTCACTTTTATGGTAAATATTAAAATAATAAGGTTTAATCTTAGTTTTATGGTAACAATTAAATTGAAAAAATTAAAAGTCATGCAAATATGTAATAAAAGTGACCAGTGAATAACTATATGGTTCCCGTATCGATATTGATAATAGGGTAAAATTACCTGGTGTTTCAATTGATTCACAAAATTTGGAGTATGCATATCACCTTCATTGTTTTAAATTTACGAGTATATTTCTTTTTAAAAAAAATCTATTTTATGTCTCATTTATATATATTATACTTGTGTAATTTTTAAAAACTCAATATTAATTGATCGTGCATCGCACGTGAGCAAAGAGTAGTCATATATTTATATAAAAGAGAATCCTAGGCCCGCCTATGTAGCGCAACCAAAAAATTGGATTCCCTTTTTAACTTATTTATATCTAAAATTAGCCTTCCCTTTCATGAAAAGTTGTGACTATTATGAAAAGTTGCGACTTTTATAAAAAAAGTGTGACTTTTACAAAAAGTTGTCACTTTTACAAAAAGATGATACTTTTACAAAAGTTGTGACTTTATATGAAAAGTTGTTACTTTTATGAAGAGTTGTAACTTTTACGAAGAGTTGCGACTTTTATGAAGAGTTGCAATTTTAATAAAGAGTTGCAACATTTATGAAGAATTGTGCCCTTTCCGATAAGGCTCAATAACAATTTATTCACACTACTCTTTGTTTTCTATAAATAGAGGGATTTTCTCTTATTTTAACAAAACGAAAATTCTGAACTTCTTCTACTTCTGCACAATTAAATATGTGTGCACTTTGCTCCTGTTGAATGGCTCATTGACACCATTGTTTTATTATCAACACACTAGTGAGTAGAATTATTTTGTCGTGAGAGGATCTTTTCATTTAAACCTCGGGTACTAGAATAATATAATTTCCTTAAGGGAACAATGTTCATTCAGTGGGCTCAGCTTTTTTCATTTTATTTCATTTTATTATTAAAGATCCTAACATGTTTTTTACAATCATTAATTTATGACTATTTTATTAATTTTTATTTTTGAGTACATGTTTTAAAATTTGTTATTTATATTTATGCATTTGATCATTATGTTGAAGTAAATATATGTTAATCAAGAGTTTAATGTATTCAGTAGACTATTGGTGTCATATAGATTAGAATTCTTAAACTTGTAAAATAAATGACTTTAATCTTTATAGAGTTTTAAGTTGGCTAAAAGATCCATGGATGTCCAAAAAGGGACTTTGAGTGTTCAAAAGTTATGGTGGTTCTACACTACCTTGGAGTTTTATTTATTCAACTTTCTATCTTATCGAGGCATTCAAACGATTAGTGACATCCAAAAAATAAAGGAATGTAGTGGGATGGTAAGTATTGTACTCAACCTTAATCAAACGTTTTGGGTTCAAATATTGGGTTGGAGTCAATGAATTACCCCTCAAATTAAGATGAATCTATATGAATCAAATATTAAAGAAATAATTATCTCTTTATAAACTGTAGATTAATAGTCTCAAAAGTAAAGCTTTAACCATATTGATCGAAACATAAATAACAAAATATGTCTTTTGTCTATCAAAGTAGTGTCATCGACTGAGTATGATTTTGAATAAGGGACTTGCCAAGACACCATTTAATCCAATTATTAGAGTGACATGCGCTATTTCATTGAAATTCAAGACATTTGTTTTTATATTTTAATAAATTTATCAAGTACACTACTAATTATATAAGATGTATAATATTTAGATTCTGTATGTAGAGGCCTTGAATAGGAGAAAAACTCTCGCAGTTGATGAATAAAATGTTTGTACCACAAATTCAAAATACAAATATAGACAATGAAAAAATTACATATCTTTTCGAAAGACTTAGGTGATGAACAACCATAATTAAATGAAGAATTAATAACAAAATTCATAAACACTCTGTTCAGAAGTAGATTATTGACGTAATTTACCACCGCGTGAAGTGCGTACAATTTACCTAGTATTTATATAAAAGAGAACCCTAAACCCGCCTATGTGGCACCACTACAAACTAGGATTCTCTTTTTAACTTATTTATTTCTAAAATTATCCTTCGCTTTCAGGAAAAGTTGTGAATTTATGAAAATTTGCGACTTTTACAAAAAGTTGGACCTTTTATGAAAAGTTGCGACTTTTAAGAAGAGTTACGACTTTTATGAAGAATTGTATTTAATTCAGAGTTGCGACTTTTATGAAGAGTTGCAACTTTTATGAAAGATTATGACTTGTCCAAAGAGTTGTGACCTTTCCGATAAGGCACAATAAGCATTTCTTCACACTGCCCTTTGTTGTTTATAAATAGAGAGATTTCCTCTCATTTAAAAACAATGAATATTCTCAACTTCGTAGTCTTCTTCACAATTAAATATTTGTGTACTTTGCTCCTGTTAAGTGACTCACTGATGATACGCTCAAATTACACTTTTCTCAATTGGTTCCATGTATAGATTGAGTTATAGGGAAGCTCAGTAAATCATATAGCAGCCTCTCCTGTTAGTGAGAGAGGAAAAACTCTTAGCCCAATGACGTCCATGTCCAAGTCAGGCCTTCCTACACAACTCTTACACACCGACCTCAGTTTGGCGATGTGAGCATGTGGATCCTCAGATGGTAGCTCAGAAAACAGACCTCTGGCTGTGAGCATATGCATTAAGCTACTAGTTACCACGAAAGTATGACCATATGGTAGAGGAGGTAGGACAAGTGGCCATCAGAGTCAGTGATGTTAACATTTGCCCTATAGTACTCTTGAGGGTGTGGAGCAAGAGGTTGCCTCCTCTGATTACCTTCACCCGGATTATCAACCATCACTTGATTATGAGCCTCAACTGGCGGGGGAGGTGGAGGATTGTTATTTTCCTCGATATAAGCAGGGTTGTTTTGAATATTCATTCTGCAAAGTGTACGGTTTAGTTATGGATCAAGTGGAAGTATTGGTTCTCCTCGACTCCGTGTACCTGGCATACACTAAAGCTAGACCTGCGAGAAACAAAAACAAAAACAAAAAGTAAAATCACGAAATTATTGACTAAAACTCGGTAATGTGCTTAAAGTTAATCTAAAAGCCACGTTCCCCGGCAGTGGCGCCAAAATTTGATACGCTCAAATTACACTTCCCTAAAGAAGTATAAGCGGTCATATCAAGTAAGAACCCAAATGTTAGGTTGGGATCGATCCCACGAGGAAAATGGTTTAGACTTAACTTTAATCTACGATTACTTCTATTTTAATCAAGTCCTTTCCAAAAACAAACAATAAAAAGGGGGGTTTTGTGTGACAAAATTATTTAATTAATTTTAAGTAAACAAGTAACAAGTTCAAATATTTGATGTTTATCAAGTGACGAGAGAAACTAGGGTGTAAGTGTTCCCCATTAGGTTCATAACGCAGTAACCCTAACTATAACAAATCTTTCCTAGTATCTTGCATGCAAAGTGATAAGTTATATATCCCTAATTCCTTGGTCCGACAACTAGTGATTTCACTCCGCACCTTGGTCTGGCTACGTGTGTATAATTTACTAAGCCTTACCTTTTACCTCATATTAAGCATCATAATCGATGTATGGCTTAGTTATTACTTAGCACCAATCGACACTAGCCTATTAGATAGTGTATACTAAATCTACGTTGATAATTTTTTTCTTATTATCTACCTCCTTGGTCCGGCAAGTAGCAACAAGGCGAGTTCTAACGCCTGCACTCGTTAAACAGACTTCTAAACGAAAGAATTATCAATACATACAAGAAACTATTCGAGAATTGTTATTTTAGCTAGTTTTACTTTGTTAGTTACCCATGGTTCCCACAACCCTAGTTATGGATTTAGTTACTCATGTTAACAATCACACAATTTATATTGATTAGACAAGAGTTCATCTACTTACTTTGATGAGATTGAAGAAAATCCAGAAAATTACTTGAATAAATCAAAGTCTTGCAAAAACGATTCCGGAAAGTAGAATATTTCCCCAAAATTTCAAGTTCAACACTTAGAATAATAAAACTGAAAAATACCAAAGAGTCTAACCCCAAAAATGAGGTTTTTACAAGTATTTATAATAATGAAGTCCTAACATAAAAAAGAAATCTATTAAAGGAAAATCTGCCCAAAAACGCGTCTGAGTTGACGACCGGACCGACGGAACGTCGAGGCCTCCTGTCGTTCCACACTTAGGTTCTTTATCAGCTGCTTTCTTCTCCAACTCACTGTTACCATCGACGGACATGGATGACGGTCCGTTGAGTGCACAACGGTCCGTCGATGGCTTTCTTTTCTCCACACTTAGAATCTTTTCAAGACGGGTACTGGGGCTACTTTCGGTTAGCAATGACGGATGTGCAAGACGGTCCGTCGTGGAGATGACGGTCCGTCGATAGCTTCCGTAGCCCCACACTTGGTCATAATTCCCCGATCTTCCTTCAACAGCATTTTCTTCAGACGACGGTTGCCACCTACGGACCGTCGAGGGGTCGACAGACCGTCGATGGCTCCGTAAGTCGTATCTTCTGCAATTTCAGCATAGTTCTTCCGCATTTTCATTCTGGACAGTTTTCCTGCAAACAAAGAGAAAAAAATACATTAAAACTACTACAAAAAGGCCTTAGAAACACATTAAACTTAGGAAAGAACATTGAAAGTACCGTAAAACCACGGTACATCAACTGACACTATTGTTTTTCTTTCAACACACTAGTGAATAGAATCGTTCTATCGTGAGAGGATCTATTCCTTTAAACCTCAGGCACTAGAGTGAAATAATTTCCTTAAGGGAACATTGTGCATTTAGTGGGCTCGATGTTTTCCTTTATGTTTCCTTTTATTATTACATATCCTAGTATGTTTTTACGGTCATTATTTTCTGATCAGTTTATAATTTTGAGTACATGTTTTAAACTTTTTTTTATGTTTATTCTTTCGATCATTATATTGAAGTAAATATATATTAATCAAGAGTTTGATGTAATCATTTGTGATGACTGAAGAGCACCCTCTAGTCGTAACCGGCGTCCTCGTCCTCGGAGAGGTCTTAGACAAGCCCTTAGCATTCTTCATAGCACGTATCATAGAATAAAAATGTGGAAAAATTAAAACTTTTTCTTTGAAAGTTCATCTTCGCTTCATATATGAAAATAGAAACTAACTTTGTCACAACATACCATCTAACATAGAAGTATAGAAATTTGGAACTTGGCCCTTAGATCGATAAGGAGTCTAGAAATAGGAAATACAACAATGTCTTCCAACATAAGCAAAGAACAAAAATCTAAGACATAAGGGTCTTGTCCTCAGACTTGAGGACTCACAAACTTGGAAGAGCAATTCCAAGTATCCTGGAGAAATGACCTTGGATCCTCAAAGGCTCAAGCCTACATTGTTTGGGAAAAGGGAAAAAATATGGGTTAGTACATCACACGAACTAAGTATAACTACTATGCATAAAAACCAATGAAACATGCATAAAAGGACATTTTAATCAAAACTTTATCAAGTAAAACCAATGTGCACATAAGTTAAGCATCCTAAGCCATCGCAAGATAATATCATCTCAACATGTAAGCAACCCAAGCAATACTTGTGCAATGCAAAGAATAAAATCCCATAACCCTATCCAAAGCTAAGTATCACATTAAGCAACCTACTTCATGCATACATTCATAATCTTATATTTCATCATGACTTGCCATATTCATAAAGATCATACATAGCTCAACATACATAAGTGGTAATCACCATAATCACAAAAGAACACTACTACAACCATCTCTTATGATCCAACAAGTGCAATGTGTAAGAGAAGTCACATACCCTCCCTCACACTATGTTGAACCCCTTAAGAAAGCGCTAGTGAGAGTTCATACGTTTCAATTATTCATTTACTTTTACATTAGGAAAAAAGGTTGAAAAAAACTACATGAGACAATGAGAGCTACATGGAATCCGGTGTTCTACTCCCACACCAAAACGAGAGGGTTAGCACTTGCCTAAGGTGTAACCTTTCGTACATAGCTATCTAGGTGGATCCACTAAGCTAGAGTCCTATGTGGGAACATAATTAAGGGTCAAGGAGATTGTTACTAGAACCCTAACTTGATAAACGTGGGGGTTTCCATCTCATGAGTGAACACATATGTTGGGAACCCAGACATGCTAAATGTGAGGAAACCCATATGGGGAGCCGGACTTACTAAACGTGAGACCCCCATCTCATTTACATGTCCTTTCGTTTCTAAGAATCTATTCCTTTAGGTATCCTCTTTAGTCATCACATTATTTCACATTATCCTTTACTAGATTCTGATGTAAAAATCTTGTCGTAATTGCTCATAAATGTTCATCAGTGAGAGCAATCATTTCACTTTAGAAACACTAGCAAGTGAGTAAAACTTTCACTTTGACAAATCATTATAATCATGAGAACTACCTTTCAATCATATAACAATCATACCATAAGATACAAACATACATCATAGCTAATTCAAGTGTATATGCTTAAGGATGAGTAAACCATTTCATCAAGACCACAACAACACAATCGATATAGCATCATTACTATCTAAGTAATTCATCTTTCATACATGAGTTCAATTAAGAACCAACATTCATACCTTCTTGCCCTTCATGTAACTTCATACTTCAATCATCCCCACAATTCATAATTAATACATAAAATAAGGTAATTCATTGAGTAACAACATAACTATCATCAATATAAACAATTGATATATTCATCATCTTCAACCAATTCACCATATCAAATCCAAAATTCATGAAATTAGGAAAGAACATGGGTCCAAGGGAATTTCAAGTGAACAACAACAATTATACATAAGTATACACCTAAACAACCTTAAGTGATCATAATTCATCATAATTGATTCAAAATTCCATTTTTCAAAGAAGACCCATGTGTAGAGAAACCCCCCAGAATTTGGGGAATTTAGAAAACATCTTTGAAGGTACCTCTTGGGGTAAGGAATCCCATGAGTGAATAAATCATACCTTAATGAATTCTTAGCCACGAAATTTATTATAAACTTGGAGAATTGATCCTCTTCTTGGAGCTTCAAGGTCCTTCAATGGAGGTTTTGTGTAGAGAGAGAATTTAGAGAGAAGTGAGAGCAATTGAATTTTTAAGTTGGGGATTTCTTTTTGTGTGGGAATAGGTTTTAAATTACTTAAATTCAATATATTCTTAGCACCAAAAATACCCAAAACATCCCACACTTGGATGGACCTTTTAATTAAGTCAAACTTGACTTTTTATTTCGGAATTATCCTCGTGGAACAAGTCTGCATCGCAGAGGTATTCCCTGAAGTTTCTAGAAATTAATTTTGGGACAGAAGAGTCCGCAACAAAATATGCGACGCGGACCAACCATTTGTCCTTTGGTGGATCCAGTCCGCGACGCGGACATGTTCCCTTCAATCATTGTGCTTGCTTCCTTGGGCAGCTTGTTGGCCAAATGTTTGGGTCCTCCTCAAGGACCCCTAGGGTGGTCCTTCGGAGATCGCACCCAGACTTTTTAATCCTAAAAACATTATTTTACCTATTAATTTATTTTGACAAGGTTTACCCTTCATACAACACTCCCAAGCGTTCACAAGACCTAAGAATACCTACAAGTTCAATTTCACTAGTTTCCCGATGTCATGGTCGTTTCTTGATGTTTTGGCTCTAATACTTCCAAATCAAGTTAATTAAATCGGATTAGGCCTGGAGACACCATTTTAATCATTAGTCATTAGGTGAGGCTCTAGCCTAGGTCATTGGATTTCCAAGGTATAACATTATTAGACTATTGGTGTCATGTAGATTAAAATTCTTAAACTTGTAAAATAAATGATTTTGATATTTATGGAGTTTTCAGTGGCTAAAAGATCCATGGGATGTTCAATAAGGGACTTTGAGTGTTTAAAGTTATAGTGGTCCCACACTACCTTGCAGAATTATTTATTCAAGTTTATATCTTATCGACATTCAATTGATTAGTAACATCAAAAAAACAAAGGAATGTAGTGGGATGGGAAGTGTTGTACTCAACCTTAATCAAACGTTTGGGGTTCAAATGTTGGGTTGGAGTCAATGAATTATCCCTCAAATTAGAATGAATCTATATTAATCAAATAGTAGAGAAATAGTTATCTCCTTATAAACATTAGATTAAAAGTCCCCAAACTACATAAACAACAAAATATGACTTTTGGCTATCAAAGTAGTGTTATCGACTACGTATGATTTTGAATAAGAGACTTGCCAAGACATCATTTAATCCAAATTTTTTGAGAGACATGTGTTAATCATTGAACTCCAAGAGATGTGCTTTTATATTTTAATTAACTTATCAAGTAAACAACTAATTATATAAGATGTATAATATTTAGATTCTTTATGTAGACGCCTTGAATAGGAGAAATACTCTTGCAATTGATGAATAAAATATTTGTACCACTTTTTGAAAATACAAAAATATACAAAGAAACAATTACATATATGAAGAATTAAGAAAATTCATAAACACTTAGAATCAAATCTTTTTTTTTATAATTAAAAAAAATATTTTATTTCTTCGTTGGATAAAATATTCTTGACAATTTATTGTAGGAATGTACCCTATCAAAAACACTTATATTATCAAATGTTCATAATTAGATTATTAACGTAGTTCACCATCGGGCGAAGCGCGGGCAATTTACCTAGTTTCAATATAAAACAATTCAAAAGAAGTGCAATATAAGGAAAAGTTGTTGAAAATATGATGTCAACTCTGTATGTATCAAAAGATACAATATACCTTTGAGATATATGTAAAAATACAATTAACTGTGTATATAAAATTCAATTAACATCTGCGGGAGTGTCTCTAACCGACAACCATCATTTAAGAGTTATAGTGATGATACAACATTTTGCCTCACGTTGCCAAGGTCATCCTATACCTTGCCATTAGTATAGAATCTTAAATACTAAGTGGATCCACTAGTCTATGCTAAACATATCTTAAAGAAGAAGAATATTTAGAATATATAGAAACTAATGCTAAAGAAATACAAAGATTAAATTTAGTTAAAAAAGAATATTATGAAAAAATATTTTCATAAAATATGAAGAATAATTCAAATAAAGCAATTACTAAGATAAAAGGAAAAATACAAAAGACATGGAAAAGGCTAAATAATTTATATATAAAATATGAATTATTAAAAACTACTAAAAAGGATATTACTGAAGAAAATTTGTTGATAGATATAATTTCTAAAACAGAACATAAATATATTTGTTATTTGAAAAAACAATATGGATAGAAGAATATATAAACAACAACTGATAGAAAAAATAAATGAAAAAAGATATGAATTAGAATTTAAAAAGGAAAGATTAATAGAAAATATATGTGCAGGAGTAAGTAGTAAAGTAATATTAATACAAAGAAAAGCTCTATTTAAATTAGAAATACAAATAAATTGCCTAGAATATAAATTACAACATGATATAAGTTATAATAATGAATATAATGAATAAAGAAGAATTTGCAGTAGATGAAAAAACATATGAAAACCAAGAAGGACTAGTAATAAAAATAATATTCTCAAATTTAGGAAGAAGATATAAAAAAAATAGGAGATAAATTATATTTAATGCTAGAAAAAGAAACAGCAAAATTAGAAGATAGTTTAACAGCCATGATAAGGATAACAAAAGAAAATGAAGAAATAGATAAAATCAAAGAAATTGAAAAAATAAAAATACAAGCAAAACAAGAAGTACAAAAGATAGAAGAAACAAAAAATACAAAAATAAGTGAATTAGAAAAGGAATTAGCTCAGTTAAAATTATTATATGAAACTAAACAAAAAGAAAAAGAAAAAGAAAAAGAATTTGAATTAACACAAGAAATAAATAAAATGAAACAAATATTAACTGAAAATCTTGAAATAGATGAAATAAATGAAATGAATGATGAAATAAATGAATCAGATACAGTAAATGATCAAAAATCAGAAATAAGTGATATAAGTGAAACATACACAGAAATTCTAGAACAAGTAAATAAGCCAAAAAAATTAGAAATAAATACAGGAGATATAAATAAACCAGGAACATCAAGAGTTAAAACTCCAGATAATAGTCCTAGGAGTAGTCCTAGAAGAAGTAACCCTAGAAGATCGACACCAACTTATTATACAGAAAGTTATGAAAGTTCAGACAGAGCAAATACAATATGGAATAGTAGATTAAATAAAAAATGGATACCTAGATCAATAATTGAACAAAATAACTTTTTAGACTTAGACTGTGTTATAGATATAAACAAGGTAATTTTATTATGGGTAGGAAATATATCTAAACAACTAGTTGATAATAAAATAGCAATAAAAGAAACACTAGGATATATAGAAAGAACATTTATAGGAACAACAAAATTATGGATAGATAATTGTTGCTGCTGTTGATCCATCTATTTTTTTATCACTCCTAAGTGTTGCTATACTTTCTGATGGTAAATTATCTATCCATAATTTTGTTGTTCCTATAAATGTTCTTTCTATATATCCTGGTGTTTCTTTTATTGCTATTTTATTATCAACTAGTTGTTTAGATATATTTCCTACCCATAATAAAATTACCTTGTTTATATCTATAACACAGTCTAAGTCTAAAAAGTTATTTTGTTCAATTATTGATCTAGGTATCCATTTTTTATTTAATCTACTATTCCATATTGTATTTGCTCTGTCTGATCTTTCATAACTTTCTGTATAATAAGTTGGTGTCGATCTTCTAGGGTTACTTCTTCTAGGACTACTCCTAGGACTATTATCTGGAGTTTTAACTCTTGATGTTCCTGGTTTATTTATATCTCCTGTATTTATTTCTAATTTTTTCGGCTTATTTACTTGTTCTAGAATTTCTGTGTATGTTTCACTTATATCACTTATTTCTAATTTTTGATCATTTATTGTATCTGATTCATTTATTTCATCATTCATTTCATTTATTTCATCTATTTCAAGATTTTCAGTTAATATTTGTTTCATTTTATTTATTTCTTGTGTTAATTCAAATTCTTTTTCTTTTTCTTTTTCTTTTTGTTTAGTTTCATATAATAATTTTAACTGAGCTAATTCCTTTTCTAATTCACTTATTTTTGTATTTTTTGTTTCTTCTATCTTTTGTACTTCTTGTTTTGCTTGTATTTTTATTTTTTCAATTTCTTTGGTTTTATCTATTTCTTCATTTTCTTTTGTTATCCTTATCATGGCTGTTAAACTATCTTCTAATTTTGCTGTTTCTTTTTCTAGCATTAAATATAATTTATCTCCTATTTTTTTATATCTTCTTCCTAAATTTGAGAATATTATTTTTATTACTAGTCCTTCTTGGTTTTCATATGTTTTTTCATCTACTGCAAATTCTTCTTTATTCATTATATTCATTATTATAACTTATATCATGTTGTAATTTATATTCTAGGCAATTTATTTGTATTTCTAATTTAAATAGAGCTTTTCTTTGTATTAATATTACTTTACTACTTACTCCTGCACATATATTTTCTATTAATCTTTCCTTTTTAAATTCTAATTCATATCTTTTTTCATTTATTTTTTCTATCAGTTGTTGTTTATATATTCTTCTATCCATATTGTTTTTTCAAATAACAAATATATTTATGTTCTGTTTTAGAAATTATATCTATCAACAAATTTTCTTCAGTAATATCCTTTTTAGTAGTTTTTAATAATTCATATTTTATATATAAATTATTTAGCCTTTTCCATGTCTTTTGTATTTTTCCTTTTATCTTAGTAATTGCTTTATTTGAATTATTCTTCATATTTTATGAAAATATTTTTTCATAATATTCTTTTTTAACTAAATTTAATCTTTGTATTTCTTTAGCATTAGTTTCTATATATTCTAAATATTCTTCTTCTTTAAGATATGTTTAGCATAGACTAGTGGATCCACTTAGTATTTAAGATTCTATACTAATGGCAAGGTATAGGATGACCTTGGCAACGTGAGGCAAAATGTTGTATCATCACTATAACTCTTAAATGATGGTTGTCGGTTAGAGACACTCCCGCAGATGTTAATTGAATTTTATATACACAGTTAATTGTATTTTTACATATATCTCAAAGGTATATTGTATCTTTTGATACATACAGAGTTGACATCATATTTTCAACAACTTTTCCTTATATTGCACTTCTTTTGAATTGTTTTATATTGAAACTAGGTAAATTGCCCGCGCTTCGCCCGATGGTGAACTACGTTAATAATCTAATTATGAACATTTGATAATATAAGTGTTTTTGATAGGGTACATTCCTACAATAAATTGTCAAGAATATTTTATCCAACGAAGAAATAAAATATTTTTTTTAATTATAAAAAAAAAGATTTGATTCTAAGTGTTTATGAATTTTCTTAATTCTTCATATATGTAATTGTTTCTTTGTATATTTTTGTATTTTCAAAAAGTGGTACAAATATTTTATTCATCAATTGCAAGAGTATTTCTCCTATTCAAGGCGTCTACATAAAGAATCTAAATATTATACATCTTATATAATTAGTTGTTTACTTGATAAGTTAATTAAAATATAAAAGCACATCTCTTGGAGTTCAATGATTAACACATGTCTCTCAAAAAATTTGGATTAAATGATGTCTTGGCAAGTCTCTTATTCAAAATCATACGTAGTCGATAACACTACTTTGATAGCCAAAAGTCATATTTTGTTGTTTATGTAGTTTGGGGACTTTTAATCTAATGTTTATAAGGAGATAACTATTTCTCTACTATTTGATTAATATAGATTCATTCTAATTTGAGGGATAATTCATTGACTCCAACCCAACATTTGAACCCCAAACGTTTGATTAAGGTTGAGTACAACACTTCCCATCCCACTACATTCCTTTGTTTTTTTGATGTTACTAATCAATTGAATGTCGATAAGATATAAACTTGAATAAATAATTCTGCAAGGTAGTGTGGGACCACTATAACTTTAAACACTCAAAGTCCCTTATTGAACATCCCATGGATCTTTTAGCCACTGAAAACTCCATAAATATCAAAATCATTTATTTTACAAGTTTAAGAATTTTAATCTACATGACACCAATAGTCTAATAATGTTATACCTTGGAAATCCAATGACCTAGGCTAGAGCCTCACCTAATGACTAATGATTAAAATGGTGTCTCCAGGCCTAATCCGATTTAATTAACTTGATTTGGAAGTATTAGAGCCAAAACATCAAGAAACGACCATGACATCGGGAAACTAGTGAAATTGAACTTGTAGGTATTCTTAGGTCTTGTGAACGCTTGGGAGTGTTGTATGAAGGGTAAACCTTGTCAAAATAAATTAATAGGTAAAATAATGTTTTTAGGATTAAAAAGTCTGGGTGCGATCTCCGAAGGACCACCCTAGGGGTCCTTGAGGAGGACCCAAACATTTGGCCAACAAGCTGCCCAAGGAAGCAAGCACAATGATTGAAGGGAACATGTCCGCGTCGCGGACTGGATCCACCAAAGGACAAATGGTTGGTCCGCGTCGCATATTTTGTTGCGGACTCTTCTGTCCCAAAATTAATTTCTAGAAACTTCAGGGAATACCTCTGCGATGCAGACTTGTTCCACGAGGATAATTCCGAAATAAAAAGTCAAGTTTGACTTAATTAAAAGGTCCATCCAAGTGTGGGATGTTTTGGGTATTTTTGGTGCTAAGAATATATTGAATTTAAGTAATTTAAAACCTATTCCCACACAAAAAGAAATCCCCAACTTAAAAATTCAATTGCTCTCACTTCTCTCTAAATTCTCTCTCTACACAAAACCTCCATTGAAGGACCTTGAAGCTCCAAGAAGAGGATCAATTCTCCAAGTTTATAATAAATTTCGTGGCTAAGAATTCATTAAGGTATGATTTATTCACTCATGGGATTCCTTACCCCAAGAGGTACCTTCAAAGATGTTTTCTAAATTCCCCAAATTCTGGGGGGTTTCTCTACACATGGGTCTTCTTTGAAAAATGGAATTTTGAATCAATTATGATGAATTATGATCACTTAAGGTTGTTTAGGTGTATACTTATGTATAATTGTTGTTGTTCACTTGAAATTCCCTTGGACCCATGTTCTTTCCTAATTTCATGAATTTTGGATTTGATATGGTGAATTGGTTGAAGATGATGAATATATCAATTGTTTATATTGATGATAGTTATGTTGTTACTCAATGAATTACCTTATTTTATGTATTAATTATGAATTGTGGGGATGATTGAAGTATGAAGTTACATGAAGGGCAAGAAGGTATGAATGTTGGTTCTTAATTGAACTCATGTATGAAAGATGAATTACTTAGATAGTAATGATGCTATATCGATTGTGTTGTTGTGGTCTTGATGAAATGGTTTACTCATCCTTAAGCATATACACTTGAATTAGCTATGATGTATGTTTGTATCTTATGGTATGATTGTTATATGATTGAAAGGTAGTTCTCATGATTATAATGATTTGTCAAAGTGAAAGTTTTACTCACTTGCTAGTGTTTCTAAAGTGAAATGATTGCTCTCACTGATGAACATTTATGAGCAATTACGACAAGATTTTTACATCAGAATCTAGTAAAGGATAATGTGAAATAATGTGATGACTAAAGAGGATACCTAAAGGAATAGATTCTTAGAAACGAAAGGACATGTAAATGAGATGGGGGTCTCACGTTTAGTAAGTCCGGCTCCCCATATGGGTTTCCTCACATTTAGCATGTCTGGGTTCCCAACATATGTGTTCACTCATGAGATGGAAACCCCCACGTTTATCAAGTTAGGGTTCTAGTAACAATCTCCTTGACCCTTAATTATGTTCCCACATAGGACTCTAGCTTAGTGGATCCACCTAGATAGCTATGTACGAAAGGTTACACCTTAGGCAAGTGCTAACCCTCTCGTTTTGGTGTGGGAGTAGAACACCGGATTCCATGTAGCTCTCATTGTCTCATGTAGTTTTTTTCAACCTTTTTTCCTAATGTAAAAGTAAATGAATAATTGAAACGTATGAACTCTCACTAGCGCTTTCTTAAGGGGTTCAACATAGTGTGAGGGAGGGTATGTGACTTCTCTTACACATTGCACTTGTTGGATCATAAGAGATGGTTGTAGTAGTGTTCTTTTGTGATTATGGTGATTACCACTTATGTATGTTGAGCTATGTATGATCTTTATGAATATGGCAAGTCATGATGAAATATAAGATTATGAATGTATGCATGAAGTAGGTTGCTTAATGTGATACTTAGCTTTGGATAGGGTTATGGGATTTTATTCTTTGCATTGCACAAGTATTGCTTGGGTTGCTTACATGTTGAGATGATATTATCTTGCGATGGCTTAGGATGCTTAACTTATGTGCACATTGGTTTTACTTGATAAAGTTTTGATTAAAATGTCCTTTTATGCATGTTTCATTGGTTTTTATGCATAGTAGTTATACTTAGTTCGTGTGATGTACTAACCCATATTTTTTCCCTTTTCCCAAACAATGTAGGCTTGAGCCTTTGAGGATCCAAGGTCATTTCTCCAGGATACTTGGAATTGCTCTTCCAAGTTTGTGAGTCCTCAAGTCTGAGGACAAGACCCTTATGTCTTAGATTTTTGTTCTTTGCTTATGTTGGAAGACATTGTTGTATTTCCTATTTCTAGACTCCTTATCGATCTAAGGGCCAAGTTCCAAATTTCTATACTTCTATGTTAGATGGTATGTTGTGACAAAGTTAGTTTCTATTTTCATATATGAAGCGAAGATGAACTTTCAAAGAAAAAGTTTTAATTTTTCCACATTTTTATTCTATGATACGTGCTATGAAGAATGCTAAGGGCTTGTCTAAGACCTCTCCGAGGACGAGGACGCCGGTTACGACTAGAGGGTGCTCTTCAGTCATCACAAATGATTACATCAAACTCTTGATTAATATATATTTACTTCAATATAATGATCGAAAGAATAAACATAAAAAAAAGTTTAAAACATGTACTCAAAATTATAAACTGATCAGAAAATAATGACCGTAAAAACATACTAGGATATGTAATAATAAAAGGAAACATAAAGGAAAACATCGAGCCCACTAAATGCACAATGTTCCCTTAAGGAAATTATTTCACTCTAGTGCCTGAGGTTTAAAGGAATAGATCCTCTCACGATAGAACGATTCTATTCACTAGTGTGTTGAAAGAAAAACAATAGTGTCAGTTGATGTACCGTGGTTTTACGGTACTTTCAATGTTCTTTCCTAAGTTTAATGTGTGTCTAAGGCCTTTTTGTAGTAGTTTTAATGTATTTTTTTCTCTTTGTTTGCAGGAAAACTGTCCAGAATGAAAATGCGGAAGAACTATGCTGAAATTGCAGAAGATACGACTTACGGAGCCATCGACGGTCTGTCGACCCCTCGACGGTCCGTAGGTGGCAACCGTCGTCTGAAGAAAATGCTGTTGAAGGAAGATCGGGGAATTATGACCAAGTATGGGGCTACGGAAGCTATCGACGGACCGTCATCTCCACGACGGACCGTCTTGCACATCCGTCATTGCTAACCGAAAGTAGCCCCAGTACCCGTCTTGAAAAGATTCTAAGTGTGGAGAAAAGAAAGCCATCGACGGACCGTTGTGCACTCAACGGACCGTCATCCATGTTCGTCGATGGTAACAGTGAGTTGGAGAAGAAAGCAGCTGATAAAGAACCTAAGTGTGGAACGACAGGAGGCCTCGACGTTCCGTCGGTCCGGTCGTCAACTCAGACGTGTTTTTGGGCAGATTTTCCTTTAATAGATTTCTTTTTTATGTTAGGACTTCATTATTATAAATACTTGTAAAAACCTCATTTTTGGGGTTAGACTCTTTGGTATTTTTCAGTTTTATTATTCTAAGTGTTGAACTTGAAATTTTGGGGAAATATTCTACTTTCCGGAATCGTTTTTGCAAGACTTTGATTTATTCAAGTAATTTTCTGGATTTTCTTCAATCTCATCAAAGTAAGTAGATGAACTCTTGTCTAATCAATATAAATTGTGTGATTGTTAACATGAGTAACTAAATCCATAACTAGGGTTGTGGGAACCATGGGTAACTAACAAAGTAAAACTAGCTAAAATAACAATTCTCGAATAGTTTCTTGTATGTATTGATAATTCTTTCGTTTAGAAGTCTGTTTAACGAGTGCAGGCGTTAGAACTCGCCTTGTTGCTACTTGCCGGACCAAGGAGGTAGATAATAAGAAAAAAATTATCAACGTAGATTTAGTATACACTATCTAATAGGCTAGTGTCGATTGGTGCTAAGTAATAACTAAGCCATACATCGATTATGATGCTTAATATGAGGTAAAAGGTAAGGCTTAGTAAATTATACACACGTAGCCAGACCAAGGTGCGGAGTGAAATCACTAGTTGTCGGACCAAGGAATTAGGGATATATAACTTATCACTTTGCATGCAAGATACTAGGAAAGATTTGTTATAGTTAGGGTTACTGCGTTATGAACCTAATGGGGAACACTTACACCCTAGTTTCTCTCGTCACTTGATAAACATCAAATATTTGAACTTGTTACTTGTTTACTTAAAATTAATTAAATAATTTTGTCACACAAAACCCCCCTTTTTATTGTTTGTTTTTGGAAAGGACTTGATTAAAATAGAAGTAATCGTAGATTAAAGTTAAGTCTAAACCATTTTCCTCGTGGGATCGATCCCAACCTAACATTTGGGTTCTTACTTGATATGACCGCTTATACTTCTTTAGGGAAGTGTAATTTGAGCGTATCAAATTTTGGCGCCACTGCCGGGGAACGTGGCTTTTAGATTAACTTTAAGCACATTACCGAGTTTTAGTCAATAATTTCGTGATTTTACTTTTTGTTTTTGTTTTTGTTTCTCGCAGGTCTAGCTTTAGTGTATGCCAGGTACACGGAGTCGAGGAGAACCAATACTTCCACTTGATCCATAACTAAACCGTACACTTTGCAGAATGAATATTCAAAACAACCCTGCTTATATCGAGGAAAATAACAATCCTCCACCTCCCCCGCCAGTTGAGGCTCATAATCAAGTGATGGTTGATAATCCGGGTGAAGGTAATCAGAGGAGGCAACCTCTTGCTCCACACCCTCAAGAGTACTATAGGGCAAATGTTAACATCACTGACTCTGATGGCCACTTGTCCTACCTCCTCTACCATATGGTCATACTTTCGTGGTAACTAGTAGCTTAATGCATATGCTCACAGCCAGAGGTCTGTTTTCTGAGCTACCATCTGAGGATCCACATGCTCACATCGCCAAACTGAGGTCGGTGTGTAAGAGTTGTGTAGGAAGGCCTGACTTGGACATGGACGTCATTGGGCTAAGAGTTTTTCCTCTCTCACTAACAGGAGAGGCTGCTATATGATTTACTGAGCTTCCCTATAACTCAACCAATTGAGAAAAGTGTAATTTGAGCGTATCATCAGTGAGTCACTTAACAGGAGCAAAGTACACAAATATTTAATTGTGAAGAAGACTACGAAGTTGAGAATATTCATTGTTTTTAAATGAGAGGAAATCTCTCTATTTATAAACAACAAAGGGCAGTGTGAAGAAATGCTTATTGTGCCTTATCGGAAAGGTCACAACTCTTTGGACAAGTCATAATCTTTCATAAAAGTTGCAACTCTTCATAAAAGTCGCAACTCTGAATTAAATACAATTCTTCATAAAAGTCGTAACTCTTCTTAAAAGTCGCAACTTTTCATAAAAGGTCCAACTTTTTGTAAAAGTCGCAAAGTTTCATAAATTCACAACTTTTCCTGAAAGCGAAGGATAATTTTAGAAATAAATAAGTTAAAAAGAGAATCCTAGTTTGTAGTGGTGCCACATAGGCGGGTTTAGGGTTCTCTTTTATATAAATACTAGGTAAATTGTACGCACTTCACGCGGTGGTAAATTACGTCAATAATCTACTTCTGAACAGAGTGTTTATGAATTTTGTTATTAATTCTTCATTTAATTATGGTTGTTCATCACCTAAGTCTTTCGAAAAGATATGTAATTTTTTCATTGTCTATATTTGTATTTTGAATTTGTGGTACAAACATTTTATTCATCAACTGCGAGAGTTTTTCTCCTATTCAAGGCCTCTACATACAGAATCTAAATATTATACATCTTATATAATTAGTAGTGTACTTGATAAATTTATTAAAATATAAAAACAAATGTCTTGAATTTCAATGAAATAGCGCATGTCACTCTAATAATTGGATTAAATGGTGTCTTGGCAAGTCCCTTATTCAAAATCATACTCAGTCGATGACACTACTTTGATAGACAAAAGACATATTTTGTTATTTATGTTTCGATCAATATGGTTAAAGCTTTACTTTTGAGACTATTAATCTACAGTTTATAAAGAGATAATTATTTCTTTAATATTTGATTCATATAGATTCATCTTAATTTGAGGGGTAATTCATTGACTCCAACCCAATATTTGAACCCAAAACGTTTGATACGATGAGTTGAGTTGAGCCAAAGTGTTCTTCAGATTCTCCTTTCAAGCCTATGTTTGTATTGTTTATCATTCCAACTCGCGTACTCGTACATTCAACGTACTGATAGCAGTTGGCCTGCATCGTATTATGATGGACGCATGTAGCAAGGATCGGCATCCAGCGCACTGTTGATCTAGTTGAGCACTCCCGAGTCAGTGGTGAGCCTCCTTGCATTCTGGATCACTCTTTTACTTGTTTTCTAGTATCAGATCATTAGGATGTTTTGAGGTATGTCCCAACATCAATCTTAGTCATGTTAGAGGCTTCATAGACATTCAAATGTTAGTCCTTTGAGTCTTTTCAGTATTGTCTCTTATTGTTAAGACTTGGGTTGCCAGTTTTTTGGCCAAGTTGAATGTTTTAGTTTAAAAACATTCTCAGTATTACATTCTTTTCTGTTAAGTTTATGATTATTGCCTTCCGCTAAGTTAAGTAAGGCAGGACAAGGGTTCGCTCAAGGCCAACAATGGTCATCGAGTACCAGTCCCGCCCAGGGTGTAGGCTCGGAGTGTGACAAATTTGGTCATTATGAATATGATTGCTATATTAGGCTTCCAAGTTAGAAGGACTAGAAGTACAATTTTTTTTAAATAAAAGGGGTAAGAGACTTTCTTGATGGCAATACAAGCACAAGAAGAACAAGTGCAAGAAGTTTGGTATTTGGACATAGGCTGGAGTAATCACATGAGTGAGAGTAATTCTTGTTTTTATCATTTAAATGAACCCTTTCATTCTATAGTTTTTGTGATTGCTCAACTGTGGATGCAATGGTAAAAGGTGATTTCAAATTAAAACGAAGAATGGTTTTGAATAGATAATATACAATGTACTTTATGTTCTTTCTTTAAAAAACAACTTATTGAGTGTACGAAAATTGCAAGAAAACTATGTATTTATCCTCATTAGAAAATGTGTTTGTAAGATTTATATTCCTACTACTGGAGCTATTGCTGTTGCGAAAATGAATTCTAGAAGGTTATTTCCCTTGAATATTTTGAGTATTCAATCTTGTTTAAAAACAGAAGTAAAAGATTCTTCATAGTTGTGGAATTTTAGGTGGGATCACTTGTGTTTTAGAGGATTAAATACTCTCCAACAGAAATATATCGTAATATGCCTTCCTGAAATTCTCATCCCTCCCGACTTTGTGAAGAGCGTGTTGTTGGTAAACATCATCGTTCTCAATTTCCAAATGGGAAGTCGTGGAGGGCGAAGGGTCTTCTGGAGCAGGTGCATCCTGATATGTGGCCCAAATTAAGCTGATTTCTAATAGAGGTAAAAGGTATTTCATTACCTTTACAAATGATTACTCTAGTAAAACTTTGGTGTATTTTTTTGCTGGAAAAATCAGAAGCTTTTGGAGTATTCAAGAGGTTCAAGGCTCATGTAGAAAGTGAAATAAAAAATTCCATAAAGACACTTCGAATTGATTATGGTGGCAAGTACTGCTCAATAGTCTTTAATGATTTTCGTGAATCTAGTGGAATTTTCAGAGAGCTCCCCACTGCTTATACAACACAACAAAAAGGTGTATCACAGAGAAGGAACAAAATCATTCTCAATATGGTGCGGAGTTTGCTAGGAAGAGGAAGAATGGAAAAAGAATTCTTTCTAGAAGTGATTAATTGAGCATTCATGGATTAAATAGACGTCCAACATTTTCTGTTCAAAATATGACTCCAGAAAATGCTTGGAGTGGAGGAAAACCAACTATCAATCACTTCCAAATTTCTGGTTGCATTTCTTATGCACATGTTTCAGTCGAGAAGAGGAAGAAGCTTGATGACAAAAGCAAAAGTGTATCTCTCTCGATGTTAGTGAAGTATCTAAGGCTTATAAATTGTTTAATCCACAAATGAAGAAGATTAATCAGTAGAGATGTTATTTTGATGGTGAAGAGAACACTTAGGACTAGATATACAATAGTCTACTTTAATTATATTTGACAGTGAAGTCAAAAAAGTGGCTGAAATGCCTGAAAGTGCCGAGAATTCATCTCCAATAGCTGCTGAAACTTTACCAACTCTTGCGGAATTTCACTATCTACTGAAACTTTACAAGCAACTTTAGAAGGCACTGATGAAGCAGCTCAATCTCTTCATCATGCTCGCAGAAAGCCCGCATGGATGCTAGACTTAAGGTAACAGGAATAAATGATGATACAACTGCTCATTTTGCATTGTTTGCAGTTTTTGACCAGACAACATTTGAGAGTGTAATTAGAGAACAAAATGAAGGCAATGGATGCTTAAATTGAAGCTATTGAAAGGAATGATACTTGGGAGCTTGTTGAACTTCCAGACAATCACAAATCATTGGTATCAAGTGGGTCTATAAGACAAAGTTTGAAGAAAAGGGTGTAATTGATAAGTGTAAGGAGCGATTGGTGGCTAAGGAATACAAGAAGGAGTATGGAGTTGACCACATTTAAGTTTTTTGCTTCAGTTGAAAGGCATGAAACTATAAGAATGTTAATTGCCTTGGAAAAACAAAATTCCAGGCCTATCTTCCAGTTGTATGTCAAATCAGCTGTCCTACATGGATACTTGGAGGAAGAGGCATTTATCAAACAACCCCTTGGTTATGTTAATATTGGTAACGAAGCTAAGACTTATCAATTGAAGAAAGATCCTACAAACTAAAAGAAACCCCCACGAGCTTGATATAATCGCATTGGGGCTTATTTTGAGGAAATGGGTTCTCAAAAGTCCATACGAGCATGCACTTTTTGTGAAATTTCAGGAGAATGGGAAATTTCTCAATGCGTGCTTATACATGGACAATTTTATATTCATGGGGAATAGTACTATAATGTTTGGAAAGCTCAAGAAGTGTATGATAAATGAATATTAGAGATGTCTGATATTGGTAATGCAAAACCTCATAACCTAACTAAGACTGAACAACATAAAAACGGAACACCAAGGAGGGGCATAAGACGGATCCTTCACCCTCGCCATAGTTTACACCCAGACAAACATGGAGGAACACAGAGCTCTCCACGGGTAGTGAGACTCCACACGGGCCATCATTAGGTTCGTGAAAAGTACACTAGAAACCCCCAAGTCATTGTGAGGAACCACGGTGGCCTTCACAACCCATGGTGCTTCACACGATCTTTGAAGTGAAACATGAATGGGGCAGTTCAGATTTCAAGTATTGGGTCAACTTCAAACGGTCATATCTTTTAGCAGAAAATGAATTAGGTGGCTCATGACTTATCAAATTAAAGATCTTGAGTCCTTTCTAACGCAACTAAATTTGCTAAAATCCAAGCTTAGAGTAAAAGGTTACGCTCATTTCAATAGAGCCCTACAGAGAAGGGCCACAAGCCACGACCCAGTCCGTCAGTGGCCTCGTGAAGGGCTTTCATTATCTTTTATGTCAGGGTCATTTTGATCACTCCCCCTATGCTTTGGGAACTTAAACCACATTGTTTGATGCCTAAACTACGTTATTTTACTCTATATAAGCCTAATAATCTAGCATAACTTACCCAAAACCTTTATTCTCAAAATAATAATCGAAATTAGAAAACAAAGAAGAGTAAGAGGGGCCAGTCCTTCCAAGAACAAGCAGATGTGTTCTTCAAGTTAAGAGATCCAAAGGATTTCTCCATAGTTTTGGTCACCATGTATGTGTGATTTAACTAGTGGGTTCCTTTCTCCCATTAGGTCCGTAGAATTTAGTTCATTTTTTAAATTCTCATAATTTGTTCAGGCCTAGGGTTTCTATATTGTAATTATTGTTCCGTTGATCTAAATAAATTGTTTCTTGATAAGTGTGCATCGGTCGGTTCCGTTCGGTTTTATGTATTATCGGTTTGGTTTATTGGTTTTTAAATATGCTAACCCAATAATAAACCAATAAGATATTTCTATCGGTTTTCAATTTATCATTTTTTTGGTCGTTATCGGTTAGGTTTTCGGTTTACCCAATAAGAAAATGTCTGTAAAATATTATATGACTTCTCACTTCTCTAAATATTTTGATATAGTGAAAGAAGAAAGATAATGAGAAATTACATCAATAAGAGAAAACATAGTTCAAAAGCTATAATTATATGTCATGACCGCAAAATATAAAATGAAATTTCTTATGTTAATCAAATTACAGACCTTTACAAACATGCAAAAGCTACAACCTACAATTATTAACTAAAACTAATATCAAATAATCCAACAAGACTAAAATCAAAACTTAAATCAAATAACTAAGATTGTGAACCTAGTGTGAAGTGGGTAGAGTACGAATAATTTGATATAGTTATAATGTCTAGTTATATATTAAATTACTAATATCTAATATTTAGAAAGGTTAAAGTTGTAAATTATTATCGTCTTATTGAGTTATCGATTAACCTAATAACCCAATAGTAAAAACTGATATCGAACCAATAACACAATAACTTTTTTTTATAAACAAATTAAAAACCCAATAATCTAATAACCCAATAACAATAACCAAATAATATTTTTTTCGTTTTCGTTTATTGTTCGGTTCGATTTTTGCGCACCCCTAGCTTATATAAATTCCTCCTAGTTCCGGATTTATACTTTCTAGGTCAACTAGACAAAAATTTATGCTTTAGATTTTGAATGCTATATTCTCAGTGTATAAATATTGCATTCTCAATTAACATGTTAGTTTTTTAGCTATTCAGTATTTAGTACATTTTAGCTTCATGATATGTACTTGATAGTAGACTTAGCACCAAGTTGGACTAGGGTTAAACGTACCCTCAAGGTCCCAGAACTACGTACCAACATAGGCTTAGAAGTTCCTCAATTAGGCATCAGCATTTAAGTGATCACACCATAATCATGCCTTTATACCCCTGACAAGGTATATTGGGTCCTCTCGATGGGGCGTATACATCGAACTCCAGGTTTAGCTCACGTGGTTTATGTTGGTTAAAAGTATCTCCAAGAGTTACACTCTTAGTGCATTTAACAGGTTCTAAACAGTTACTTCAGTATACAGTTTAACATGTTACCTTCATGATTAACACTTGGTCATTGCATATAGTTTAGTTATCAGTTATAATTTTGTAAATATCTATACCCTTGTTCAGATTATATCATTGTTCAGTTATGCATTGTTCAACTTATATACTTTGTTTAAAATTTCATATCTATGTCTTGCATGCTCAGTACATGATGTAGGTTCAGGCGCTCATCTTCCAAATTACGCTTAAATCGATTCTCGATTCGACTTCAACAACTTTAGTGGTGAGTCCTTATTGAGGACAATAGACATGCTTTCTATTTTGGACTTTACTTTGAGTTTTCAGTATTTTTAGAGTTATCTGGGGGCATGTCCCAGCAACTCAACTCAATTGGAGGCTTTTAAGGCATAGTTGTAGATTTAGCTCGACTTTATAATTGTTGTTTCAGTCATCAGTAAACTCTTATTATTTATATTTTCTTTCAGAGTAGTTGGCGTTTAACCCATTTCAGATTTCCACTATTTTTAGATTCTACATAGTATATGATTTACTTAGATATATTTTCAGCATGCTTGATATATGCCAGATTCATTGTTAACTTGGGGTCACTTGTGATCCTAGGTCCCGTGTTACGTCTAGGGGGTAGCCTTTGGGTGGGAGAGGAAAGATGCACTATTCTCTTAGTTTAGAAGTGGTGCAATGTAATAGTGGATATTTGTTTCTCAAAAGAAGCATTTGCGAGAAATCTGAAACAAGTTTAAGGTGTAGATTGCAATTCGACCAACATTCCAGTTGAGTTTGGCTTGAAACTAAGCAAAGTTGGAGTGGAAAGAAGGTAGATAGCACGTCTTAAAAGCTTATTGTGGGTAGTTTAATGTATGTAGCTGCTACAATACAACCATCATGTATGTTATTAGTCTTTTAGGTAGATATATGGAGTGACCAACTGAAATGTACCTCTTAACGGCGAAGAGTGTTACTTGAAAGCAACAAAGGATTTTGGAATTTACTATAGGAAAGGAGAAATTTCAGTTTTGTCTGGCTTTACTGATAATAATTATTCTGGAAATCAAGATGATAGAAAGATCACTTCAGACTATGTCCTTCTACTAGGCACAAGGGTTGTGTCGTGGTCCTCAAAAAATCAAACAACTGTCACATTATTTAGTACAAAAGTAAAATTTATTGCTGCCAAAGCTTGTGCTTGTCAAGCTGTAATGCTTAGGAGCAAGGCCGCCTCAACCATAAGTCCACTAAAGCAACCGCTTGGGCCCCCAACTATTTTGGGGACCCCATTTTCTCCCAAAGACCCCATTTGAAGAAAAAAAGTTGTATAGAAGTTATAATGAGAAAATGAATATTGAGTAGTTGATTGTAGTATCTTTTTTAGATTATTATGTGACTAGTTAATTGTAGTATCCCTTCTAGTTTCGCATGTGACTATCTATTTTATTGTTTAGCTCATTTATATTCTGACGATTATCATAAACCAACAATATTGTGTTCTTATATTTACTTTTCTTTATCCTCATTTCACTATTTTTTATTCTTTCATTGTTGAATAATTTTGAAGTCTCTCAAATGTTAGAAAATTCTATATTATGTAAAATCTATTGTTATGTGTTTATATAAGGGAAAATAAATAAGTACCCCCTAGACTATGACCGAAATTACAGAGACACAGATTAATTAAACTAAGATCCTAATACCCTCCTGAACTTATTTTTTTTAATAATTTGTGCACCTTTTTGGATTACGTGACACCCAAATATCTTTCACGCTGTTAATTGCATGGAGTCACGGAATGTGCCACGTAAGACAAGGTGTATAAAATTACAAAAAATAAAAGTTAGGGAGGTAATAGGACCTTAGTTTAGTTAAGGTGTGTCTCTGAAAATTCAGTCATAGTCTACAGAGGTACTTGTGCATTTTCCCGTTTATAAAAAAATTGATTTTTTTTTGGTGTCTTATTCAAATTTCATGTTTTATTATTCTAACTTTATATTACATAATTTTGATTGAAAATTTACATTATTAGAATTCTTACTTCATAATGTCTACATATATCTCGTCTCTCCAAATCTCATTTGTACGATTACACTGAGTATGTTATAATTAATCAATTTATATTTGTCAACTAAACACAATAGGGCCTCTTTATAAAATTTGGATTTAGGCCCCTAAACATGTTGAGACGGCCCGACATAGAAGAATCCTTGTTGAGTTGCAGTTTAAGACAGGAAAAGAAACTACACTGTTTTGCGACCAAAATTCTGCCATCAAGTTGTCAAAAAATCTGTGAACCATGAAAGAAGCAAACACATTGAAGTAAAGTATTAATTTCTACGAGATCTCACTAATGAAGGAACATTAGATCTATAGTACTGCCAAAGTGAAGATCAATTGGTGGACATTATTCACAAAGCCTCTCAGATTTGTCCCTTTCCAAAAGTTGAGGAGGTTGAGGGGTATTAACACAATGGAAGAGTTGAAGTAGCTAAAGTTAACATGAAGCTTGAGAGCTTTTAGTTTAAGGGAGAACGTTAGTAAATAAAGTCTTGTTTACAGCTTTGTCGTAGACTTTAGGAGAGTAGTTTATCATGGATTTGTTTACTAAATTTTAGGATTTGTATTTGTTAACGGCTTCAACTTTCTTGCTTAATGTTTTTATATCTTTATGCCCATAAAATCTGCACCCGCAGATTACAAACTATAGTCAGAAAAGGAGTTCCTTTTATTTTCAGAGTATTGACTCTTTTCTTCGTTTTTTACTTTCTTAAAATTCTCTTTGTTGTGCATCTGTTTACTAACCATCCTCGCTAGTCACAAATAACTAATAGAAGCTACGGAAAGAGTCGAATAGGAGAGACAATCTAGCTATAAAAAAACAACCATAAGGTCATTACAATTCATTTTTTTCATACTCTTTCTTTACGGTAGTTTTCAACACTCATTTTCACCACCCTACATCAACTTGATTCACTCATTCTGTTACTTCAACTCTCTTTTTCATCTCTCTCCACATTCTTCTGTCTGTAATCCAAGTGTGATTTTGTTCTTCAGAATACTCAAATCTTCCTTCTCTTTCATTTTATGTGGTGAAGAAATGCTTTATTTTTGTGATAATGTCAATTTCGAAGTCTCAACACTCGTATGTTTTGACATTTATGCCTATAATTAATTTGCCTAATGTCATGACCGAATAATCTAATATCGTGATGGCACGTATCCTACTCCCACTGATAGGTAAGAATACCCTTAAATAACTGATTACTTAAGTACATAGAAACTTCCGGATTAAATACATAAAGCAAAAGTAAGTCTAAAAAGATTCTTTCAGATAACACATATGAAAAGCAGAAAGTACAATATCAAAATTCCGAAAATCCAGTGACATAAGTACAATCCTCTAAGAATATCAAAGTATAAAAACATGTACTAGATTCTCTATGAAAGGGGATGATAGGAAAAGAGCATAAACATAAGAGAATTTTGGAAAGCAGTGTAACAACCAAGTAACTATCTCCAAAATTAGAGTACTCCGCTACCAACGAGGATCACCAACTACCTGTGCCCGACTCAGAATCTACACAATGAAGGTGGAGAAAAGGCAAGGGTAATACAATTAACACGTACATGTACTCAACGTCATCGATAAACCCTAACATGAAGGTATGACAAGGGTTTGTTTTATAATAACTTGTTTAGTACTTAATCATGTATTTTAATACACTTATTTATAAATCCAAACTAAAAACTCAGAATAAGATTATATCAGTTAAAGACAACATTGAAATCAAGTTCAAGCTATGGAATTTTTAATAAACCAAGTCCATCACTACTTAATCACTTATCACCTCATATTAGTACACCTGATCTTGGGTGTATTTACGCATCTAATCACTATATTTTATCCATGATCTAGCTAACGTCTGAGTATAATCTTATGAATATTGATGTGTTTATTTTATATTTTTTGTGAAAAGTTTATAGACATGATTAAATTGATTTCAGGCCAAAATAACAAAGGAAGACCTAAAAGATGGATTGACACGCAAAGCAATGTGTCCCACAAACTAACACATAGCCAAAGTGGCTGAAAGAATGGAGTTCGCAGTGAAGGTGCACCTCGTTATGGAGCCCCGTGCTGCACCTATCATGATGTGAAATTTTGAAACTAAAAATTCATGCGTGAATTTAATATGCAGGAAGGAGGCAGGAGTCCAAAATGAACCTTGTAGTGTGCCCTTTGGGATATGTGATGGGGTCCACACCTCGACCCTCTAGTTTCCTAGACTGATATGACAAAAATCAAAGTATAGTTAAATTGGATTATGATTTCAACCTTACTATTGTAAATATGTTATTAAGATGACATTTTAGGGGTACACATTATTTTTAAAGGTTATAAATCCTTTTTTAGGGTTAGATATTATTCATAATATATAATCTTCATTGTTCTTACCTTTTAAGGTTTTAATTATTGTTTTCTAACTATTGTGGAATGGACAAGATTCTCTTGCAAGAGCCATATTAATCAAATGTTTTATTTACTTTCTTTTATTCATGTTCTCTAGTAGTTTAAATTACTTTAGTTATTATTTGCAACTAGTTATGAGTAGACAAACTCATAACTAGAGTTATGGAACTTAAAGATTCTATGGCATTGATGCTAAAAACTGTTTATTTTCAGAAGCACTTTTTTATAATAGCTATTCACAAAAGTGTTTTTGAAAAAAAAAACAATTTATGTTTTTGGTTAATTCATTTGAAAAGTGTTTTTTATAAGCAAATTGTGTTTGAATAATCTTTTCATAAAAGTGTTTTTAGAGTTAAATTACGATTAGGGACAAGTATCATTGTACTTTTAATATTATGATTATTTTATAGAGAAAAACTAGTTTAAATATCTATTACAAGAAATTAAGTTAAATGTTTATTTTTACTAAATTAAAATGTTCATATTCAAATTTTTAGTCAATATTATACATTTTTTGAAGTGTTGAAATATTTAAATGTTATTATTTTTCTTTTTTTCTGTTCTTACAAAAATATTGTTGTTACCTTCTTCTTATTTTCTAATTCTTTAAAATAATAATAAAAATAATAATACGCAAACGTAAAATAAAATATATAATTCATTATATAAAAATAAAAGATAAAACTATTAAATGGAACTTAACCATATATATATATATATATATATATATATATATATATATATATATATATATAGCCTTGAAAGAAACATTTTTCTCCTTTTGCTTTTTTAAAGGGAAAGGGACAAATATACTCCCGAACTATTGTAAATGGTATTTAAATACCCTTCGTTATACTTTTGGAACACCAATACCCTTACCGTTCAAATTTTGAGTTGTATATATCCTTTGAAATAAAAGAGAGACATGTGTCATAATCTCAAAAAGCTATCAAAAATTAATAATATTTATCCATAATTTTAAAGTTCACTCAAAACCCACCGAAATAAGTATAACCCCCCCACCCCCCCCCCCCCCCCCCCCCCAAAAAAAAAAAAAAAAGATCCACACCCAAATAAACTCATTTTCCCTTTGTTCATTATTCCACCATCCAAACACCCCCAAGAAATAGTTGAACACAGAAACTCCAACACACCATTCTACTTTGGCAGAAGCTCCACAAACAAAACGGCCAACACCCATATTATAACCCCCCCCCCAAGTGTATATGTACGTTCTTCTCTTATGTAATTGATAAAACCTATGAAGGTAGCACAAAAGTGAGATAATAATTATATGTTGGATTTCAAGAAGGATAGGGGGAAGATGGGAGAAAGGACATTGAGACTTATTGATTTATTTTGATCTCTTGGGATGTTAGTGAGATATTTTGATTACTAAATCATCGCCAACTACTAAAAATTGACAACACCCAATTGTTTGTAAATTCTAAATTTACTAAGAAAAAAAAAAAGATATAACTTTTGTAATTAAATCCATTAAAAGTTTGTTGGTTCTGTTCGTCGGTGTTATTGGGACAGAGATGAAGGAGAGATAGGTTCAAGATGGCCAAGTTTTATGTTGGCCGAAGGGTCTTTGCATCATTGATTCTCCGGAGCAAGGAAGGCTGAGTTAGTTAGAAATAAGAAGTGATTTGATTAGTGGAGCGATGGAGGCTGAGTTTAGTAGCAATAAGAAGTAATTTGGTTTGTGGAACTTCGTTGAAAAGATGAGTCCTGGTGCTGTTTTAAGTTCCGGCGAGGGGGTGGTATTTGGTTGTTGTTTGTTGATTGAACAATGAAGGAAAGAAAAAAGGAGTTTATTTGGGATTGGGTCTTTTGGGTTTTTTTCTCCGTTTATAATTATCTGGTGGATTTTTGGGTGGGCTTTTTAGTTATGAATAAAAAATAAAATAAATTTTGTATAGACCGTTGAGATTATGACATATGTCTCTCTGTTAAATCAAAGGGTATTTACAACCCAAAATTTGGACGGTAAGTTCATCAGTCTCATAAAAGTATAACGAAGGGTATTTAGATATCATTCACGTTACTTCAGGGGTATATTTGTCCTTTTTCACTTTTTTAAAAATAAAAAATATTTATATTCTTTCAAACAATAGAATATTTTATTCTGCTACTGTTTAAAAGCAGTTTTACAAGTTTCTAAAACACATTTTTTTTTAAAAAAGTAATTTTTTCTCAAAATAAGTGCTTCTGAGCTCCCAACAACAATGTCAAAGCGGCTCTTAGAGTAGGGATGATGATAATACATTCTTTACATCAAAATCTTCTCATAAATGAGTGCTCGTTGTGTATTGTGTTTCATGAATAAAGATTGTTTTCCAATGGTTGTAAATATTAAGAATTCACGTGTATTCTGATTAGCATAACAAAAGAGGTTAAAATTAGGAAAAATAATTATTAACAAAAAGTTAGAACTACGCACCAACCTCCACCTAATAGTTGGAGTTATAGATTAAATAACTAACCTGTGACATTTGATTACCAAATAAATTAATTAAACATCCAAGTGTCGGCTTGGAGTGAGGGAGATCTTCTCTTAATTAGTTTCAGAGGATTTAGGGGATTATAGATTCGTCAGTTTTGCAAAATTGACACTAATAAGAGTTGATGGTAAACTATCTGTTTGAGTTTTGGTATCTAAGAATTGTAGCCCTAGATCATCTCTTATTCCTGATTTCAAACTCGGTAGTTTAAGTAGTTAATAATTACTTTCCCATTTAGACCCCAACTCCATTAGTAGTTACTACTTTGAATTTCAATAGCACATTATAAAATATCTCTCACCAAGCTCTCTGTGAGATTCAACCCCAACCTTGTTGGGTTACTATTCTGTGACATTAGCCACTTCGTCCCAATTGAGGGTGTAGTTAATTTGGGCGACATCAAAATTTTAGCGCCTTTGTCAGGGAGTGTAGTTATGAGATTTATAGTTTGTAGAAATTTATTAAGTAGCTCTTACTTTTTATATTACAGTGATTGTTGTTTTTGTCCATTTCAATTTCCCATAGTTTCTGACCGATAGTATAAGTCAAGAATCTCCCCTTCTTCCGTTTGATCCGGAAATTGAAAGAACATTAAGATATATGAGGTCCATTTTGTAATGGGTGATCAGAATAATCAAAGAGTAGTAGATGAAGAGGTTGTTGGAAAACTATATGCACATCGGAAGCATATTTGAATCTTACTGTTTACATGAATAATAGATAACCAAATCATTTATGCTAGAACACATATAATATGCTAGAACACACAAACTTACTGGAACTTAATTCAAGAATTACCTCTTGAAGCGTGAGCAAATAAGTTAAGCAAATCTACAAGATAGACAATAACTATGGTCTTCTATTGTGATACCAAGTTACATCCAAACTCTCTCAATACTTGGGTGGACAAGTATGAATAGAAACCTTCCATCTTTCTAAGAATCCCTAATTATAGAGATTTCTTCCCAATCCAAAGAGGTGAACCAAAAGACACAGTATTTTTCGTCAACTGAAAAATTCACGCTAGTTTTCTTTTTAAAATAAAACTAATGTTTCTCCCCTTTTTCCTTTAGATTTAGGGTTCTGAGTTCTAGTTAAATATATGCACTATAGGGACCACATAATTAATTACTGAGGCATCCTATGATATCATATTTTAAATATATAAGAAAACCTTTGGCTCGCCTACGTGGCGCCACCACAAGCAAGAACTTCCTTTTAAATTTATTTATATCTAAAACTACCATTCCTCTTTCATGAAAATATGTGACTTTTATGAAAACTTGTGACTTTAATAAAGAGTTGCGATTTTTATGAAAAGTTGTGACTTTAATAAAGAGTTGCGACTTTTATGAAAAGTTGTGACTTTTATGAAAAATTGTGACTTTAATGAAGAGTTGCGACTTTATGAAAAGTAATAACTTATAAGAAAGATTGTTAACTTTTCAAAGGTTGAAACTTTACCAAATAGTTGTAACCTTTATGATAAGGCACAATAAAGAGTTGTTCATACTACTCTTTGTTGTCTATAAATAGAGGGATTTCTTTTCCTCTTATTTTAAAACAACAAAAATTCTTATCGTCTTCTTCTACTTCCGCAAAATTAAATGTTCGTGTATTCTGCTCCTGTTGAGTGACTTACTGACACCATTGTTTTTTCTATCAATATGTTGGTGAATAAAATTGTTTCATCCTGAGAGGATGTAATTCTTTAAACCTTTGGTATTGGAAAGAAATAGTTTTTTTAATGGGACATTGTGCATTGAGTTGACTCAATTTTTTCCTTTTTATTTCATTATATTTTTACATATCCTGCTATGTTAGTTTTACACTCATTAATTTATGCTTGTGATATTAATTGTTGTTTTTGGGTACATGTTTTAAACAGTGCTTTTATGTTTCTGCAAAGTTATTCTCTCCAGTTATATTGAACATATACACATATAGTACATTATTCATTTTACAAAAAATAATTATTCTACTCAGTTCTAAGAATATATATTTTGATATTCTATGTTAAATTTTATAACTTAAAATTACTATATATAAGCTTATATATTGTCTATTTTTACATACATATGAAATTTCTCACTTATATTCTATGAAACTTAAATGTTTATTTATATTACGAAATACCTTTGTATATGTATTCTTATTTTCTTCTTTATTTTTCTTTTAATGTTGATTAAAGAACCAATGATTTATTATTTTATGAATAATTCATTCATTAGAGGTTCTTGAATTATGTGATAATGATAAATAATCAAATTCATGTTCGAATGTTGCTAATATCTTTTAAGAACATATTTTTCTATTATTTTTAATATATGTATATTAGTAAAAAATTAATCGCAAACTGAATGCAATTATTATTTATATAAAAACTAGGTAAATTGCCCGCGCTTCGCGCGGTGGTAAATTACGTCAATAATCTACTTCTGAACATAGTGTTAATGGATTTTGTTATTAATTCTTCTTTTTACTGTGGTTGTTCATCACCAAAGTCTTTCAAAAAGATATGTAATTTTTTCATAGTCTATATTTGTATTTTCAAAAAGTGGTACAAACATTTTATTCATCAACTGCGAGAGTGTTTCTCCTATTCAAGGCCTCTACATACAGAATCTAAATATTATACATCTTATATAATTAGTTGTGTACTTGATAAGTTTATTAAAATATCAAACACATGTCTTGGATTTCAATGAAATAACTCATTTCACTCTAATAATTGGAGTAAATGATGTCTTGGCAAGTCCTTATACAAAATCATACGTTGTCGATGACACTACTTTGATAGAAAAAAGACATATTTTGTTATTTATGTTAATATGGTTAAAACATTATTTTTTGGGACTTTTAATCTTAAGTTTATAAGGAGATAATTATTTCTTTAACATATGATTCATATAGATTCATCTTACTTTGAGGGGTAATTCATTGACTCCAACTCAACATTTGAACCTCAAACGCATGATTAAGGTTGAGTACAATACTTATCATCCCACTATATTCCTTTATTTTTTGGATGTCACTAATCGATTGAATGCCTCGATATATAGAAAGTTGAATAAATAAAACTCCAAGGTAGTGTGGAACCACCATAACTTTTGAACACTCAAAGTCCATTCTTAGACATCTCATGGATATTTTAGCCAATGAAAACTCTATAAAGATCAAAGTCATTTATTTTACAGGTTTAAGAATTCTAATATATATGACACCAATAGTCTAATGATTACATTAAACTCTTGATTAACATATAATTACTTCAACATAATGATCAAAAGCATAAATATAAAAAACAGAGTTTAAAACATGTATAAAAAAAAGAAAAGAAAAGAAATAAGCATAAATTAATGATTGTAAAAAACATGCCAGGATCTTTAATAATAAATGAAACATAATGGAAAAAGTCGAGCCAGTGAATGCTATAAGACCCCCAAAATTAGCTAGGGTGTCTAGAGCCTCACTTGTTCCTATAATCTTGTTACATGCTAATAAGTGTTTTAAAGTATGCATGGGTGATTAGAAGTCATTTTGAAGTCAAACGTCTAGGGATGACCAGACGTTCGACAACTAGTCACCAAAGGGGCCTTATGTGTTTTTATGATATTTCATGTGTGTATTGGATTGTGAAGTCCTTATATGAGTGATAATGATGTTTATAGGCAGTATGTTGAGTTTCATGAAGTTTAGAGGTCAAACGTCAAAGAACGTCCAAGACGTTTGAAAAATAGCCCTTGAGATGTGCATGTGTGTGTCTTGAGTACGCCTAGCATGTTTGGACGAGTTGAGAGTATTTGTTTTGGGTGAAACTGATGTGGAATGTCCTTGACTTGTTAAGGTTCATATTTACATTGGAAACGTTTGGGTACGACTCCCCAAGGGCCCCGCAAGAGGCCCTCAAGAAGGACCCAAAGGTTGTGGAGACACTGCCTTGGCAGTGTCAATCAACTGAACTAAATAACGCCTCGTAAGTTGACTGAAGCCCCGTCGATGGGGGGTCATCGTTCAGGACATAGCCTGGTGAAGGCTTAAGGCATTTGACAAGCCTCATACCCAAACGACGGCCAGCAGAACGGCCCGTCGATTGACCTACTGGGCGTCAATGGGTCCATTGATGCAAACTCTGTAAAACTGCCATGCACGCTGTCCCATTATGGGGTTAATGGGAAATTCACCCCACGTGCTAAACTGACCCTACATGGTTTATTTGGTTATTTTTGGGTGTATTTAAGTGATCAAAAACGTGACAATCACATTCCCAATTCAATTCACACAAATTAGACTTCCCTCCCAAACCAAACTCTCTCTAGAACCTCCATTGAAGGTGAAGCTCAAGAACAGCTTGGAGCTTGTATTCCTATGGGTTATCCATCACGTTTTAGAGGTTTTCTTCTACATTAAGGTATGGTGATCCTGCATCTCTAGTTAATCTTCCATCTAGAGAGTTCCGTTCAATGTTTTTCAATGCAAGTTCATGATCAAATCTCTTCTTCTTCAATCTAGCCATGGGTTCTTTCTAAAAATATTTTCAAAATCTTAATCATGATAAATTGATGTTAATATGATGATTGTAATGTGAATTTCAATCCAATTGCATGATAAACCCATATCTCCTTCAACTCTCGTTTTAGCCTATGTATGGGCATTGTGATCGTGACTTTTTATTGATTGAGTTATGATTCTAGCACGTTGAAT